>JAJEKV010000429.1:0-207362 GCA_021234155.1 Isoetes taiwanensis
GTTTAAAATGAAGCGCCTTGTTAAGAAGTCGTTTAAGCGATTCCTTTATAAAATTAGAACTTGAAAAAATGGATAAAATAGGAACTAAAATAGATTGGGTGAGCAAATGGCATTCGAAATACCCCAAAAAAGCAACGTTTGCGAGCCTTTTCGTTTTGAAGGAATTTAAAAAGCTTGTTTTGAGGAGAAAGAACCTATTACCCAAAACTCATTAAGTATTTGTTGTTGTTGAAAATAGAAGGAAATATAGTTTGTGTTTTTACAAGCAATACTCGTCTAAGAAAATCAAACATAGAAAGAGAAAAATTAGAAATCATGAATCAAAAAAAAGAATTGTTCTAATTAAGCATTGTTGAAAGAGACAAAGTTTTCAGTTAGAAAATATAAAATATATTACCATGTATAGATTATGAAAAGAATGATTTAAATCTTTGTCGTATAAATTTACTCTGAGTGGCTCTTCAGTCCTGGGACTCTCTCCCCTTAGGATCCAGTCTCTTCTGGGGGTGCCTGCTCAGCGAGAGGCGCCCCGATTCCAATGGTGCAGATGCCAGGCTGTTTCTCGGCTCGAACTCCACGGGCTCAGTCGGCGAACTCCACCTCTCATTTCTTCTTCCAATGGTGTTGGATTTACGTATATGTGCCTTTTATCCTTAACTGTTTGCACTCCCAATTCCTCGTTTCATCGGAAGGATTCACAAACTTATCGTCCTGATGAAACTTATTTAATAGAGGGTCACAACCAACCGACCCGGAGACAACATTAAGCCCTAGCAGAGGCATAGCTGGCTGTGGTGCTGACGGGAAAATCCGTCAGATCGAGTCCGGTGAGAAAACCCTTTGTATCAAATTATTTATAAGTGGCGGCTACGATAATGATTCTGTGTCATTTGTGGAATGTCTTAATTTTTGCAAACAGGAAGCCGGCGCATGCAGGAAGGTCACTGTTCGCGTATTAAAGAGTGAACCATGGTTTTGGCGTCTGGCGCTGTAAAACCTATGTGAAAGTGCTCGAAACAACACTGGCTGGCGGACCACCATGACCCATAGGTTTTGTTTTAAGCACGCTGCGGCACAACAATGAAAGAATATTAGTAAAATAAAAACAAAAGGAAAATAAATTGAAAGCTCGATGTGGCGGTATATAAATTTATACGAGGGTTGCCTTGTTCATTTATACGGAACCTGGAATATAAATTTATACCCATGACTTATAGCGATATAAATTATCTGAACATTACCTTGCTATATAAATTTAAACCTTAGAGCGGTTGTGGTATAAGTCTGATGGAGTTACTAAAAGAAAAGCGTTAAATGTTAAACTTACCAAATGCGGTTTCGGCGGCCTTCTGGGCAGCTCCTGGGTTTATACGACATTGTTTGCTGAGTCGGGCTGGTGACCGACGTTATCCAGTTCGCGAATAAGGTGACTTCCCGCCAGGCCTTCAAAAGAGTGGACTTACGCATTCGCGTGGCCTCCTCGTCCGGCGCTGTAATTTTGAAACCATAAAGAATATCATGACGACATAAATATGGATTAACATGCCCGATGGACAGGCGTCATCGACGATAGGCGATTGGCGGACGAAGATGAAGTGTTTCGTAAGATGTCGATTATAACCTGTTCGATTGCGCCAAGTCGCCTCTCTTCGCCCAGCCCTCTGAGCCGGGTTTAAAAATCGGCCAGAGCCCCTTTCTTATTACGTAAGAATATTGTGAAAAAGGCACAAACCTGAGAGAGAACATATTTGCAGCAAAACTTACCCGGCCACTAAAGTTAGCGAAGCGTGCTCTCTATATGCTACTCGGTGGGTACAACTTGGGTAAGAAGCTTGCACTCCTCCAGTCCTCAAGTTTGTTGCTTCATTAACTTCGACTTTGGCGGTAACAATGTCTTTACAGAAACATGTTGGGCCGGAGAAATGTAGAAGAAGAGCGGCATTGCAAGTAAACTACGTCTTAGCTTCCTTAGCCATTTCGTCTAATGTAAATTCATAGCCCGACTTTTCCAAAAGGAACAAAATTTTTTGCTTTAATCCTGTAGCTGGCGATCGGGTACAATGCTCATATTTTTTCTGTTTTAATTCTCCACCCTTTTTGGTTTTTCCACTGAGAACTGGCTTGCTCTTTAAACTCACCATCTTGAACATACAAAAATTCTTTCTTGAAGATCCTACGTAAATAAATGGACAAAGCGCCATTAGTTTAGTGTTGCTTAAGTAAGAGAATATCATTGATCTATCACTTTCTATAAATCGCATGGTGTGTGTAGTCACGGTATAAATTTATACGATCCTTGGACCGCGGTATAACTTTATACGCGACTAATCGTGATATAATTTATAAAAGTGCCTAGTCGTGATATAAATTTATCTGGATGCCGTTCTGATATAAATTTATACCGTTCCTACCCGGTATAAATTTATACGCGACTAGATACCGGTATAAATTTATACGCGATAAGGACGGTATAAATTTATCTTAAGACCTGAAACCTAAATATTATCTTGTGACGGTCGCGGTATAAATTTATCACAAATGGCAGCTGCCGATATAAATTTATCACCGAATCCCTAGTCGCCGATATAAATTATCTTGACCCGCAGTATAAATTTATACCGCGGCGAATGCACTTGTAACCGCTAAACATACTACAAAACATAGAAAGAAGCGACTTCTTGCTGACCATCTCTGAATGCCGGTGAAAGTAGTTATCGTGTTGCTTCTTTCGCCTAATGGGCTTCTTATCATAGTCATATTGGCGGCTTTTCATCGCAGCGAGGCTTCTCGGCTCCCTGCGGTTGTTCTTTGCTTTTTTAAAATCCTCTCCATACATTTGTTTAAATTCCACGTACTCGCGGTGCATGAAGCGGATCTTGTCTATTAAACTCATTTTAATCTGAAGTCATTGTCGGATTATGACTCACGGCAATGACTTTGCTTCTTCATCACTGTTACACCAGCGTATATATGTGCTTCTCGGCTCTTCCACACACCGCCCGTTTGGCTTTCCTCTTTTGCTAGTTCTTTCCTTGCCTTGTAACTATGTGTGCCTCCAAAAACGTAGTATGTGTAATCTTAATCGGCCTTCTTGTAATCTTTTAGTTGGTTGACTCACATCCACCATAACAACTAGTGCGACACATGGGCATGAGGATTTCTTCTCATTCTTTGTTTCGGTATAGCCACATGTGCATCTCGGCTTCCGGACCTGTAGCACTCTTTGACCCCATCTTCATTTTAGGTGGCCTCTTAATGGTGCTCAATGTCAAGAAATAGTTGCTTTAGCGGTTTAGTGTCATTCACAGCTTGAGAATAGCACTTGATTTATCTGCGGGCTTCACAACAATATATCGCTCGAGGGCCTACGATACGGACTCTCCTCTATAGTCAAAGCCTTTTGTGCCTCTAGATTTCTTTTTGTGAGAACTGTGTATCTACTACAGGGAATGCTTTCTACCCTTTCCCTTTGTTACCTTTGGTTCCTCTTCCTCTTCTTCTTCTACTTCTCCCTTCTCTTCAAACTCTTGATAAGTGGTGCCGAGACCTTTGACCAACTTTGTTTCGCCAAAGCACTTCTTGACATTAAAATGTCCACTATATCTGTGTCTGAGGGGTTAAGTTAGGAAGATAGCGGTATAAATTTATGCGTAAAGACACTAAACAATACTTACATGGCCACTCTTGTAATTGTCGATACGTACTCTTGCACATCTTTGGGTTTGCACATGCTTATTGAAGCATTTACTTTCAAACGTGAAGACTTCCCCCTTGTCATGCATGCACTTCATTAAGATTTCATCATCGACCTCGTAGCAATAAGGTTGACAATTTCGGCCCGGCGGGGTAATATCGTCACTCTTGTACTTGCCCTTCCACGATTGATGACACAAGTAAAGATGCGCCTGATTGGGTTTGCTCTCTCTTGCACCCGTGGGCGTACCACGTCTATCTTCAGTTCGACGTAATGCGTGGCTCTATTGGTGCAGCCTTTGATGGCGGCCCTTGTTTACAACCCTGATCTTGAAGTTTTGGAAAAAGCGTAAAGAAGGCCATTTTTATGCAAAAAGCAGAACCTTTTTTGACCTTTTGTACCATAAAAAGCGGTAAAAATAGAGGCGAAAAGAGCATAAAATCTACACTAAATTATCACTTTATTTGTGTTATTACAGCTAAAAGCAAGAATATTGAAATATTAAGGTTTGCGACACTTCTTCAAGCACTAGACACCAAGATTCCAAAATGGTTACGGATCGGTATAAATTTAGCTTCGAGACCGGCGGTATAAATTTATACCGAACTGAAGCTACCGTCGATATAAATTTATCTGCGCCCGGTGCACCGGCGGTATAAATTTATACGTTCGAGGACACGATCGGTATAAATTTATCATAGAGTGCTAAAGCGGATAAATTTATACGTTGCGAGAACGATCGGTATAAATTTATACGCTAGGGTGCTCGGCGGTATAAATTTATCTGAAGTTTTACGAAGCGGTATAAATTTACATCACGGCTTCCGAGCACTATACCGAATCAACTATATCGGTATATTTATCGCGTATTCTTTGGGGCGGGTATAGTTATACTTGCTTCGTTAACCGGCCCCGGTATAGAATTTATCACCGATCGAAATGTTATAAATTTATCAGGCGTATTCTGGAGCGGTATAATTTATCACCGTTAACCGGCCCGGTATAAATTCTCGTCAAAATTCCTGTCGGTATAAATTTATCTTTTGAAATGGCGGCACTACACTCTAGCGGATTAAAACAAAGAGAAACTAGAGCGATGCAGATTAGTAGACTTCGTGGCCATGGCGATTATGAACCAGCGTATAGGCGTTCGAGGGAGAGCAAATAAGAATTATATAAGCCATACCGTGGCGCCGACTCGAGCTGCGTAGCATAGAAAATAGGGTGGCCGTGGCAGCAAATTACCCTACGCTAAGTCAAACTTCATATAGCGCTTCTCCATAAAGTTTTCAATACAAGTGTCTGCGGAGTTTTCGTGTAAATTTATACCGCACGTTTTATGTTGCCGTCCTCCAGTATAAATTTATACCATCTCCGTGATAAATTTATATCCGCCGCAAGTTTTCTTTCAGATAAATTTATACCAAGGGTATAAATTTATACCGTATGGCTCGAGAGAAAGAACTGCAGAGCCTCAACCCGTTCGAGGCTTCCTCCTGCAATGGCTTTCACACCTCCTCAACAGACACCGGAAGTAGCCATACGATATTCTACATCCGACATTCAACACCCAATTTCTCATTGAGTTTACTCCAAACAAGACCACCCGGCTTCCACCACCGCCAATTTACTCCACCACACGCTCGAACGAGCGTGTGCCCCACCAATCGTTTCACCCCACCTCGGGCTAGAGGTCGGACTACCTCCTCCAATTCATTTTAGCATAAGCCCATAGTCCACCCAGAGGCTCCCTCCACTGAGGCAAATCACACCAACTCCATCCATTTAAGCTAAATGGTACTACAACAAGTGGGGAGTCAATGACACGCCACTCTCCTGTTCTACGACGCCGAGGGCTGGTCAACTACGCCACCAGCCTCGACATTTTTCCCAGAGAGGGAAAGCTCCCTCCCCAGGCCTTGCCCACATCAAACCTCTCAAAGATCTACAAGTACACCTCATGTTGATCTCGGACGAAGAAACACCTCATGTTGATGTCTCATTTAGGACCTACCAAAGCCACAAGACTCCATGTTGAATTCAAAGCCCCCGCAAGTAAAAATCTTAAGCGTGAATCCTTACACAAGACAAAGATGTACAACCGTTAGTAGAAAGAAACTCATGGACGAGGCTCACTTGCGGGCAACACATACAAAGCATCGTTGTTCTCAACGTTGTTTGCTTAAGATTGGACTAAAGGAATTGAGGGTTGCAAGTGATAGTTACAGTTCAATGACTCAAGCTAGACCAAAGGGGCTACTTAGCCTTCAATATTAGGCGGATGATGGTGAGAAGTTTATTTTACGCCTGGTGGCACCGCTGACCAACAAGCGCCTTCAAATTGATTCATGCTTTAGGGTGAGCGACTTGACCGCCTGAAGAAAGGCTTGACAAGAATCCGGGGCATCAATGACTACGCCCGGGGGAGGCATAACCGAATTCATGCTCTTCAATGTGTTTCCCCGGATGGAAGGTTTCTTTAAGGAGTCTTAGAGAAACTCCCTAACAGCCCCTATGTACCACTTTGAGTGACAATTTCACTAAAACAAAAGTCTACGATAATTATAAGGAGATGTGTGTTGAGGCTGGAGAACGCTTTATGCCGCTACTCTTACTTTGCATCGCGGAAAAAAGAGTTTTCTGGGTGTGGCCATTCTAGAAAGCATGGGATGTCTTGATTTTGTGCTACATGCTCGAATTAAAAGCTCGGAGACAAAATGCAAGGACACTTCACACTAAAAGTAAGCTTCAGGGACGTGTTCTTGCCTAGTTCTACTTAAAAGTAGGTTCTTTCCTAAACATGTTTTCCTTCGGATGCATTGAAGGAGAAACAAGTGAGAACAACAATCTTTGGAAAGGAGAAAATTGACAAAAACATAGGAAGAAAGCTTGGAACAACCACTCAACTACATATCGGTTGTTATTGATGGAATGGACCGTAGAAGAAGACCACCTACCACATTTTGTCAATGTGCCTAAGGATTGAAGAAGATTTCATACATCCGCATGTTGTTGGTGCTATGGTATTTAATGGAAAACTATCTTGCAAGGCATTTTGAATTATCCAAAAACATTCATGCTGATCCAAATCTCACTATCACAATATTGAATAAACTTCTTTCCAATCTAGAACATATCTGGCATTCTGTATCTTCAACTAGATAACGACAAGGGAAAATAAGAATCGGCTGTTGTTTGCTTATGTGCTATTAGTAGAGAAACAAATCTTCAAGAAGGTGAAGATTGGTTTCCGCTTGTTGGTCATACACGACCAAATTGATCGGATGTTGATGAGGTTCTCTAAACGTCTTTGCTTTCGAAAAAAGCTCTTAAGCCTGCCGACCATGATTGAGGTCATCCAAGATTCCTACAATCCTCGTCCGGACATCGAAGTTATTGGAAGAAACTTATGATTTCAAGGAATGGATTTTTTCAAAGAGATCAACTAGGTCAGCGTGCTATTGAGCCCTTGAGAAACATTACATTCAAAGATCGGATCAAAATTTCACTTGTAGATGGCAAGGCCATCTTACAAGGAAAGAAATATGCCACATCCCGATTGGCGAAAGAAAGCGTATTCAATTCATTCAACATCCCCAATACTAGTTCCATGCTCTCTGCAGAGCAAATGCCTCTAAAAAGCTTGAAAGAAATCACAAAGAGTAAAAAGGAGGGAAGAGCATTTGACTCAAATAAATCATTGGATTGTATTGAGACAAGTATTGATCCCGCTCTCTAACCACTTTTGGGGAGGCAGATGCTTTATGGTGGCCTCAATTTTTTCTAACAACGTGACATGTTGCAAGCTTCATTCGAAGGTCAGCGATTTACATTCACGTCGCCATCTAGTAAACCCTCCCGTGCAAGTTGAGAATCAAGAGGAACATGTAGAGATATTGGCTAGCTCGATGAAGATGATGAGTCATGTACTGCGGCCCTAGGCATACCGACACAACAAGTTGCTCCGGTATAAGGTTCGATCCTCACGAGATTCGGGGAAGGAATGCTCATAGCCGTCCCACGGTGATAATGATGAATCTCGGGAGGCCATTCAGCCTAGCTAAAAAATCTTGGAGGTAACAAGAGAGGATGGAATTCCCACTCAATTAAAAGTGCTTTGGATGAGAACGAGTAGCGCCAATGCTTTTCAAAGGGATACTGGAGATGGTAAAAAGCGAGAGGGAAAAGAGCAAAGTCCAAAGCAAGTACTACTGTCATAGATCTATATGAAGTGAAGGTTCTTGCATATGACTTTGTTCTCGCTGCTAATAAGTTCATTATGGTCACTCAAACTTTAATAAGGTAAACATGTGGATTAGACAAACAAGCCAAAAAGGTGGCCAAAAAGATGATGATGAAGACTCACTTGTAGGCGGTGAGGAAGAAGATCGTCGAAGTACATCCAAAGTCTTGAGAGTGAAGCTGAGGATGAAGGCTCGAGTGATCGAGAATAAATGAGTCGCAGGATGAGATGCATCCCGATCTTCTTTGCAAAATGTAAGTTTGTCCGATGACTTCGAACATGTAAAGAACCGAAAGTGCGGGTGATGATTGTCATCAAAATATCCTATATTTTTGACAATTTTGTTCATAATTTTGTACAATTTTCACAACCTTGAATATATCACTTCTTTGTCACTCTACTACCCTTGCTATTTTTTATTGCCCCTTTTGCTACACTTTATAAAAAGTAACTATTTTTTGTTCTAGTTTGGGAGGATGAAAATTGCTATTTAAAATTTTTGCACGAAAGTTATGTTCAATCAACCCCTCAAAAATGGTACCTAAATTACTTAAATTGTCACACACATCACAAAAAATT
Source organism: Isoetes taiwanensis (assembly GCA_021234155.1). Classification (NCBI taxonomy): domain Eukaryota; kingdom Viridiplantae; phylum Streptophyta; class Lycopodiopsida; order Isoetales; family Isoetaceae; genus Isoetes; species Isoetes taiwanensis. Next base: position 8,517 of record JAJEKV010000429.1, read on the forward strand.
TAAAAATGGACTTTTTTTAAAGGAATTTTAAGGAATCTTTCAAAGATTCCTTTTAATCGTTCAAACAAATAAGTCGTTCATTTTAAACTTTGTTATAAAGGGGTGGATCCCATTTGGTGTCTTCATGTGATTCTACCTTCGAGAACCTTTGGAACAATAACAACAGAGTGGAGAATATGGAAGGGTATACCCTTCGATCATTTCCACAAGATCATAATATCTCAAGATCGGGCGGGGAATAGAAAGACCCAAGCTCTCTCTTAGGCGAAGAAGGAGAGGATTGCAAGCTCTTGTATAACAATATCTCGCACCACTTTGACTTATGGCATCCGGTCCATGGATGGTATAAATTGGAACCATGACAATTTGTTGACTTTTACAGCTTAGGAAGGCATCTGGTATCGATGAGAAATGAAATTACCATCCACGCAAAAGTAGCAAACCGACCTAGGCGGATGTAGGAGGATCTCACTTTCATGTGGGTCAAGCCCGATTTTCAAAAAATCAAGTCATTCATGTGGCAACTTCCGCATAAGGCCACGGCTACAAACATGAAGAGGCACAAACTCCACATAGGCCGAATCGGATATATGCATCGGATGTATGGCAAACAGGGAGGATGAGAACCATTTATTTAGAACCTGCATTTGGGCTGAGTGGGTTCTGGAGTTGGCCTCAGCCTATTTGGGATATGATCTCTCCTCCCTTAACTCTCTGGATTTCTTTCTTCCGAATAATCCAACTGATTAGAGGATCTATATCCTCCTATGGAGAATATGGAAGGGGAGAAACGAATTTGTTTTAATTTCGGATATTATCCATCCAGGAGGGAGTAATAAGACAAATAAAATATGATGTAGATTGGATTCTTGAAGGATTATCAAACTAATGGGCCTCTTATTTACAGGAAAAATGTTTTTGCTGATGAGAAGAATCAAGTGGAAGAAAATCAAGCTGGATGCAAATAAGGAGTGGACCAGAGTATTTGGACCACCCAACACTCTTGGGCATGAAGAACCTCAGAGTGTGTAGCTGGCCCGATCAGAATATGGATGTTAAGAGCTTTGATATGCAAGGCAAAGATGCTAAGGGAAGACACAACATGTCGAAGCGTGGGTCCTGCGGATGCATATTCTGTGCCCTGAGCATATCTGTCAAGGGGAAAGGAAGGAAGATTACTAATTTGAATCTCAGATCCTGCTACTAAAAGGGGAAATCTCATCCGATGGATCAAAAATATCTCACCCTGAACTATTTATAGACATATATCTATTTAATTTACGTTAAAAGTTTTAAAATTTTTGACTTATAATAGCTAGGAGGGTCTCAAGCCCTTCTATCTATTCTGAGTTAAACTTCCTCGTAAAAAAAGTTTTTTCTGTACCTTTTATACTTACTTAAATATATATATAGAGCTTCAATAAAACAAAACAAAAGTTGGTAGCAACTCCATGCGATTCGTCCAAAACAACATGCAGAGTCGAGGATTTAGGCCCCAAAATGACCTAGATCATGGAGTATTCAATTTACTACCTTCTAAAGCTTCAAGATAAGCAAGAGCGACCATCTCCACATAGCAACCGCCATTGTCTTCTAAGGTCTAGCCATGAAAACCTAAGCTCATCCACGCCAGACACTTCCATATGTATGCATCGGACCTTCTAAAATCCGTTCGCTGCATCAGACCTTCAGAAGGCACCGCTTGGCCTAAAAAATCCCTTTCCAAAATATAGAAATTGTAAAGATTCTTTTTTGCCCTATTTTCATATTCTTTTTCATACATTACGCTCCCAAAACCACCTAAACCTTACGTTATGAAAATAAGTTTTTAATGAACTAGCAAGCCATATACCCGGCTATGGCGGGCGGCAGAAGGCCGCTTCGTTTCTCTGGGAATGCGTCGGGGGAAAGCCAGAAGGGTGCAAATCTTGGCACCACTGCCATCTCCAAACCAGAAGTTTTTGGGGTCATCGATGCCAGCAGCGCGTGGCCGAGCTTTGGAGTTTCATTTCCGGTTGGAGTATGGCAGAGCACAAAAGCTCCGTGTTCTTGTCCGGAGGGTCTGATGGTAAGATTGATGAGATCTTTGGCATATTTTTTTTCAGTCTGTGGAATAGCAGAGGGAATCAACTATGGAATAGGTCGATAGCTTTCGGGGCATGTGCTACCTGACCACCGCGGTTTTCTAAGGCCCGCACTCATTGTAAAGGTTGGGCCTAACTCAATTTTCCTTTCTTTAGATGATCTTGATCTCGCATCTTGTTCAGCGGGCTTCGTGTTGCTTGTCTTGGCTCATCAATTTTCCAACGAGTTGTAAAATGATATACTCTTGGTGATGCGTGCACCTTGGCACCTGTTATGAGCTTTCCTGGTCAGTATATTTGTGGGTTACTCTTTGTGCTTTTTGCTCCCCCCATCCTGGCTGGGGAAGCTTGGCGTCTAAACCTAAGAGAGGTCTGTGCTGTTGTCATTAAATCAAGATTTCTAAGCGGTAATCCAGTCAGGGAGACTGGGTTGTCATTGCTACATGGAGTACGTAAGTGAATCAATAACCCATGTAAGGGCATTAAACCGGTATGGTTAGCGGGTGGACGGAGGCCCCACCGTTCATTAATTTTGGGGAAGAAGTGGAGGCTACCTCCTTAGTACAATTTGGGAAAGTGAGGGAACTCCGCCTAGTAGCTCAAAATAGTTGGATTTCTCAAGTTGCGCATACAGGGGTTGAAGCACCTTGCTTCTTCCGCTATTCTTACATCTTTCGGGGTGGAGCATATGTGATTATTGATTCATCATCAATGAGAACTCTTCTTTGATGCCAATGGAATAGGCCTCATCGGTTTCAAGCCGGGCCGATCTTGAGCATATGGGCTTCAAAGCTTGATCCGTCTTGAAGGACAACAACTTTTTGGCATTGGAGGCGAGATGCAAAGGGGTTCAGGCCGAGGAACCCTCGTAGTACAACTTTGGCGGGGAAGAGGCGTCGCTTTCTCTAATCGCGACATGAATTTGTTAGAGGTCTCCATAGTACTTGCTTTTAGAGGGAAGAAGTTAAGGGCTTCCAATGAATATTTGAACCCTTTTGTATCTAAACTGTTGTCATCATAGTTGTTATGGGTTAAATTCTTCCTATTTAGCCCTTTGAGGTCCAAATAAAGGTCTCTGTGCCATTCACTATTATTAATATAAAAACTTGCCTTCAACAAAAAAAAGCGGTGTATGGGGAATGGAGATTGGGGCTTCCATTCGGTTTTCAGTGGGGTCCTGCGATCAAGGCGTCGGGAAGCGGGTCATCTGAAAGCAGGAATGAGGCCCCAACCTCCATTCTCCTATAGAAGTGGGGAGGATTTTTTCGTTTTCAAAGATGGTGCTTTTGGTTTCGGCCAAGAAGTTCAAAAGAATGACTCGAGTAAGTCGCAAAGCTTTGATTTTAAACTTTAAAACAATTCTTAGGCTAAGCTCATACATCCATGCGTAGATCCCCGAGCTTCATATGCAAAGCTAAAGTGTTGCAAAAGATGCTATTTCTTCCGGCTAGAGGCTTCTCATTTCATTTGAAGCATGTGGATGAATTAGGTCTGAAAACGTTAAACAAGAAGAGCTTTTTGTTAATCACAGAGCGGTCAGCGCTCTAGCAAACAGCCTTACCATTTCATTACTGCGCCAAAGAGTCGCATACCATTTATGTGCTTTTTTGTTCTGCCGAGGACACTTGCGAGGGAATACAACATCGGCGGCATCCTCGCCTAACCTAACCCTAACGATTTAACCTAACCCTAAAGATCTCGCCGGCTGACAACCCGTAGAACCGCGTTTGGTCCAAATTCTCGATTATTCTCTATTTGTTCATTATGGGTAATTTTGGGTTTTGGTGCTAGTGGGCCGCTTGGAGCCGCCATAACTTCCCTTGGCAAAGATCGGCGTAATGACGAGCAAACAAAGCTCAACATCTTAGAACCGTCGGAGCTTGGATGGGAGCTTCGGTTCCGCCATATTTGTGCCCGCCATAGCCCAGATGGGGAGCTTCCAGTTCTGCCATAGCCATAGCTTCCTCATAGCTTCAGTTCTGCCATAGCTTCGTCGGCAGCAGAGATTCGAAGCGACTTCAAGTTCCCCAAACAGATCTATTCTTCAGATCCATAAACAGGGGTAGAACAAAACAACAAGGAGAAGAGCCCATAGCTTCCATAGCTTCGGCATGCAGATCATTGATAGCCCATCCCTCCTGCGGATCGGTAAAAGTCTTCCATGCATAAGTCTCAGACATTCAGAGCCCGCAAACACGGGAACGGAGAGCTGTTCTTCAAATCCGTAAGAAACAGGGGCAGAGCAAGAAGTAGTGACATTTTGCGTAATTTATCTTGTTAGCAAGAGGAAGGCAAAATTCATTACCATCCTCAGCGCCACCACTTTTAGCCTTGATTGCTTTATCTCGGTCGGACAAAGAATTTCCCCAAAGGGATCATCATCAAAGACTTTCAAGATATTACAATCGGCCCATACTTTCTGGCCAAACAATGTTGTCACCCTTAGAAGGAATCTTGATATTGTTGGCATTGTTGAGGGTCAGTATTCCCTTCATAAAATCTAACCTAGCCACATCATCTTCTAGTCCAAATCCCCTATTTGGGTATGTAATTTATCGTTATAAAGCATCCACCACTATGTTGACTTCATCCCAATCATTCTTAGTGCCATTGAGATGAGGGACTAATTTCAACCGCCATTAAACCCCGGATCACCGGGGAGTATCCATTGGGCCTTTTAGTAGCTTCTTTCTCGGAATTCTCGATGTATCTTGTCGTTCTTAATGCAAAGATAATAAAGTCTCAACAAAGATTATTCGGGCATTCTATATTGTTCTTATCATATCCCCCATCCTACCAATTCGGGGTTCCAAGTCGGAATCACCATCCCGAACTCCAAGATTTTTCCTGATTGTCATAATCAACCTGTAACAATAAACCGGAGACATGAGACTCAAGTAGTAAATATATCAGCAAAAGATAGCAATAGCAAACTAAGCTATAATCCATACACCAATCTTGGAATGAGAACTTTAACCAAGGACATATGGTAGCACAGTAAGACCAATGCAGTATATCATAAAAACCGCTTGGAACTAGATAATCTAGCACAAACATCAACTTCGGTCAATCCTCCCGTTGTCTTATTCAGCCATACAAATTTGAGCAGGTCCAAGATGGTACCATATATCCAAGGAACACAAAGAAATCCAAGTAGACACATAGAAACACAAGAAATCACAAGTAGACACATAGTATCATACTCCCCTTTGGGCCAAATATTCCAAAAGAAAGCAATAAACAATGTAACATGGTCAATCAAGATGACAAGCTCCATGATCTATAATTAATTGATCCATAAAATACACCCCACAAAATACACCCCATAAGGTAGTACTTTTATTCCTTTAATTTTAAAACTAAAGCCTTAGAACATAATCCTTGCCTTAGTGTGACCATTACTAGGTACCTATTTGACTTTCCATGTTACCAATACAATATTCTTCTATTATTAAAAGGATCAGATACACCATCCAATCCGTCCTCATTCCACTACATGGACTAAGACTCGTGGTATTTACATCATTAATTTGAAAAGAACTAGGAATTATGAGGAGGGAAGTCCCATAAGTATCATTATCTTAACCTTATACTTGCTTTTAAGGTAAACTATGCTAATATGATTCATATAAGCAAAATCCAGAATATATGCTTTTAAACTTTCATGAATGTTTCGGTCTATTTAATTCATCTGAGATCATAAGAACTAGCCTTTTATGCTTTGGGTGAAAGCATGCTAGGGTGTACCATCTAAAGTACTTTTTAGGGAGTGCGAAACTACCTAGAAAAGTACCCAGCACTAGGTACTGGGAACCTCCATAAATGCCACAATAAAAAATAAGTTTGAAAGTTAATTTATTTGTTTTAGTCTCCTAATAGTATTGTTATCCTTAGTACTATAGATTCAAATGTTATTGACCTTCAATTCAAAAATTTCAATTATTTTAATGGAAAGAAAAGAAAAGTACCAGCTTTAAGAAAGTACCCGGTCTTAGGTATTCAGAGGGTTCCAAACATGGTACACCATAGCATGATTTTACTCCTTTATTAAGAGATACCGGGATAGGTTAATTCTGGGACATCATACCTATATTAGGGGTGCCATATTAAGCTCCAAGATTTATGTTTTTACGAAAGGATTTATCAAATGCCCAATCATAAGTCTAAAAAGGAACCATCCTTTCTAAACTACTTTATACCATGCAATTTAGTAAAGCTGCTTGAGTCCCTCAGGCCAAGATCATCACATGGCCATCAAAATAGATATTGATCAAGGAAAGAAAAGCGAAACTTATTTTCTATTCCATTAATGACGAAACATCAAGTAATATACAATGAAATTTAAAAATCAAGATATTCTATATCCATGTTAAATCCCCACAACACTATAAGGTGTAAACCTTAAAGGAAAGCAAAAGACATATATAATTTAGGTATACATCATTATATAATTATAGAGAATTTGTCCCAAATACCGGCATCCCTACAACCTTAAATATCATTTTTGGGTTATGATTCCCAAAAATCTAAATAATTTAAATAAATGCATGGTCTTGCTAAAGGGAAAACTTTACTAGAAAATAACGTAAATGTTAACCGCCCTTGTAAAGGAGCATTGTCCATCATTTCAAAAGAACTCTTAAAGCCGCTTCAAGTGCCCAAGCTCATGTCATGCACGCCATCTCCTAAGAACCCTACTATCGTAAAGGAAAACATTAAGAGGAGAAGCCCGCATTACTAATCAATCGCATAAAATTAGCCATAGACTGGATAAGTTGCAAGGGCCAAAGGTACCATGGAGTTTCTACGGTTAACCGATCACCTAATGTAATCCTTTTGGCAATATTTAAAAAAAACTTAAGAATGCGATGCTAAATAGCGATGTAAAATCATAGTCAGGTTAATAGTATACCACGAAAAATACCTGATATAAAGCAACCAAATCAATGAATCCCGAAGTGTCAAACAAACAATCCACTCATAGGCCTACAACCGAAATGAGGAAGTTTATTTACAAAGGATTAGACTTATAGATAAGTCCTGGTTCACCACCTAGCCCATAGCAAATAAATACCTTATGTCTAAGGCCCATCAACGTAAGTATCCATGCAAACGTGAGTAGATGTCAAAAGATAATTTTTTGGAAGAGTAGTCAATCCCAAAGACTTGTTCAAAAAGTTAATAAGATGCATGGATTTATCCTCAAGCCTTAATCATGATCTTCCATGTATTGTGTTCACGGAGCATGATATGTATCACCAAAGCTTTGCCTCTCAGAGCCCCGAATAGCTTATTTTGCTTCACCACTATAGCCATACTTACGTTTGTTAAAAGATCCCATGTCTATCTTATTGCCTTTAGGATCCTTTGCTTGGATACAAAAGCTATTTCCCTGTCTAAGACAAGCTCATTCATTTGCCATTTAGAGATGGGAGATAGGAGATCATCTTCAAGAATGAGTTCCCACCTAGTCCATTTTTCTTACCACATGTGTCTGTGACCGGGTATCTTTCCAGAGCAGAGATTCTAATGTCATCTAAATCTTTAAGACTAACCCTCAAACCCAACTCCGAGGTAAGCAACATTCTTTTGCATTTATTCTTAAAGGCCCGAGCATTTGATAAAGGAAAAGATGAAAAGTAAAAATGTTAAGGTCGTAACCTCTAATCAAAAAAGTTGAACAATATCCAAATGTATTTCCTAAGGTTTAGAATGGAAGGCCCACTAATTACTTCCACAAGATTGAGTTTCAAAAATGAATTATAGTAAATCCTATTATATAAGGAGTGCTTCTTTAGGAACCATCCCTAAGCTTGTTTGCTAGAAAATGGAGAACATGATCCCATAGCAACCATGGCTAGGACCATGTGAATGTGAAAAAGTAGGTAAAATATAAAGTTAAATGTGTAAAAAGCCACAAGGTTAATTACAACATAAAACCCTCTTCTATGGTTCCTATTCGTCTATCCACTGGCCGATATAACCAATTCAAATTTATATTGGCATGCTAAACACCCTTTAGGAAAAAAAAAAACGATTGTATAGGGAAATGGAGATTGGGGCTTCCATTAGGGTTTCAGTGGGGATGATCGGCGCCACCGAGCTGGTCATCCGAAGTAGTCATCCAGAGGCCCAACCTCCATTCTCCTATAGAAGAGGGGGATTTTTTTCGTTTTCAAAGATGAATTAACTACGGTTTTGTAAGAGTTCATTAGACTAGCCCAGAGGCGGCAAAGCTTCAGATTTACTAAACTTTAAAACAATTCTTAGGGCTAAGCTCATGCAGACTTCGCGTGAATCTGAGCTTCATATGCAGCGTTAAAGCCGCAGAAGAAATGCTATTTCTTTAGAGAGGCTTCCCATTTCATTTGAGCATGCGTGATGAATTTTGTCAGTGAAAACGTTAATGAAAGCTTTTGTTAATCACGGAGGATTGAAGTGCCTGGCAAGCGACCCTGCATGGGTACTATTTGGCGATGCCTTAGCCACCATTGTGCTGTTCCGCCATGACACTTTGGCGAGGAATACAACATCGACGATCCTCTCCGCCTCTAACCAACCCTAACGATTAACCTAACCTCTAAAGATCTAACTATTGACAACCCAGAAACGCCGTGCCATTCCACCTCGATTATTCTCTTCTATTTGTTCATTATGGTAATTTTTTGGTTTTCGGCGCCAGGCTCGCTAAGGCCGGCCATAACTTCCTAAAGATCGCCGACGAAAGAAGTCTAACGTTTTAGAACTGGGTTTGAGCTTCCGTGATGGGAGTCGCAATTTATATATTTCCCATAGCTCCCGATGTATTTGGGCTCACGCATAGCCATACTTTCCTCATAGCTTCAGCCTTCATAGCTTCGTTTGGCAACACGATTGGAAGCGACTTTGCTCCTCTAAACGATCTCGTTTCTTCGTGATCCATAAACAGGGTAGAACAAAACAAGGCGGGAGAAAAGGCCATAGCTTCATATAATGCAGACACGGATCATTTGGTAGCCCATCCTCTGCAGATCGGTAAAGTCTTCCATGCATAAGTCTCGGACATTCAGAGGCAAACATCGAACGAGAGTCGTTTCTTCAAATCAGAAGAAAAGCAAGGTAGCAAGAAGTAGTGCATTTCAATATCCACAACTCCAAATCCCGCCAAATCTAAACTTTCTAAAGAATCTCAATCTCAAGGAACCTTGCCGCATCCCTCAAACCCTCCCCGCCGCAAGAAATGCAAACATAAAACGAAACCAACCGGAAAATAAGGCCAGAATTTGGACCAAACGCGATGGCTTTTACGTTTGGTAGCCGGATTTTGGGGTTCCGTCTGAACGCAGAGTATGGCCAGCCGCTTCAGGGCTAACCCGGCACGGCGGCGCCGCCTCAATCCAGCTGGGTAGCTAGCACGTTAAGTGGAATGGCATTCTGCATTGTAGGCGAGGACATTAATTAAGAACCAGGATACACGCCGAAACAATACGACCCAACTTCATATTGTCTTGGAAGGGTATTATAACAAAAAGGATATTGATATTTATCGTCCAAAAGCACTAGCCACCATGCCTAATCCTCGCATGGATTGTTGTGAACACTAGGAATGGCATGCGTTCCCTGCGCCACAGCGCACCTTTTCATAATTAGTGGGAGCAACAGCAAATTCGTTGCACCTTCGACAAATTCAAGGCCTGCACATTACAAGACTGATTTTAGCTATGTGGATAAGTCATTGACAGTTCGATGGAACAGAAGAAATAAACAGCAGAGAAAACTATGGCATTGTGGCTTGTGCTGCATCTACATCAGTTGTTAATTTGGAAGCAAATAAGGATCAGAACAGTAAAGCAAAGTGCATTCTTGTGGTTGGGGCAACTGGTGGTGTAGGTAAGCTTGTACATTTTACTTTAGTTAAAGGATTTGATTCAACATTGTGGCTAGTATGTTAATTTTATTGAGAACAGCTTCTATTTCAGCAATTTAGATTCCTTCATCCCCTGATATTTCAGGTGTCGGGAAACATTTGTATTTTAAATTAATATATTGGAAATAAGCATAACATATTGGTAAACTTATTAGCCCTTTACAATTCCAACTATCACGTCGTTCAGAGATGTGGCAGTTTGTCAGCATAGCCATTGTGTTCTCTCATGAGTTCTAATTTATAATTAAATCTCTCTAACTAATTTCTATAAGCGCATATTCAATGCAGGGGATGAGTGTTTTGAGCACGAGAAACCAGCAGAGTTTAGGTTTGAGGATAGCTAACAGTTTAGTAGATAAAACCTTCTTTCATCTCAATACGTTCTTTCTGCTCTTGTACCAAGTCCGCAAACTGGGGGAGTGAGTCCCGATCATTGGGGTAGAAGAAACTTTTCCAAGCCTTTATGCTTTATCAAATCATGTAATGCACGAATTAAATGCAATGCATGTTATAAAGTCCATCCTAGAAAACGGCACACACGTGTTAGGATAATGTTGTATGAGTGGAATGTACTGGTGTTTTAGCCATTTGTAGCTTAAACCTGCTTTTCCATAAATGACTATGACATTCAGTATCTTGACAAGTGCGCCCCATCTCTATGATGTTTTCTTTTGACGAATCCATTGAGCTGTCCAGCCTGGTAGATACATGTTGTGAATGTCTGTTTGTCGCGACAAGTTGCGACATAAAACTATATTGTTGAGGACAGATGGATGCTTTCAGTTTATAGAACTCTTATTCCACGTAATTTTAGATGCTTTAGTGCATGCTATAGCCAAAAATAAGCCGCCATTTTGCAGCCAATTTAGTGATTTTGGTGCATTTTGGTAAATTTCTTGCGTTTTAAACTCTTAAAATTTATATCTGTGAGAATCGCCCTATCAGGACAGCTTGTGGTCGCAGCTCTGGTTGACAGAGGAGTTAAAGTGCATGCTTGCACGAATTTGGAGAAGGCGCAATCATTTGGTAAAAGAGTTTACAGACAAAACTAAGGTATTATTTGTAGGCTGCACAGGTTCTTTCCTGTACATAACATTGTGGTAATCAGATTACTTATTTTCTCATGCAACAGTGCAAATACCCTTGTAAGTCTTGGCACACTTATATTTGAACTTATGCAGGTGTTTGTAGGAGATAAGGTGAAATGTGGAAGACCTCAATGTACCAAATCGTTTGAGGTAGTTGTTTACAAAAGGCATGTATACCTTAATCATTTTCATGTTGTGCTCTTTGCATTACACTTTCATATTGCTTCATTCCCCTAATATGCCTACATTGCAGGTGTCACCCATGTGATATGCTGCACAGGCACCTGCCTTTCCATCACTACGCTGGGTGAGATAATCTCAGAACAGAACAGGTATGTCATTTGCTAATACTTAATATATGGGTATCTATTTAAGTTCATGAGAAGCCACCCTTTTCCTTTGAAGATTGGATTGGCTTTAGCGAACCTTGTTCCGTGCACTGCCCGTTCGTGCCTTGTCTCATCAGTTAGGCGTGACAAATAATCAACCACCCATGGAGGGTATATTCAATTAAATGCTCCATGCATGAACAATTTTTCTATTTCAATTGATTTTGGTTATTGTCGGAATATATGCAGCATCATGAATCTATTCGGGTAATTCTAAATGGTAAAAAATACAGATTATCTGTGTTCGTCTGGTCTGCCCTACACAATCATCAGGCATAGCTTTTATTCAAAAAGAGTTCTACAACTTTTTACTGCAAAAGCACCTGTTTTCTTGGGCATAATAAAGTGTTTTACTTGTCTGGGCTGATGGAAACCAAAAAGCATCTGAGTACTGGTAGGTTATCCTTTGACCTAATTTAACTAACTGATGGACCATATACTTCTTATGATCTTTACGTTTGCTAAAGAGCAACTTCAGGAACAAGACGGTCAGTGATTTTAGATAAAGGTTGGTATCTTTCAAACCTGATTTCTCTAAGCTGCTTATCTAATAGGATTGCTGAAATTCACACCCATTTCATTTGGTTATTGTTACATTGAGGTATTGGTTGCTTAATAGGAGATAAAATTGGGAAGCCAGCAGGATAATGGTAGCAGAAGCATGCATTCAGGCTATTGATGCTGATTGTACAGTTGGTCAAATTTATGAGTGGAACTCCGTTGAGGTGAACTTTGTCTTCTTCCTTCAGTTCTCGTGATTTACACGCATAATGTAGATAATCAAACTGCCTGATTTCAAACAGCTTTAAAATGCTTTAGGATTTTAAGGGCAAACCTTTTCTTTGTAAGATGTTAGAAATACAATGGCAAGGGACATCTTTTATAGTACAAGACAGGATTTCTGTCGGCCTTTTACCAGCATAACATGGTTGCATAATATTCTTTTTTGCAGGGTGAAGGTCCTGGAAAGGATCCTGATAGCTGGAAAGAGCTTTTTACAAATGTATCTAACAAGTAATATTCCATTTTGCTATTACATTTGTACATAGCTATTCTTATAATAGTGCACAAACTATTTAATTGCTTAGAAGATTCTTCTACCACTTGTTTGTGGGTGATATATAGTATCAAGATTCATGGCCAATGGCTGCCTTGGTTAAATGTTTATCTCTATGATTCAGAACTAAGTAGTATTAACCAACCAGTCCACGTGAGCCATTACCTTTTCTTTTAGTTGATATTGGAACTTTAACCAAGAATTCTTTCTCATGACAGAGAAGCTAAACTGATAAATCTTAAATATACCTGGTTAAAGCAAATGGTAGTGAAATGCTGTCGTGAAAAATAGGTGGTCTGATGTAAACCTGGGCCTGTTACAAACTTCTGCCACAGAACCTGGGCATGTTACAACTGCCACAGTTCATTCTGGATAGCATAGCAACACGGATCCCCTAGGATGCCTTAAACTTCGAGGAATTACGAGTTGAATTTGATATTCATGCGACATTCTTTTCAAGACAATTTCATCTTGCTAAGCTTCTAGAATTAGCAGAACTTTCATAACATAGGATGTTTAATCTTGAACTAGTTGTACTACTTTTGTGCCTTACGGACCTGAGGCGCTTGAAAAAGGCATGACCTTTCAATCAATAGATCAGGGTTGAGAAGCCACTGTATTATGATGTCTCGTGTACTCTACTTTGTTCAAAGCATCCTTCTCTCCTATCATAGAAACGAGGATATATGCTCTCCTTTCGCCTAGTACTAAAGGGCATGGCCTTCTTCTATTTTAAAGTATACAAAAGTACTAGTGTTGGGAAACTTTTCCCTCTTATCGGAAAATTTCCTATAGTTTTTAACCTAATCGAATTTGTGATTTTGAATCGGATCGTTCTTGCAAACAAAAATTCAACCAGATCTCATTTCGCCATTGTAAAGTTAGCCAGATATGTTTCAATAGTTTACAACTTAGAATTTTTTCTTAGCCATATTTTCCATGTCTCAAATATGGTTTTCAGCTTAGACTTTTCTTGCTCAGTGAGGAAAAATGCTAGAATGCTGCTTCTTTCTGCTGAATACCAAAACAAGATGGCAAAGGTAAGCAGTTCTTCTGGACAAGTTTGGCGGCATGTCTGATGGTAAGGATATGGACTTTCATTGCACAAAAACCCGACATGTCATGTAAAATAAGAAAAAGTATTTCTGTTTGGCTTCTCTGCTATAAGAAGCTTATGTCTGTTTGTTTATCTGGTTCTCAAGTATGATTTTACATTCTTGTGCAAAATTTAGCCAGAGATTAACCATCAGCTGATCATGCCGATGCCTTGTTTAGTCCTCAGTGGGACATGACAAATTTGCATGGATGACTTAACCTGGGAACAAGGTTCTAGAAATTGAATGGTGCAGTAACTGTGGAAAGTTGGATTTCTACAAATAATAAATTAAAGGAATAAAAACATGAGAAAAGGGATTACATGTTTAGCTTTTAGAGCTAAGTAATAAGACTTTAACGTGGTCTATTGCAAGCACTTTCTGGGTCTCAGTTACACTCAAGCTCTGTGTGGTTTAGCTGTCTCCCAATCCATCCCAGCTTTGTGTGGCTTAACTAGCTCCCAATCCATCCCAGATTTTAAAAGCAGATGCCCTTGCATAAAGCTTGATGGGCAACTAGTCTAAATGCCAGTTCTACAACTCTAGCCGATTGAATCTTATGCTACTAATTGGGGACTGTCGGTGGGTATGTAGCTGCTAATCTGTAACAAGAATGGATCCTTCACTTATGGTATAGGCAATGTACTATGGGTTAATTCTATTGGTTCATCTGTAAATTCCTTCAATCCGTCTGAACGATGGTTTGCTAAACATAAATCGCTCCACTGTTTGTTAAAACTAGAGATTTAGTATGGACATATGCCTTCCATCCCTCCCTTTTTATTCATTGCATTAAATTTTGACAGTCCTGGTGGGCAATTCATGTCTGATTGACATGCTAGTATGCTAGTAAATGCCAGCTTGTGCTTTCTCCTCATTAATTTCTGAAACCCACAATTTTTAAAGGAACAGGTTTCAAGTTTTGCCACTTTGCCAATGCAAGTTAGACATTGAGTTGGCAATTTGAAATGAAAATGCGCCTTTGCCCCGCAGTAGTTTCTTTTTTAATGCTGATCCAGTCCATGAAGCACATAATTTCAAATATACTTTTGAAGTATAGATTTTTTCAACACTAAGACTTTGAGCTATAAGTGCACTCTTGAATTCAAGTCACTTCTCCCATCCATACTACTATAGGTGATTAATCACTTTCCATTATTATATTCCTGCTACTTTTGAAGCATGACTTTGAGGATCAAGCATTTAAAGCGATTACTTTTGTACAAAGAAGAACCGTTTCCATCTTCTCGCATAAACAAGGTACTATATGCGAGTGATTCTCAAAGATGTACATTTCACCTTTTTCTATCTACTTTGTCTATACTATCTCTATCTCTTTTCTTTATTCTCTCTCTTTATTTTAATTCATCTTTTCATGCGGTGTAAGGCGTAACATATGCATGTTGTCAAGCACTTTCAAGTGGGAGGTGGATTCGGACCTTCAACCATTCTACTTGCAACTAGCTTGGCAAGTTGTCCCAATTCTCTGGGCAGCATTTGAGATCTGATGGATTCGACCACCTATCACTCTACTTGCAACTAGCTTGCAAAATTGTCTCAACCTCCTATGCAAGATCTCCTCATATGCCTCGGCTATGATTGGACTATGAACACGCCAGGCTTATGCTCGGATGCTCACAGATGAATCGGATAGACATTTTACAAAATGAATTGATAGGCATTTTACCTTTCTTTACACTAGAGCAACAAGCAAAACAGAGAAAGGTGTTAGGAGAAGTGCCCATGACAAACCACGGGAGCCATAACCTCACCGCGTAACTATTGGTTTGATGCCGAAGTGTGGAAGGAATAGAAAATGCTGCCCGGCCCGCCGCATCACGTGTTCTAGGTTCTCGCTTTACACCGCATACCCATCGACAATACCGCCTTTTTCTTAAGGCTAAGGAGGCAAGATACATCGCGGGCCCATCAACGTAAAAATGTTCTTCCTTGGACCGCCATTCCGTAACTTCGCAAAGGGTGCTCAAAAAGCTAATACAACATAAGCACTCCAAAAACAATGGGACAATACCTCCGCAGCCTTTATGATCTTCTCGAAGCATAAGCAAGGTACCCACACGCCAAATTAGGGCCTAAAGGTTCAGGCAATGAAAAGGCGCCAAACCCGGATGGTAATGAGGGCGGAGTTGCTCGAAAGTGGGCGTGACCATCCATAGTACCCCGGTCGACCGCCATGTTCAATAAGGCGCTACAGGATGATTTCCCCATAGTGGACCGAGAGCTGCAGTTGACATCCCGGGCAAAAAGCAGACGTAGCCCCCTCCCCACCTGTGCGTGGTTCAGCCGCGACACTCAACCATTGATCACATCTTCACACCGCGACCTTCGCTGAGGATAGTAGAGAAACGGCGACGGGACAGACTTGTTATTTTTGTGGACGCCGCCACGGCTTTTAACACCTGCCTCTAAAAGCTACGCAAGATTGCAAGACTTAGAAATCCCAAAGAAATTGCGCAGCGCGCAGTTCAGATGCTCAGGCCGTTGCATCCGACAAGCGTTTATTCAACAACAAGACTGGTCCGCCAAGGATGCCATGTCTTTTCTATTGATTAGTTGGAGAGCTGGCTTGCTAAAATTGGGGGCGACAGAGCTCACCTTCTGCACCAGATTACCAAGCAGCTGATATATGTTAAGGATGTGGACCTCTTTGTTTACACTCCGGGAGACATGCAATGTCATCTCAACGTTTTGGACACATTCTGTTATGATCTCCTCTTCTAAATCATCTATAAAAACCAAAGAAACTAAAGGAAATAATCCATTTAGAAGGAGAAGCTCAATCCACCCAATCTAAATTTTAACATTACATTGAAACATTCAATGGGTAAAACTCATAATTGACTAATGGTTAAAGATCCAGAACAATTAAATTAACTGCGGAAGGCTCAAAACATGAGATTAATATGATTTGGAAAACAATGCAACCCTGCATTGACTTGTTATTGTAGCAAGTAGCTTGGATCGTGCTAATGGGGTTCGGGATCCGACCATCCGATATGTGCCTATTCTCCCATGGAGTCGGACCTCCCAAAGATGCCAAAGACTTGATATATGGCTGCTTCCAATCTTATGAGCAACCCAACCTGTAAGTAACTAGACAGAGGCACCGACCTTGAAGCTTCTACCACAAAAATGTATGACAGGAAAAGGTAAACCAGCATATCCTTTCTTGCAGCCATGAATGAATTTATTCTGTGATAAAAAGAGTTGCATTAATTGTTGCCTAAGATAATGCTATACTAAGACATAGCCAGTTATGAATCAAAGTCCATGAAAGCGGATTACCTTAAATCTTGCTAAGAGATGAACACTGACTGTGTAACATGTGGCAAAAAGAGAGGTCGCAGCTATAGATGTGTAGGCAAAGAGGGAATATTGAGTCTGCTAGTAAAACCTTGTGTTAATCGCTTAGAACAGGACACAAGCTCAAAATGCCCAGCTACCACGAGATGCGGCCAGATTCACGACTGAACTTGCCATCGCCATAGCCGGAAGGAGACAGGAAACTAATCGCCATAATGCAAAGACAAGGAAAGCGGAAAGAAGGGAAAGAAACACAACCGCCCCAACCAATAGGATGATACGACTTGGATCAAAATCGAGGCCGTTCATCTCGGCCCATCTTGGTCGTTGAATGGTTTCGCGTTTTTTAATTTTACTTAATTTGCATGGTTCTTAAATGTGCTACACAATTTGCATGGTTCCTAAATGTACTACATAATTTTTTTGAGGAGGAGGGCCATTGCAGGGGATAATGTTGTTGCGGTGCTTCAAGCTGAGGCAGAGGGCCGCGAGTCCTTTGTGGTGGCACTGCCGAAGCATCTTGCCATGCAATGGCCCGCGGCATATAAATTATAGTCTATTTTTTTGACAAACATAAAAAGGGACATGTATAGTAACTTTAGTTGAGCATTATGTTTTTGGCAGGAGTCGCCTCCCATGGAACATATGTTCCCATTTGGCTCACTATTATTCCACAAAAGTTTGTAGATACTAGGCAAAATGATCTTTATAACCTGCCAAGTTTCTAGCACTTGATTTTAGGATACATCACTCCACAAGGGTTACTATTTTATAGTCAAATCTGGGATCTTATATAGTAAGTACCCCAAAATCTGCAAAAGTTGGCATGGAATATGATGATGTGGCACTTCAAGCGCTATGATATGTCATGCCAAGACTACTAAGACCAAATTTGACTAGGCAAAAAATGAATAATTTTATTACACTTTTTGCTTTCCATGGGTGATCTGCAATTTTTGGCTAAGATGAGTGATATGGACTTGACGACTAGGCATTCTTGTAAGAAATATGATAACTTTTAGGACGTTTGTATAGGAATTTGGCAAGGACAGGTTTCGAAAAAATTAAAAATAACTAGTAAAATTTTATTTTCCAAGTTGCCATGTCATTCCACACAAAATGGTGTCAATTCGTACATCAAAATGTTACGTATTGTAATTTCCAATTTCCAAAATGCCTAGTCTAATTCATATGCTCTAGGAGCTAGGAGAGATTACAAAATAAAATGAAATAAAAAAAAATAAATCAATGCAAGTCAAAATGCGATGGACGGACGAGTTTTCCACCCTAGAACTGCAAATTGAGTCCATAGCGGATTTGAGAATCTCATCCTTGCTTCATATGGCGTCTTGCTTCGCCTATTTTAAACTTCTTTTCTTTTACCCCAATACCATATTTGATTCATCAAGGTCGGCCTGGGGAGTTTTTGCATCTATTTTTGCCACTTCATCTTTTCTATTTATTCAGGAGGGGCAAGGTCCCACTAAGTTGCTATTTGTCGCATCCTAGGGACAAGCTACAACAATTAATTTGGACAAAGAAAGAAACATGAACGCCCCACGGGACAATATTCTGCAGGCACTACCTAGGCCAATAGACTATGAGTGTGTTGGACATGAGCTATTTTGGCGCTTCTTAGAGAAGGGTGGTCTTACCCCTCACTGAAACTTGCTCCCCAAGGTAATGTCGACGTCCTCTAAGTCCATTGGCGAGCCAATTCACAATTTCGAAGGGGGAATTGCCCTACCATCGCCAGGGCCTTCAGGAGAGGACTTTTTGGGCAATTTGCTTTCGAGGGGATTTAAGTATCCGGCCTTCTCGCATCAACACCCTCCCTCTACGGAATGACACGGTGCAAGATCCTGGATGAGTCTGACGTAGGCGAGGGTGCCCGAATATCTATCCCCATCCGAGGCGTTCCCTATTGTTGGACGGTCGAAGCCGCACCCTTCCCCAAAGAACAAGGCTAAGACTTTGCGGTCACGCTCACAGAGAAGATATCAATTCCCCAAGAGACGGACCTCAAAAAAGTTCTCGAGGTAGCTTTTCCTCGCGGCGCTGCTCCGGGAGGCCATATGCTAATGCCCCCCTTCCAGAGCTCGTTTCCCCTATATGACCATTGAATCCTCCGTTCGAGGACTCTGCTTCGAGCAGGTCCAAAAAAATCCAAGATTGGTACAGGAGAACCTATGAAACAGTGAAGCATCTTGCAGCACTATAAGAGAATGACTACTAAACGTCAAAAACATAGTCAAAGGGTCCAAAACTCTCTATCAAATAGCTATTTAACTAGTATACTGACTAAATAAGTTGACTATAAACTCGTTGACTAATTTTTTGCCTAATAGCTTGACTCATTATATGGCTAAAAAGAAGTCTAATAAGATGACGAAAAATCCTGAGTAATGCTTTCGAACGAATTGTCTGACTGACTATTTGACTAAACTGTCTAACTAGTCAAGTGATTAATAGTCTGACTAACGTGCTGACTATATTTTGACTAATATTTTGACTAAGGGGTTGACTAAAGTTTTGACTAATATGTTGACCATCCTTCTATAGTTTTTCTCTTATAGTTCGTTCAAAAGTCTATTGATGTATATGATGTATTAAGCATATAGAATTTCTCCTTTATCCAATATCATCTCTACAACTTATCTTAAGTGTTTTTTCTAATATGATGCGGCCATGTTTCACCAACTCCATTGCAAGGGGGGAATTTATAGGGGTTGGTAGTGAATTTTGTGATTGTCTAGATGCTCTTTGCTACTGTTTGTTTCTCCTATCATGTAACTTCAAGCTCAGAAGCAATCAAGAATGCATATCATACGAGTGCAAAGGAAAGACATACTTCATCATCATTTAGTTGTAGAAGTAACCTTCGTCCTATATTTGGCATTTGAAGCTCAGTGTCCTCCTCTTCAATACAATCTTTATTGGGGAGTGCATTGGTCATCTCAATTCTTCATTGGTTGCTTGCCCTTGAGGTTCATAATCTTCTAGATTTTATGGCTCCATAAATTCCAATTCTTGCTCATGCTCTATATTTTCCTCATGCTCCATAAATTCCAATTCTTGCTCATCCTATATATATAATAATGTTTTAGGGTGCACGTGAGCTACGCCCTAAAACTTTTCGACTAACCTAGATTTTGTACTATCAAATTGGATGGTTCGGATAACCATGGTTTTTTCCCTTGCTCCAAGCCGATTTAGGGCACGAGAACGGTCCAGGCTCCCAATGGGCTCTTTGTGTGCCTACTGAGGATGTTACTATGGTGGAAGCCATGTGGGGACCTAAGACCCGGTGATTGGTATTGTTTACGCAGAGTGCAATTGCAATGCTCATAATTTTGCTCATAACTTTGGTGTTCTTATGAGCCCATTCTATTCTTTAAGGAGCATATAAAGGAATAGAAGTCCGATACATTCGATTCTCCCAATTGTACACTTGGGATGTAAGATACAAGAAGTTAATGAGGGTTGGACATGCATTGTTAGCATATCGGGGAGCTATGCAAACTTCGTAAAAGGAGCCTTAATGGTAGCGAAAGTCTTATGCATTATAACAATGTCTCAAAGAAATTACCTCTCGGCTAAAAGGGTTCTCAAGCATATCCGGGGCTTCTAGGCTGTCTTCTTAACGAAGGTTCGAATGGTCACCCAATCTTCAACTTTATGATAATAGTAAATTTTTAAGAGTTAATGATGCTACGATGTGGTATTTGAGGAACCATTGCTTTGCCGGTTTTAAAGCACAATCTTGTGTTGCATTATTGAGTTGGCAATGAAATCGAGAACATCATTATCATTCGAGCTCACTAACATTTGTCGTGCATTAGAGGTTGTTACAAAATTGAGTACAATTTTTCTGTATGCATATTCATCTGTTATTAATATTGCTTCTCTTCCTATTTTTCAATCTCCCATGTGGATCTGCATGCTTATTTTTATATTTCTTACTTTGTTGTATAATTTACCAAGTTAGAAAAGCTTGATTCCATCATTCTCATTGTAATATCATTGTCCAATCTCAATGGATCGAATTGGAATATGTTAGGGTTCTGGAGATCATTCTATTCACATTGTAATTGGGAGAGTATGATTAAGTATTTCTCTTCATTCTTGTAGGCTGTCAATTTAAATAGCTTTACAGATTATATTTCCATAATGCAAGAGGTAATCAGTAAAACATTTTTGCTTCGATTTTTTAGCAAGCCTCCATTTCAAATATGATTATTCACGCAGATACCAACAAAAGGAAAATAATGTGCACATGCTGAGATTCTAGAAGTTCTCACAGCAGTGTGAAACACATTGATTGGCATAAACTTGGCCCGGGCTACAAATTTCCATCGATGAATGTCTGTAATATATGCTATGTTTAATAGAAATCTCACTGTTTAATTGACAGGGTGAAAGTAACACACAGAAAAATTATATTAAGGATGGACAGAATGGGACAGAGAATCATTGGAAATCTGTCACATCAAATGCAAGGTCAATCATTCAAAAGCTGGCTGTGCAGGAAGCATTGGGGGAAAACCATAAATCTAGTTTTGCATGCAGACATTGGCTTATCACAATCCAGCTATGGCGGAAGAAAACAGAAGGAGAACACGAGCACAAACAATTTCACCAGTTCAAATGCAGTCGCATCTGGTAGGACCTATACTGGAGCAAATAAACTAGGAACAGAGGCGGATATTAGAGGAGCGGAGGACCCATGAATTCCGAGGTATTCTAGACTTAAAACATAGGTTAATTCCTGATGGGCTTAAAGAATTAGAAGCCAAAGGCGTTGATAGGCGGTTGCCTTTCTTTGTAGTAGATGTTGTTTTTACAGATGATGTTGTTTACAATCGCATGTCGGGGAGACTTAACAGAGCTGGTGCAGTAGGAGCGGTTCCCAGGGGTGGTGTATGATTCTGAGGATGAGTTCTCAACTCTCCTCAGGCTTGAAGAAGGGGATATGTTCATCCAACTAAAGCAGGAAATGATCCATGCTTCAGCCATTAAAAAAGTGCTCGACAGGCCAGATGCATGGAGACACAACAACCTGAGACAATACTTTATGAATCTGTATCATAAGTGGGAGCAGAAACGAGAAGCTCGTGTTTTAGTGTTGCTGGATTACACCAACTATTCAGCAGAAACACTTGATGAAGTCTTGAACGTACTTGGAAGAACAAGAGTTACAGATCTCACAATGCAGGATCTGATTGAGGCCCAGTAACTGTATGTCATCTCTAATACATTTTGATAATACTAGAAACTTTTATGAATATAAAGAAGTTTCTGTTTTGCATTCTCATTTTTTATGCTTCAGTTACAGAAATTTGTACTTGAATGTTGAATGAATTCCAAGGTATAACTGGATTAAACTGAATTAAACTTGCACAAGGCCTGTTAGACATATGGGTGAGATCAAAGAAAGGCACTAAGGCCTGTGGTATCTGTTTTTAGAAACAGGCCTGTGGTAAAACAGAATTAGAAATTTACACAAGGCATAAATTTACACAAGACACAAAGCCATTACAAACTATTTTCTGGATTAAACAAAAGGCACAAGGCCCGATTTCACGATCGGCACAAGGCCATCATATATGTTAAAACAGAAGATACCGTAATACTCAGAATTAGAAATTTCACAAAGGTTCAAAAGGCACAAGGCCATCATATATTCAAAAGGCACTAAGGCCATCATATATTACAAAGAGGCACTAAGGCCTGTATCACAAGGGGTGAGTTCACAAGGGGGTGAGATCAAATGAAGGCACTAAGGCCTATATACCATCTGTTTTTAAAAAAAAAATACAAAGGCACAAAAGGCACAGAGAGCGGACTTGATCAAAAAAAAAAAAGGTGGCACAGCCGGGACTTCAAGCTTCATCTGTAAGAAAAAGTGAAGAAAATTAGTTTAGAATACATAAAAGAAAGCAAAAATTTAATGCATGCATGCTACTTACTCTGTAGAAAATTTTGGAGTTCCAAAAAAACTTCATGTTCTTCTTCGTCTTCTACCTTCTTCTTCTTCTTGATCTGGTCTTTCTCGATTAGTTATCAGAATCTTGGGAATCAAATTGATCATCAGAAGAAGCTTCATCAGAGGAATCGAAATTAGAGGAGGATTCCACCTCTTCTCAAAGCTCCGAAAGATCTTCAGAGCTTTCAGAAGAGGTGGAATCAGACTTAGAGCCTCAATGCTCGTGGCTCGGCCACTGGGCTCTCGTGTTCTGCTCCAAAGAAATGGTAATTTGGCCAAGATCCTATTTCATAACCGGCCATCACCGTACAAAGGAATTGAAAGCAGTTTTTCGGCGAGAGGGAGAGGGAGAGGCAAGAGTGGAGGGAGAGCAAGCAGGCAAAGCTCGACATTCTATTGGAAGGAATTGGACGATGCTTCTCCTTCACGACCATAGCCTATAAAGGCTGGTGTGAAATTAATTTCGTAGGCTACGATTTTAGGATTTTGTACCATTAGCTTTATTCCTAAAGATTTAGTAGGCAACTAATAATAACTTCGAAATGACCATTATTTTATTTTCTAAATAACATAAAAAAATGTATATATATATACAAGAATTTAATACGTCCTATGGTGCATGTTCCTACGGAGCAAGTTCCAATTTTAGCATGTTTAGAAGGTTCTATGTTCTAGAACCCCCACCCAAAAACCAGAATGCTTATTCTCATCTGGATAGCTTCTTTATATACTGAAAAAGAGGCTATTTTTTGCATCTATGCATGTGGGATATATGTGCAAACCCTAAATTCTAGAATAGTTTTTTCTAGAATAAGGTTCAAATTTCGTAACTTTTTTTTACTTTTTACAAAATTTTACAACTTTTTTTTATTGTTCTAGAAGGTTCTATATTCTAGAATAGGTTCTTGTACAATAAGGTTCAAATTTCGTAACTTTTTTTTTTTTAATTTTTACAAAATTTTTTTTTTTTTTTTATTGTTCTAGAAGGTTCTATGTTCAGAACCCCCTAATTTTCCAAAGACATTCCATAATTTTGGAACATCCTAGATCTTCCTAGAGCATTCTAGAACTCCAATCTAGAATTTTCTAGCCAAAAACCAGAATGCTTATTCCCATCTGGATGGCCTCTTTATATACTGAAAAAAGGCTCTTTTTTGCATCTATGCATGTGGGATATATGTGCAAACCCTAAATTCTAGAACTATCCTAGATATTCTAGAATTATTAGGGTTGGAGGTAACCTTAACAAGAAAAAAGCACACCTATATTCCTGAATGGAAGTGTGGAAAGTTAGTTAAGGGGTTCCCCCCAAACCCCCTTGTGGGGGTGAAGGGGTCGGGGGTTCAATTCCCCCCTAACGCAAAAAATTTTTGGGTAAAAGTTGGGAGATCCCCAAACAAATGGACGGTCGAGATGGGCCACCAGAGGGCCGCCAGGAAGCTTCTAGAAGCCACCAGATCCGACGGACGAGATTGCAAGGTAGAGATTGATCTCGGCCGTCCATCTCTGAGATGGACGGTCCAGACGGTGCCACCTCGTAACTCCCCAAGCATCCCTATTGTTGGTGTGCCAAAATGTTGGTACAGATTGATCTCGGCCGTCCATCTCTGAGATGAACGGCCCACAACAAAAGCCCCAAATTGGTATCCTCTGTCTCACGGTGAGCTGAGCCTTCTTCCGGTGTTTTGCCCCTTTAGTCGGGTCGGTTGCGGGCGCCGCATTATTTCGGTTTCTGCTATGTCTTTGTTTTTCTTACGTCTTAGCGGAGGTGGGGATATGGCCGACAAGGTATGAGTTCATCTCCAAATCCTTCGAGGTGCAATGCATCGATCCGTCCACTTGAAGTGATTTAGCCGATACCACAATTCATGCGTAACCCGTTTAACTGTGGCGCTCTCAATTCGCCTTGCCGCATTCTTTCAATGCTAATTCGTTGATTTGATTTGGATGCAAGAGGACCTTGGATGATCGGTTTACCCATTGCAAAGAAATTTTAAGACCCGTTAATCCGGGTTATGTTTGTAGTTCTCCGCACAGCCTTGCAAGGGATTGTTCTACAGTATATTGTCAACAATTTGGAATGTTTCTGGGTATTAATTCTGCTGCAGAATCTTTTATTAAGACATGCAGAGAAGAGATCATTAATTGACCTGTATTTACAAGTTGTCCATCCAAACTTGTTGCATAACTGTCCAATCAAACTTGTTACATGGCTCAAAGTCCCATTAATCGCTTCTTTATGGATCATAGTAGGAAATCTTTAACATCTTTGTGTTATCACAACGAAAACATCCGACGATAATGGGAGCTTTGAATATCTCATGTATCATTTATTCTTTTCTTCGGTTCTTGATGCGTATAGGCTAGGGTTCTCGTGACCACATATCTTTTGGTAAAAGTTCGTGCTTCTGCTTCATTTGTAATATCATGTTTCCACAAGAAACACACATATTCTTATCTTATCCTTATTTTCAGCACTAAGCCTGTTTATCCAGCTGGGCTGAAGTAGGGAAAAAGGCAGTTTAGAATAGCTTTAGTTTTGTTCTTGACATAGAACTTGGGCAAGCTATGCTGGAATTTGTGTTAGTTCAGTATTTAAGTTGGCAGAACAGCAGAATCTGGTTGTGTGTTTCATGTTTGGACTGATATTGCAGGTGTACCAATGAATCCAATGTCGTCATATGCTCCTGAGATGTTTTGGCTCAACAGATGACTCCATACCCCCTTGGATATGGTGATGGAATGTATGGAAGATACGATACTCCAGTACCATATTGTATTTCAGCATTTATGCCTCCTTTCTTTGTTGGAGCATCCATGCACAGCTAATGTATCACATTGGAGATTCTCCCTCCAGTTTTTCTGAGGTGAAGTTCATTTTGTAGTCATATAACTGTGACTTCTTGTGAGACTTAGTGGCGCTATGCCAGCATCTAGGCCTGCAATGAGAGACCTCTTAGTCGGGAAAAGTTTCTGGAGCTGCTTGGATCCTTCCCTTGGGTTGATTATGTAGCTTAGGAGGACTTAAATTAGAACCTTCCAGCCTGCAGGGCACCAAAACCAGCATAAATCCTATTAGAGAAAAAACCATAAAGAATTTAGGAAAGCACAAGATTTACCTGCAACTTCTTGAAATGTCATGCACAAAGCATGACTCTCTGCCACAATTATAAGCTACATACCTCTAAATGACCTCCAAACATGATGGCTACTGCACCCATTATTTGCTGACTCCCTATTTGTATGATGCACGCAAACAAAAAACATGTCAATGCATGTATCCAATCAATTAAAGCAAGAAAGAAAAGGAAAAAACAAAACCTAGTCGGCATTGTATGGGTAAAAGCATGTTAGGGTGTACCACTTTTGGAACCTGCAAAAGTACATACACTAGGTACTTCTGAACTGGGTACTTTCTCATTTTTCTTTTCATTAAAACTAATACAAAATCCAAAATAAAAGTCAAGGACATGGTAATATTCAAAGTTAAGATAAAGATAATGCTATGAGATCAATATATATAGAAAAAAGTTCTAAAACATACCTTATATTAATGATATTACAGTATTGTTACCAGTCCAAATCGCTACCTTTTTAGGTACCTTTTTAGTCACTAAATAATACTTTTTAAGGGACACCCTAACATGCTTTTACCCTATATGCATTCTCCAACATAACTTTGTGTCTTGTGTTCAAGAACCAACTTAAAAATCGAAAGATCTCGAGTATCCATGGTTTTTTTGTCACATTCAATATCTTCTAGAAGTTTAACTTTAGACATGTGTTGCCCTCATAAGAAACACCTGTGGAAGACAAAAAAAGGAGATGAGAAAAAGCAATTCACAAATGGAAAAATAGGTTACAAACAAATTGTGCATGCATCATATCTCAGAACCTTTAGATTGTTGCAGTTACCTAAGCAATCATTATGACATAGCATACATGGAAAAACTTGTGCAATGCAATAGGACGATCTGGGCAGAGAACAATGTTTTTGCATGGGTCTCACATGCGTAAAAATTAACCATATGCTCAACGCAAACCAAATCCTAGCTTTAATCATGTGGAATCCGTTCTAATCTAGACATGTCCTACAATCTAACAGAGCCAATCAAGCTGCCAAAGAAAATCGAAAAGCAAAATTGTTTCAAGCATAAACCTTGTGGGTTGCACAAATGCTCTGGTGCCACAAATCAAAATGCCCTGGTGCTCCAAATCGAAATGCCTTAATGCCAAAATCGAACTGTGAACCTTGAGAATGCTCTAACCCTAATGAACAGTCATGGATGGTGTCAAAAATCGTTAGAAACCCTTCCAGAAATGCCAATATTTGTGAAAAACAGAAGCCAGAGAAATGTCATGAAACTCAGAAACTATTATGGTCTAAGACTGTTGTTTGTTGCTGCGAGGCATGTTGAGGACAATAGGCATTGCTTCATTATCCAATGATATGAAACGAGTGCATGCAGCATATGTTGATTTCATAATGGTTCACATACAGGGAATATAGCAGTCACAGAAGCATAAGTTGACTTCTCAGACGCAAGGGATAGAAGGCTTGAAGATTGAAGCTTGGATGACTTAAGCACCTATCGAATAAAATAGACAACTACATGCCATAGGGCAAGGAAAAGGACTTAAATATGTCTAATCTTTTGTTGGGGATGATACATCTCAAATGCTGAACAACATTTTAAATTTTGTGGTCATCAATTCAGTTACATAAAAATCTTAACAAGCATTTCTTGTCTGTATTAATCCTCCTCGGACTAGATTTATTCATCCTACACAGCGTACTTAAGATAATGAAAGCCTACTGAAATTCCTAGATTGTGGCACATACCATGACCATAAACCACCAAGAGACAGACCAAACTCACCTAGAAGGAACACTCACGAAGTCTTATACAACATTATAAGGGCCCTCCATCATGTAAATTTCTTAATAACATGCACTGCAATTAATCAGCCTAGAAAACTTACCAGTCAAAATGAAGACATGGTCTTTACCACCAGATCTCCTCCATGCAGAGCCATTTGTGACAATGTCGATAGCTTTTCTCTGTTTTAAATAATCTTCATTGCCTTCATGATGCGAAACTTCCCTTTGGCCTCCCCAAGTTGCATCTCAAAGACTTAGAGATGCAAAAAAAAGGTACCAAGATCACATCTCGCTTGAGTTGGGTCCAAAACCCTCCCCACTGTAGATCCACCTAAATAGCTAAAAAGCACAATGCAAAGAACCTAGATAAAACCCACTTAGGAGTGTTCCATTGCCCAATTTGTGGAACCCTTCAAAGAAAAAAAAAATCAGCCAAATCAAATCACCTTGTAGAATACGTGAACGCTCCCACGCTTTTGAGAACCCATTGAAATAGCTCCAAAGATCCAATACAGAGTTCCATACAGCTCCGGGCCGATGCGGTAGATAACATAGATGAATAACCACTAAGAGAAAGCCCATAGCCAACTACAATAAATGAATCGGTGTCCCATCAACCTACAAAATCGAACAACATTATTACAACGTAGAATCCCCCAAACCGGATTGAAATGGTTCCCCATTCTCTTACCAAGTGACACCTCCAAAGGCAACCACAGATATAGTTCGGCTTTTTGACGGCACCTGCTACAGCTACAGAAGGGATCTCCCCAAGAATAGCAGACAAAATGGATGTCTTTCCTTCACCTGCCTCCCACTATTGCAACAAAGCTCCCATTTCGAACATCAAATGTAATGTTTGAAAGTGTTTTTTCAGCCTGCATGGAACGAAAAAGGTCGCATGTATAACCCTCGCCAATTCATTTTGGATATTCACAATGGGCGTATCGATTTTTGACAAAAGCACAAGATCCCAAGCTTAACTTGGCCAGAGGAGCGGATCGATCGGTCGGATTTGTAACAGCGGCAGAAAAGGATCTACCTCCTCCGTCACCATTGCTGCTCCAATCGACTGAACCCCAAGGAAAGCCACAGGGGCGCCATCGTCGAATTCGATGGAGAAATCGAATTGGGGCTTTTCTTGTGGGCCGTCCAAATCCGAGATGGACGGTCGAGATGAAATGCCCCAATACAGAGGATACCAATTTGGGGCTTTTGTTGTGGGCCGTTCATCTCAGAGATGGACGGCCGAGATCAATCTCTACCAACATTTTGGTACACCAACAAGAGGGGTGCTTGGGGAGTTACGAGGTGGCACCGTCTGGACCGTCCATCTCAAAAGTGGACGGCCGAGATCAATCTCTACCAACATTTTGTGGCATCAATCTCTACACCATTTGTGGCACTGCCAACATTTGTGACACTCAATATAATTGTATATATATAAGGATATATATATATATATATATATATATATATATATATATATATATATATATATATATATATATATATATATATATATATACATACAATTATTTGATGGGTCCTATGGGGGGTTGAATGTGGGTAGAGATTAATCTTATATATATATATATATATATATATATATATATATATATATATATATATATATATATATATATATATATATATATATATATATATATATATATATATATATACAAGTATTTGTACTATCAGTGGGTTTATTACCATGGTTTATGAAGATTTGGGAATAAAATCAAAGCTTAAAAATATTAGTATCTAAAGTTGAGTGTCAAAAATTAAGTTAGAAGAATCCATAGTGGAAGTTGGGTCGTTCAACATTGCCGATAGTTTCATATAGTTTCTTAGTCCATTTTTCTAAGATATAGTCATAGGTAAACCCCCCAATTTTTTGTTTGTTCAAGTCGGATTTAAGTATCATAACCCATTAATTCATTGGCATCACATGGTGAAGTATTGTCTTTAACGTTCTTCTTGTTTGAGATTTTATCATCTCAACTGTCATGTCGCACAAATGGGAGTCTCAGATTTAGTTTAAAATCATGAAGCTTGAAGCTAAATGCTTTGCCCGATAGCCATTCAATGAAGCTCACCATTGTTTATTAGAACTTCTAGCAGTTAGAAGTTCACCATTATTTACTAGAACTATTTCATCTATAGAATAAAAAACATCCAATGTTGTCGGAAGTGCCATGTTAAAAACTTGTTTCCTAGTAATGGACCTCCTTTTGGAATATTCAAAATTGCTGGAATTCGTGATTCTCTTGGACTCCGCACATTGACTCAAACCATGTTTGACATATGGCCCCATTTGGCGCCCACTAAATTGGTTCTCGTAAAGATAATAACTCTAATACTTTTGCCTTGGCTTTCATCGATTATGGGACAAAATACATGGAGTGTATCTTCATCAAAGTCCCCACTAAATGGAGATCACACTAAGGGGCTTATTGCTATTGCCTTGCTTTTTTGAATTCTAACTTTAGAGCAGTCAAGAAAGTTTTGTGAATGGAAGGCAACTCGTTAGAGTCTCAGTGAAGAGTTTATCAAGAAAATTGAAAGTTGAAGTTACCTTAAGTGGGCAAGGTCAAATATAAAAGCAAAGCTAAATTTGATTAAATTAAAAAGAGTCGAGGTAAAATGTATAAACCAAAGTAAAAAAATAGAGTCAAAGATCGACGGTGAATGTCAAGAATAATTTGACAATTTGGTGATATCGAACCGGACAACTCAAATGTACAAAAAAACCTATCTAGCAAAGTTCCAGCCGGATAGCTCGACTTTTCGTGGTTGTCTAATGTTAAGTTAAAAGAAGTCATTATCATAGTGGAAGTCACCAAGTAGAGGTGGGAGGCTCACCATTGTTTATTACAACTTCTTGCAGTCATAAGCTCACCATTATTTATGAGAACTTTTTCATCCATTGTCTCTCCATCCAGGACTTAATATTCGGTGGAGTGGCCAGCACGGCATGCTAGCAAATGGCAGTATGCTAGATTACGCACGAACATTTCTCTTTACTAGTTGAAACTCTATTTTATCCGAAACCTGTGGAGTTGAAATCACTATTAACGTCCTCATGAGAGATGACAACGAGTAAAACAAACAGACATGGTACCGTCTAATATAGTAATTAGAGAAACTATGGATTTAAAACCTTTATAGTAGATAAATCATCTAGTAATATTCCAGGCATTCCCACCTAAAGAAGGATCAATTAGATCGGCTATAGAAAACCCAAGAAACTTGAAGAGGATGATATAGCAATTTGCACAGCTGAAGAGATTTTGTGCTACAGGATCATTAATTGATAGACCTTGCCACCCACCATACCCAATAATCCAAGTGGGTTCGCCCACCTCCGGAGCATGTACTATGAAGTGATACCTCCTATTTGACACTGAATGATGACTTCACCCTAGCATACAAAAACCTCATCAGAACCACTAATTTAGAGCATTTTGGCCAGTGTTTTGCACCATTTTTTTCTTTTTTTTCACAATATTTGCTCTATCGTGATAGTGATGATAATAAAAATTCATGGAATTTTGCAATTCCACAATTAAATTATGGTAGCATAAGTGTATACGTTAAACAATTTTAGCGAAAATGCATCCATACACACTTTCAACCTACTTAAATTATGAATGTATGCCAAATGTTTCATATCGTAGATAAGGGTCCCCAACAAGCATACGAATATATATATATACAATAAGTATTGTATGATTTCCATTTGCCATTTAAATACGCATTGATTGGTAGATATCTTACACCTACAAAAACTTTACCTTTAAGGGAAGAGCACGGTAGGATGTCTTCATGATACGACTTGCTATTTGTATTCTCCCATTTGGATTTTGCATAATATGGACGTGACATTGTACTTGTATTTTTTAAGTGTCAACATATTGTCGAGAGAAGTTGTCAATGACCAAATTAGATAGCAAGGCACCAATGCCTACAAAATAAAGCATTGCACATACACTGACATCTCCGTATTGATAGAATAGGCCCTAAACGTAATACTGTTGCACATAATAAAGCATTCAAACATTATATAGATTTAAGTAAACAGTTCTTCCTTTTTGTTTTTGGGGTTGATTGGTGTGGTCTTTGTAATATCCATAATATCTTGTCATTGTTTAATGCCAAAACTTTATGTGTGATTGAATCCCATGTGCTTAAAGAATTCCCCTAAATAATTTCTTCAATTGAAAATGTTAAACAAAGGATTTTACTCTGCTAAAAGAGCTTCCCTAAATAACTTCTCTTAATATCCCCTGAATGAAAGGTTTTTCCATTTTCATCTTGATCTATTTAGTTATTTGGTTTTGTGAATGATTTTGAAGCTCTTCACCTCCAGTGATTTGCATAATTCAAAAATAGCATAGAAGTTGGATGCGAAAGCTCTAGGTTCCAACGATTATCATGCAACATTTCTCTGGAGTTGGATGCAAAAAATCCAGGTTCAAAATCATTGAACCCATCTCAAGAAAATATTGTTACTTGAATTGGGTGAATGGTGGATAACAAGGATATGCTACTAAATTGGCTCCCTTTTGAAGAAAGAATAACAGCCTCTTGTTCATCTGCAAGCAGAATTACAACAACTGGACCTACTTTATGCAATGATAATACATTTAAAGTAGGTATAGTCTTATCCATACGATGGTGTATGCTTTTGCCTTGGATTAACTTTCATTCAACGGTTGCACAACTCAATGAGCTATCAAATTGCAGGCGCCCTTCAAGACCTGATCAATAGCTTAGAGTTACAACTCTTCTTGCATCCACTCGTGTCAAAATCTTCCCTAAAGGACAAAAGTATACAATTGAGAGGCTGAGGGCTTACTGTGGCCTTTCTGGCCGCTGCCACCCTCATGCTAGATCCAGTAAGCACCATGGAAGCAAGAAGGGTATTTTGCTCCTTTTTATATTGCCGAGCCAATCAGAGAGTGCAAACCAAGGCCCAAAGCAAAATGATTTTATGTTGATTGCAAATCTTTCAACATTATTTTAGTTTGCAAAATGTTTTGAGTGGAATTGTCAGATCGTGCATTTACGGCTGGTTGCCCAAATCAAGTTTTTGCAAAAGTTAAAAAATTGCAACGCTGGTATTCAAAACAACGATGTAGCTACCTGAATTCTAGAACAGCTAAATATCATAGTGCTCTGCTCTCTCTGTCTCAGTTGATTAACAATGAAACAATTTTTCATTCATTATTAGAGTGTAAGATGGTGGGGAAGATAATGACAAACTGCCACAATCCAAAGCTCATTGTGCTCGGTCAACAAAATTCCAAATACGCAAAACAAAGGGACTGACCAAGCACAAGAGGGTGCCCAAAATTGTCAATGACCATTGTTTCAAACTGCAGACTAGTTGGACAAATTTTTTCTTCTAAAATAATTGTCACGGAGAACCATATGCATCATCTTAGTGTGAAGAAATATTACATTCATAAACATAGTTTCTTTGTTCCAATATCACATCAAGTAAAGCGAGAACTCCATAAAAACCCGCAGCTCATCTCAAATTAATCAAAATAACCGAAAAGATTCAAAATGTCTCAAAGACTACTAGTATAATAGCTATCATACGGGGATTTCACGAGAGAAGGTGAAAATAGTTAAATTCTCCGGAATTGGCGGTAAACACAAGATGATAACGCATACACTACTTAAAAAGCAGCCATATTCGTTGGGTCCGATGCTCGCATCCAAAATGAGACCGAAAAAGCTTCATACGAAAAGACCCCCGGGGCTCCATTCATTTGTAAAGACAGTAGAGGGAGAAGTGTCCATTCGGTTTCACTTCCACTTAAAAGAATTGAAAATCGAAAGAATCTGCGAGAATGAATTACGTGAAGCGAAACTACGATCGGCTACAACCTAAGTTTCCAAAATAAAATAAAAGACCACTTTTTTTTTTTTTTTCTAGGGATAGAATATGTACCCCCAATGATTGTTGCAACAGTATGTTCCATCTGACTTGTAGCAATTCCTAAAACTGCATGGGACTCTAGACGTAATGAACTCCACCAACAAGACCATCCGTTGCGTCATTCTGCCCATTAGTCCAAATAAGCAAGACATACATGCAGGAAAAGTGTTAGACTGACCACGTTTGCCACATCAAAAGTATGTAGCAAACTGCCCTCCGAGTAATCCCAAAGTCGAATCTAGAAAAAAAATGTTCTTGTAAAAATATAATTATCAAATTACAGGAATAATAATGATAAAAATACCTAACTAAAAGATTCTCCAAATAATTAAACTAATTGAAGAACAGGAACACACATGCATAAAGATCTTATATTGCTTATTTCAAAATCTACATTGTTTGGTAAGCAACAAAGCCATAAGCCAAATTAGCTTCCTATATGAAAGCCAGGCCTTATCTGGCTAAGGTGGAAGTGGCAGAAGTCAATTTCGGATACTTATTTTAGCATATACAATTACATGCACGATTATCTCCTTTAGCATGCATCGCCTCCAGCAGAGATGAGGAGTGATAAGAGATGAGGAGTGATACATTTCGAATAACTTCCTATAAATGCAAGGCAAGAGACAAAGCTACATCGAGCATTGTATATCAGAATAACACCAAGGTGCATGAACAATAATCAAGATGTTAAAGTAGAGGGTCCTTTAACAAGGTCCATTTTTAATTTATGCACTTACAGCTCGCAATTCTTACACGCATATTTTACCACATTTTACTTCAGAGTTTAAAGAAGCATGGGGATTTATTTGCACTAAATATCTTGTAAGACAGTTAAGGCATACTTTGTATGCCCCGAGACAAAAACGAAAATAAGAGACAACAGAACATTCAAGGACGTATACCCGAATCTTGAAGTCCCTATCAGTTGTAATAATGAAATTCATCAGGAGAAGTCACCTGCAAAACAATTCATGTAATGTTATCATTCAAGAAATAGAAGACGACAATCTAGGTCAAACCAGTTATGGCTGCAAAAAATGATTCATCATCATGAACATGCCAAATATAAAACAAAATATTTACACCAGTAAATGGATTTCCAGCGCAACTATGGCATTGATTGGGCATACTGCTAATATATTCCAAAATAAGGCACAACATAACCTCAGGCAAAAAACTTACGAGCATGTTTTTCTGAAAAGTTGAAGCAAACAAACATTTGGTCATAGGCAATGATTTGGTGGTCACGAACATGACATTGCAATTCCCAAAAATCTTTGTGACCTTACGAATTTTGGAGCTTGTGCAAAATCTTGCAAAACATTATAGAACATGCTTTGTTGATCTGTCCTATTGTTGCAGTTCCTGAAACATTGGATTTGCAAACATTAAGACATTGCACAAAAATCAGCAAGAAAAGGAGCAAAAATCAACAATATGCTGAAGACTCATCTTCCAATGCCAAAGAACCTCCAAAGCAACGATGTCCAAAGTAAAATGGTAAATTGTTGCAAAGTTGCATGCATAGAGGGAACTCACATGTTTGTAAAATACAGCTCCTATCAAATTGTGATGACAAAAGGTTCGTTGTCTCTAGCATGCCTGAAATGACTGTCTATGACATTTCGCAGCTGCTTACAACATCTAATAATCTCACAACTGAAACGTCCTTTGTCCCAAAGGTAACAACCAGAAATGAAGCACGTGGTTCCATCATGTGCATAGTTCAATGAAAGCCTATTGAACTCTACAGATGTGAGAGTAGAGCAGACACTAAAATGTTCGAAGCAATACATATGGAACACATGCCGGCATTTAAGATATATAACGTGAATCCTAGAAGCACGTTTTATGGAATGAGGTTTGAAGGCTTTCCATATCCATATAAATATTGAACGTAGCGGAAGAGAGAAAGAACTCGTGAAATTTAATGTAGATCCACTGCATCACTCAAACTAGTCATCATTTGCAAAAATGATTCAGAGTGTTATTACGGGGATAACTATGCAATGAAGCCCAAAAAGAAGCAATAGAAATTTTCTTCACTAGGAAGTGGGTTGAGCCTCCTCAAGCTTATCCTCTTCACGGCCAAATGAGAGCTCTGTCATTTCGAAATATTTATGATAGTAATTTGTTAATTAGAATTTTTTGAGACATCATTTTCTCGGAAAGTCCACATCAAGATATATCTCACGAAAATGTTCGAAGTATATCTCGACTGAATGGGATCCCCAATACAAAGAGCGGCTCTTGCAAAATAGCATACAATCATGATCCATTGACCCGGCAATTATAAGGGGTCTGGCAAATCCGCTAACGATCGCAAAGCATGCATGGCTGCGCAGCAATCTCCCTCAATGTGCTTGAATTCTCTTGCATGTCCCAGAGAAGTATGACACTTATTGAAAGACATCAAACATTGCGGTTGCTATATCTCATTTTGGTTTACTAGGGCGAACTCTACTAGAAACACATGCTTAATTTTGTTTCATTTTTTGGAGACTAAGTATGGCAATCCATGTATGTGTCCCATACAAACATTTAACCATGCCTCTTCTAACTCTTCATAGATCATGCACGAAGTGCAAAACTTAGTGCATCTCATCTTTATGGGCATACAAAACACGGAAATAATGCTCGACATTTTTCCATGTCCGAATCTTTGCCAGAGCCATCGGGCATTGAAATTGGATCTTGGTGAAAAGTTTGATAAAGCGCCATATGGTTTCACGGAAAATGATGGAATACTATCTTCATGACTTGCCTTGATTGCATCTTGGCCACAATTGAGAACACATGTGGGGCGACCATCTGGAATAGGCTTTAAATATCCAGATATGAGCATATCAGTTGCCTGAAGCAAGACAAACTCAATAACTCATTGAAGTAAGTCATAAAATGAGGCTTTCTTAACCGCTTGGAAGATCTTCGATTGTTTCAAAGCTGAGATCTAAGATGACACCTCTGCCATACACAAAACAGAATTGGTTTCTTGAAAGCTCGGAAGATCTTCGACTCTTTCAACAAATCTTATTGGTGACGATTTATTCTATCTCCCTTAAGCAAAATAGACATGAAACTTGCAAAACCTGTATTTTATTTTAAAGGAAGATTCAAATTATCTAAGACCGAAGCAGTTTGGACAGCATGAGCAAATCCCCAAATTTGGCAAGCTCCTTTAGGGACATGACTGCCTAAAACCTGGACATTCCGCAGCTATACTGCAAAAATCGACCAAGCAGACAAAGTTAATGCACAAGAAGACCCTAGCAGATCAAATGATGGTTCAACAAACAATTACCTGGCAGCCAAGAGAGCACCTATAACCTGCAAAACAGCCAATATAAACCCGAAAATAGCAAAACAATCCACTAGCATGATTTACTGCCACGCTCAACAATGGCTTCTAGCTTCATGATTTGCAAGGAATAAAATTTACAACCCAATGGATGAGATTCAAGCCACACAGTCTGAGAATCTGCAAATGTTACATGCAAAGACTATAATCGCTTCAACTGATCGAAAAGCAAACAGAAGCAATAAAAGAAATTGCTAACCGACTGATTGAGCCTGTGTCAGCACTCTAAAGCCTGACTCCAAAATTTCTCCACGATCATTTCTAGAATGTTCTAAATTTAAACGAAAACCTACAGAACAATGACATGAAAACTTTTCACCTGTTTTACTTCCAACAGCCTTGTGAAGAACTGCAAGAGATCAAATAGCATACTCAGCCAAAATTTATTAGCTTAAAAAGCATACACCGGCAAAAATTTAATAGCTTAAAGTCTTAACTTACCAAAACTTCACGTTATTGCCCCCACTTTCAAGAATTGTTTTGCTTTTTTTTGCCATGGCAATAACCACAAACAACGCGTTCTGACTTAGAAATAACAGGAGGATTGGGTCCGCCATGTCAACCCCTGCATTGGTACATTCATGATAGTGACGAACGAAACAAGGTTGCCTCGGGAAAAAACATACCTCTTACGTGGGTCATGCGAGTAGCATCAACCTTAGATACAATAAATCCATACAGTGGATTACTAAAGAGGATGAAAAACATGAATATACAGTCCGCATTTTTGACACTGAATGGATCCATTGCTAGGGAACAAGTTGCTGCTATCTTGCATGCAAATAACGCGGTTACGGTAATTTGTCAAATAATCAAATTAAAACACGAGCAAGCTAGATTAATAAATGCTGGATCAACAAATGCACTTGTCTGACCTTCCACAGAAAGATAAATAGGTTGCAGAATCTGTAGAACTTTAAGGTGGATGATTACATAATTCTGAAAGAGCGAGAAGTGTATATGAGCATATTGGATCCACCGTATGACCAAAATAATCTACCACAGAGACATATACATGCTGCACATGTCGGAGTAGTTATTCTCACAAGCTGCAAAGAAGAAGAAACATTATCACAGTTAATGACGAATGAAAGAAGAAGCAGAGTGAACGAAGAGCTTCTCACAATGAATTGACAATATAGTTTGGTCAGACTGCTTTGTGTCCCCAGAATCCTTCTCTCTCTATAACCAGCTTCTCAAAAAACCAAAGCCACTGCAATTTCCTAACTGGCCATAGTTTTGTAAGGCTGCAATAACAACCAGCGAATTAACCTGCAACAACACAGTCATAATCAAACGATCTTTCTAGAAAGAGCTCCGAAATCTTGATGTAATGCAAAATCGACCAGTACCTCCATGAAAAATAAACCCCTGCCCAACCCTGCCATAAAACGAAAAATTCGATCTACATATCACTAGCACAATCCAACTGCATAATGCCACAACCAGTTCTACTAGCAGACCCGGAACAACTAGTTTCCACAAGCGATGCATCATTTATCATAAGCTTGATTCAATTTTACGTATTAACGCATAAAAATCAAAGGGAAAAGCCTTCAACAAATGCCTAACCTAGCTATCAACAAATGGATCCAGCTATAGATCATACCTCTGGAGCAAATTTCTGGCTGCATAAAGCAGATCCGGAAGGTTTTTGAGTTGATTTCTGGCTGCAACAAGCAAATTCGGAATTGTGCTCCATGTGCAGCAACAACAAAAAGTGTTTCAGTGTAAACAACATCTGCTAATCTATCTCCCCAGCAAAGGGAAGAAAAAAAAGGAATTCTGATATGGATAGTCAAAGTACAATGGGCGTTAGCAGCCTCATCACTCATTTGCGGCATAATTGGCGGCTCCTACCTAATAGGAGTCGAGGTTTTCAACTTTGCTAATCCAACAACAAAGCGGCAACCCACGCGGTTATCTAGCATAATCACTTTCGATGGGAAAAACATAGCCCACACTTTCTTTCCATATACCTTTGAACATGCCATATTAAGTCAAAAGTGCAGCAATACTGGGGTTTGCTAAATTGGAAGCGTGATTCTCGGTCTTGAAATAATGTAAGCAAGATTAGAATGTTTCTGAAGAGGCGAGCTTCAACATTTATCCCATATATGATAATCATTTACGGATCACATCCAATCTTTGGTGATTTATCAATTAGCGGTAGCGATTAAGCATAAAACACATATGAAAATACTGCCACGATTACCACGAAAACAAAGACACGGATCTTTGTGTTCTCTTTCTGGAAAAAGACTACTTTGTTATAAGCGGAATTTATACCGCCCTAAAAGCGAGAGACCAGAAAAGTTCATATTCTTCCATCAATTTAGACTGAGCAGGTTACAAATCTGTGAACAGTAACATCTAATATGGTTCTAATTACAACACAATCAATGTCAAAGAAAAGGCTCTTGTAACACAGCAAAACTTTTTGTCCTCCTATGAGAAATAAAAAATGCTCTTTTAACCAGTTGCCAATCAATCACAAAACTTCATCTTAATTTGAAGCTTGACGCTTGATCTACATGATAACTGGAATTTGGCAATTCTTCTTGAAACCTTCAAAATCAACTGCCAGTTATGTTAAAACAATTATTTTGTGAAGAAAAATGTTATAGATGCAAAAGCGAAACATACGTGATGGTGGGTTGTGTATATTAGGTGCTTCACTCCCTTGTGCATGAACAAGTATGTTGCTCCCACAATTGTCATCTCGGAGATGCCTTTACTCTCATCCGGGCCGGATACATTCGCCATGTTGGCATGAGCACAAAAGGCCGGTCTGCGTATCGGACAACCGGCCGGTCTATTTTTCGACCTGATCCAAATAACCGCGCATAATATCCGTTGTGTGCATGCACGGATCGAAAGTGCATCCATCCCGCTCTTCTAAACAACTCAAGAAGATTAAACAATGGGTATCCCAAAAAGCCCGTGATTGCCTCCTTCCGGCACCTCAATGGTAACAAATTAGCAAGATAATGGTCGCCAATGGAAATCATGTTCTTATAGATTTTGTTAAATTGGCAACGGCGCTGCATGAAGCAAAACATAAAAATGGAGCGATGCAGGCGGGTTTAGCGGAATCTGGAGTACACGAGAACCATATCTTTGCTAAAAACCTAGGTAGCGAGCCGGGACATTGGAAATTTAACTCAAAGATGCATTTTTTTGGCGAGAATGCTATGTATACATGAAGCTTTTACCCCGATCCGGCTACATTTCGTTCTCCACTTAAGGTTTCGGAGCTCCATCTTGCTTAATGATGGGATCAAATATTCCCTTGCGCATAACCCATCGGATGAAAAGAATGCGCATGCAAAAATTTCCACGGCTTGATTTTTAATGCAAGCGAGCCGCGAAAATGCCCTGGCCCCGGCGGATGTGTTGCCATTGCGAATCGCCCATTAAAGAAATGACACGCCGGATGTGAGAAAAACCCAAAATTTTGAACCAAATGTACCATGGGTAAGCTTGGCAACAATGCTCGAGTGGAGTGAATCTTTTTAGTCTAAGAATGGAAAGGAGGAGCCATCAACAACAAAGCGAAACTCGAATGGCGCCCACATTCTTTGCCATAACACGACGAAGAAATCCAAGTTTGGAGAATACGCTCGGGCGTGTGAGAAGAAAGGAATTTAATTTGGGGCTTTTGTTGTGGGCGTCCGGATCGAGATGGACGGGCCGAGATCAAAAGCCCCAAATAAGGGTGGTGGCATTTAATATCATTAATTTTTTTATGGATGGCCTAGATCAAATCCCTAAATCCGATGGTCCAGATTAAAAGCCCCAAATCAGGGGGATGCTTGGGGTGTTACGAGGTGGCACCGTCTGGACCGTCCATCTCAGAGATGGACGGCCGAGATCAATCTCTACACCATGTTGGTAGACTCAATATAATTGTATATATATAAGGATATATATATACAAGTGAGTGTACTATAAGGGAGTACACAAATTCTGAGTCCAAACTTAAGATTCTCTTAAGATTCCCCTAGATTCTCAAAGATTTTCTCTAGATTTCTCAAGATTCTATATAGATTCTCTTAGATTCCTTTAGGCTCTATCAAGATTCCCCTAGAAAATACACTTAGTGTAAAAGATTCCCTTAGATTCTTAGGATTCTACAAAGATTCCTCAAGATCTCAAACGTTATCACAAGGATCCTCTAAATTTTCCAGAATTCTATGTAGATTCTATAGAGATTCCCCTAGATTCTTGAAGATTCCATCAAGATTCCCCTAGATTCTCGAAGATTTTTTATGAAGATGCACTTAGATTACGATTCTTAGATTACGAGCCATTCAATGAAGATTCTATAAAGATTCGCTTTAGATTCTTGAAGATTCGGGAAAAAGTATCTTAGATTCTCAAAGATTTAAGGAAGATTCCTTAAATACTCTTAATCCCATAGATTACTTAAGGTTCTCTTAAGATTCTCCTAGATTCTCAAAGATTATCCCAAATTTTCCAAGATTCTATATAGATTCATTTGGATTCCCCTAGATTCTATCAAGATTCCCCTACTAAACACACTTAATAATGAAAGATTCCCTAAGATTCCCATAAATTCCCTAATTTTGTTGGGGTTCCCCTAGCCTCCTAAAGATCATCTCAAAAATCATCTAGATTCCCATGTTTCTATGTAGATTCTCCCATCATAGATTCCCAAAGATTCTCTTGAGGTTCATTTAAATTCTCCAAAATCCTATGGAGATTCCCAGAGTCTCTTAAATTCCCATAGATTACGTAAAATTCTAAGTTTCCAAAAAGAAACTTAGTATTGATCACATTAGCTCAAGCTGCTGACTTTAACGATGCCAAAGTACCACTCATTGGAAAAAGTTCGGCGAGAGGAATCAATAGTGTGGGCCCCACCTTCATCCATCCCCCCTCTTACGCAAGTTATCGGCCTTTGAAGCTGATTATAAAAAGAAACTTCCTAGAAAGTCCACCCATTAATGTTGGTGCCACCTCATTACCTTTTTATTAAATAAGGTGCCACCTCACCTCTTTTAATAAAGAAATTGCAATTTAATAAAAAGTTAATGGTTGGGATTTCTCCTCCCCATTTGATCCAACGGTTAAGATTGACGCACCAAAAGCACCTTTTAAGACACCTTCCTTGCACCTTCCCTTTAAAAATCAAGGGCCAAGATTTCACGCGTGCCGATCGGACGGTCCATGGATGGGGTGCATGCCCCATGCATGGCCCATGCATGCCCCCATCAAATCCAAGGGCCATTTAAGCGCCACCTCAAAATTAGGCGGATCGGATTAATCTCTACCCACACTCACCCCCCCATAGGACCCATAAAATAATTGTATATATATATTTATAAAATTATTCTATGTGTCCCAAGGAAACGATGCACCCATGGTTTATATAATGTGCTAAAAATATGTGACATGCTTCTTTGCCGTCGAATTGGGGGCACTGGTTATGTGGCGAAACCTGGGCCATTGGATTATGGATGGGTTATGCATGGGGCATGCATGGCCATGCATGAGGGCATGCAACACATCCCTGGACCATCGGATCAAAAAGGGGAGGCGAAATCATGGCCCTTGATTTTTACCAGGAAGGTGTAAGGAAGCTTCCTCCCAAAGTGGATTTGGTGTAACCAATCTCCACCGTTAGATCAAAGGGGGGAGGAGAAATCCTAGCCATTCGTTTTTTTATTAAATTAGAGTTTTTTATATTAAAGGAGGTGAGGTGTCACCCTTATTTAATGAAAAGGTAATGAGGTGGCACCCCATTAATTATGAAGCTTTTATGGAAGCTTCCTTCTTTTGTGTTGCCTTCAAATGACTTTATCTTGCAATCGAGATCTCGGCTCAAAGTGGGACCCGCACCATTGGATTCCTCTCATCGAATGCTTTTCACTGAGTAGTGGTTTGGCATCATTCCGTGCAACCTCAGATAATCTAGGGGAATCTTGATAGAACTAAGGGAATCTAAAAGAACCTATGTAGAAACTTAGGGAACTTAGAGGAATCTTGGGATAATATTTGGGAATCAAGGGAATCTCAAGAGAATCTTAAGGAATATATGGGAATCTCAAAACAATCTAGGAGAATCTAAGAGAATCTTCAAAAAATGCTTAAGAATCTAGGGAAATCTTGATGGAATCTTTGAGAATCTAGGGGAATCTTCATATAATTTAAGGGAATCTATGAGAATCTACATAGAATATTGGGGAATCTAAACGGATCTTCAAATAAGATTTGAAAATCTAGGGGAATCTTTAGATAGAACCTTAAGAATCTAGGGGGATCTTAGTGGAATCTTAGGGAATCGA
Organism: Isoetes taiwanensis; assembly: GCA_021234155.1. Classification (NCBI taxonomy): domain Eukaryota; kingdom Viridiplantae; phylum Streptophyta; class Lycopodiopsida; order Isoetales; family Isoetaceae; genus Isoetes; species Isoetes taiwanensis. Next base: position 51,955 of record JAJEKV010000429.1, read on the forward strand.
GGGAGAATCCAAGGGTTTTAGGGGAATCTTTGATAATAGGTGTGTTCTATAGGGGAATCTTCATAGAATCTAAGAGAATCTAGAAGAATCTACATGGAATCTTAGGGAATCTAGAGGAATCTAGGGGAATCTCATGAGAATCTTTAGGAATCTAAAGGAATCTAAGGGAATCTAAAGGAATCTAAAGGAATCTTGGGATATTTTTTGGAAATCGAGGAAATATAAAGAGAATCTTAAGGAATCTATAGGAATATCAAAAGAATCTATGTGTCCCAAGGAAACGATGCACCCATGGTTTATATAATGTGCTAAAAATATGTGACATGCTTCTTTGCCGTCGAATTGGGGGCACTGGTTATGTGGCGAAACCTGGGCCATTGGATTATGGATGGGTTATGCATGGGGCATGCATGGCCATGCATGAGGGCATGCAACACATCCCTGGACCATCGGATCAAAAAGGGGAGGCGGAATCATGGCCCTTGATTTTTACCAGGAAGGTGTAAGGAAGCTTCCTCCCAAAGTGGATTTGGTGTAACCAATCTCCACCGTTAGATCAAAGGGGGGAGGAGAAATCCTAGCCATTCGTTTTTTTATTAAATTAGAGTTTTTTATATTAAAGGAGGTGAGGTGTCACCCTTATTTAATGAAAAGGTAATGAGGTGGCACCCCATTAATTATGAAGCTTTTATGGAAGCTTCCTTCTTTTGTGTTGCCTTCAAATGACTTTATCTTGCAATCGAGATCTCGGCTCAAAGTGGGACCCGCACCATTGGATTCCTCTCATCGAATGCTTTTCACTGAGTAGTGGTTTGGCATCATTCCGTGCAACCTCAGATAATCTAGGGGAATCTTGATAGAACTAAGGGAATCTAAAAGAACCTATGTAGAAACTTAGGGAACTTAGAGGAATCTTGGGATAATATTTGGGAATCAAGGGAATCTCAAGAGAATCTTAAGGAATATATGGGAATCTCAAAACAATCTAGGAGAATCTAAGAGAATCTTAAAAAAATACTTAAGAATCTAGGGAAATCTTGATGGAATCTTAGAGAATCTAGTGGAATCTTCATATAATTTAAGGGAATCTATGAGAATCTACATAGAATATTGGGGAATCTAAACGGATCTTCAAATAAGATTTGAAAATCTAGGGGAATCTTTAGATAGAACCTTAAGAATCTAGGGGGATCTTAGTGGAATCTTAGGGAATCGAGGGAGAATCCAAGGGTTTTAGGGGAATCTTTGATAATAGGTGTGTTCTATAGGGGAATCTTCATAGAATCTAAGAGAATCTAGAAGAATCTACATGGAATCTTAGGGAATCTAGAGGAATCTAGGGGAATCTCATGAGAATCTTTAGGAATCTAAAGGAATCTAAGGGAATCTAAAGGAATCTAAAGGAATCTTGGGATATTTTTTGGAAATCGAGGAAATATAAAGAGAATCTTAAGGAATCTATAGGAATATCAAAAGAATATAGGGGAATCTAAGAGAATCTTTAAAAAATATTTGAGAATCTAGCGAAATCTTGATGGAATCTTAGAGAATCTAGTGGAATCTTCATAGAATCAAAGGGAATCTAGAAGAGTACATAGGATCTTGGGGAATCTAAAGGAATCTTTAGATAATCTTTGAAAATCTAGGAGAATCTTTGTAAAAACCTTAAGAACACAGGGATCTTTGTGGAATCTTAGGGAATCTAGGGGAATCCAAGGGGATCTAGGAAAGCTTTGACTCTAGGTGTGTTCTATAGGGAATGCCCAGCAGAGAATCTAAGGGAATCTAGAAGAATCTCCATGAAATCTTGGGGAATCTAGAGGAATCTTAGGATAATCTTTGGAAATCTAGCGGAATCTCAAAAGAATCCTTAAGAATCTAAAGGAATTTTAGGGAATCTTCATAAAATCTTTGAGTATCTAGAGAATCATGATGAGATTTTGGAGAATCTCTATAGAATCTTCATTGCATGACTTTAAGTTTGACTTCTAGTCGAATTTGTACAATCCCTCCAAGAATCATCAATGGATGTTGGGGAATATAAGCGAACATTGATGGAATCTCATAGAATCTAGGGAAATCTTTCTAAAGTCTTAGAGAATCTAGGAGAATCTTAATAGAATCTTTGTTGGATGGCACTGCATTTTGCTTCTAGTCGAATTTGTACAGTCCCTCATAGTGTAACCGTTCATAGTACAAAAACTTGTATATATATATATATATCTCTTATATATATACAATTATTTGATGGGTCCTATGGGGGGTTGAATGTGGGTAGAGATTAATCCTATCCGTCTAATTTTTGAGGTGGCACTTAAATGGCCCTTGGATTTGATGGGGGCATGCATGGGCCATGCATGGGCCATGCACCCCATCCATGAACTGCTGATCGGGCATGTGAAATCTTGGCCCTTGATTTTTAAAGGGAAGATGCAAGGAAGGTCCCTTAAAAGGTGCTTTTTGCAACTAATCTTAACTTTGCTGATTGGATCAAAAGGGGAGGAAAATCCTAACCATTAAAATTTTTATTAAATTGCAATTTCTTTATTAAAAGAGGTGAGGTGGCACCCTTATTTAATAAAAAGGTAATGAGGTGGCATCAACATTAATAGGTGGACTTTCTAGGAAGCTTCTTTTTATAATCGGCTTCAAAGGCCGATAACTTGGCAATGAGAGGGGGATGATGAAGGTGAGACCCACACCATTGGATTCCTCAAGCCGAGAACTTTCCAATGAGTGGTGCTTTGGCATCGTTAAATTTCATGAGTTGGAGCTAATGTGATCGAATACTAAGTTTCTTTTGGAAACTTAGAATTTTCTGAGAATCTATCTTGAATTTAAAAGAATCTAGGGGAATCTCCATAGGATTTTAGAGAATTTAAAGGAAGCTCAAGAGAATCTTTGGGAATCTATGAGAATCTAAGGGAATCTTTGAGATTCTATATGAATCTTTATGAAACCTTTGAGAATGTAGAAGAATCTTCATAGAATCTAAGGAATCTAGGAGAATCTACATAGAAATATGAGAAATCTAGAGGAATCTTGAGATGATCTTTAGGGAGGCTAGGGAACCCCAACAAAATTAGGGAATTTATGGGAATCTCAAGAGAATCATAGAGAATCTAGTAGGATCGAAGTGCATCTTCATAAAATCTTTGAGAATCCTTTGAAAATCTGAGAATCTAAGGGAATCTACATAGAATCTAAGGGAATCTATATAGAATCTAACAAAATTTAGGAGAATCCACATAGAATTTTGGAGACTCTAGAGGTTTCTTGTGATAAGTTGAAAATCTAGAGGGATCTTTATAGAATCTTAAGAATCTAGGGAAGCTTTGTGGAATCTTAAGGAATCTTTCATTAATAAGTGTGTTTAGTAGGGGAATCTCGATAGAATCTAAGAGAATCTATATAGAATCTTGGAAAATCTGGGATAATCTTTGAGAATCTAGTTGAATCTTAAGAGAATCTTAAGTAATTTATGGGATTAAGAGTATTTAAGAGAATCTTCCTTAAATCTTTGAGAATCTAGGATATTTTTCCTAATCTTCAAGAATCTAAGTGAACCTTTATAGAATCTTCATTGAATGGCTCGAGAATCTAGCGAGTAATCTAAATTTTTCAAGCATCTTCATAAAATCTTTGAGAATCTAGGGGGAATCTTGATGGAATTTTCAAGATTCTAGGGGAATCTCTATAGAATCTAACAAAATCTAGGAGAATCTACATAGAATTCTAAAGAATTTAGAGGATCCTTGTGATAACGTTTGAAATCTCGAGGAATCTTTGTAGAATCCTAAGAATCTCTTATATATATACAATTATTTGATGGGTCCTATGGGGGTTGAATGTGGGTAGAGATTAATCCTATCCGCCTAATTTTTGAGGTGGCACTTAAATGGCCCTTGGATTTGATGGGGGCATGCATGGGCCATGCATGGGCCATGCACCCCATCCATGAACCGCTGATCGGGCACGCGTGTGAAATCTTGGCCCTTGATTTTTTTAAAGGGAAGATGCAAGGAAGGTCCCTTAAAAGGTGCTTTTTAAAAGTCAATCTTAACCGTTGGATCAAAAGGGGGGAGAAAAATCCTAACCATTAAATTTTTATTAAATTGCAATTTCTTTATTAAAAGAGGTGAGGTGGCACCCTTTATTTAATAAAAAGGTAATGAGGTGGCATCAACATTAATAGGTGGACTTTCTAGGAAGCTTCTTTTTTATAATCGCCTTCAAAGGCCGATAACTTGCGAGAGAGGGCTTAGGATGAAGGTGAGACCCACACCATTGATTCCTCTCACGAGAACTTTCCAATGAGTGGTGCTTTGGCATCGTTAAGCGGGCAGATTGAGCTAATGTGATCGAATACTAAGTTTCTTTTGGAAACTTAGAATTTTACGTAATCTATCTGAATTTAAAAGAATCTAGGGAATCTCCATAGGATTTTAGAGAATTTAAAGGAAGCTCAAGAGAATCTTTGGGAATCTATGAGAATCGCATAAGGGAATCTTTGAGATTCTATATGAATCTTTATGAAACCTTTGAGAATGTAGAAGAATCTTCATAGAATCTAAGGGAATCTAGGAGAATCTACATAGAAATATGAGAAATCTAGAGGAATCTTGAGATGATCTTTAGGGAGGCTAGGGGAACCCCAACAAAATTAGGGGAATTTATGGGAATCTCAAGAGAATCATAGAGAATCTAGTAGGATCGAAGTGCATCTTCATAAAATCTTTGAGAATCCTTTGAAAATCAGAGAATCTAAGGGAATCTACATAGAATCTAAGGGAATCTATATAGAATCTAACAAAATTTAGGAGAATCCACATAGAATTTTGGAGACTCTAGAGGTTTCTTGTGATAAGTTCGAAAATCTAGAGGGATCTTTATAGAATCTTAAGAATCTAGGGGAAGCTTTGTGGAATCTTAAGGAATCTTTCATTAATAAGTGTGTTTAGTAGGGGAATCTCGATAGAATCTAAGAGAATCTATATAGAATCTTGGAAAACTGGGATAATCTTTGAGAATCTAGTTGAATCTTAAGAGAATCTTAAGTAATTTATGGGATTAAGAGTATTTAAGAGAATCTTCCTTAAATCTTTGAGAATCTAGGATATTTTTTCCTCGAATCTTCAAGAATCTAAGTGAACCTTTATAGAATCTTCATTGAATGGCTCAGAATCTAGCGTAATCTAAGCGCATCTTCATAAAATCTTTGAGAATCTAGGGAATCTTGATGGAATTTTCAAGATTCTAGGGGAATCTCTATAGAATCTAACAAAATCTAGGAGAATCTACATAGAATTCTAAAGAATTTAGAGGATCCTTGTGATAACGTTTGAAATCTCGAGGAATCTTTGTAGAATCCTAAGAATCTAAGGGAATCTTAGGGAATCTTTTACACTAAGTGTGTTTTTCTAGGGGAATCTTGATAGAACCTAAAGGAATCTAAGAGAATTTATATAGAATCTTAAGAAATGTAGAGAAAATTTGGGATAATCTTTGAGAATCTAGGGGAATCTTAAGAGAATCTTAAGTTTGGATGGCTCAAAATTTGTGTACTCCCTTATAGTACACTCACTTGTATATATATATATATATATATATATAGATAGATAGATATATATATATATATATATATATACATACATATATCTATAAAGGCCGCTGGGTGGCTGCATTCTACAGCCAGTTTTAGCTCTGACCAATGTCTAACAGTTTGCGTTATACATGTTATTTATGTATTTTAAGACCTCTGACCTTTGTGATACTTTATTTAGGTCTGGTTATAGTGGGCCTTGCTGTCCTGACAACTTTAGCACAAGATAGATCTTACTAGGGTAGACGTGTTTGTTTCATTCAAACATTAGCTTGGAAACAGGTTGGGGCTCTGATCCCCCCATTGTGCAGTAACATGGAATTTCACTTTTATGATACCTTTGGGTCCATAGTTTGTTTGTGCTACATTTTTTCATATATAACCTGTGTGATATCTTTGGCCATGGTTTACGTTCTACACCATTGCTATACTTTAAGGCGTGACGAAGCCTTTAGATTATTTTAGGCTCTTTTCCATACGTTTCGTTAAGGGCAACATGAACGTTTAATACCCATGGTTATTTTTATTTACATAACTAGTATAGATAAATAATGGTCGTTGAGTGTATCTTTCACTTTGTGCTTTCCGTATCCATAGGAAATCCTTGACAATATCTGGAAGTGTAGTTTCATAGCTTGTTCCAGCTATAGCCATAAGTAATAGTGGTAGAATCTATGTATAACTATCCGACCTTGTGGCAAACTTTATGAATGGCCAACATTTTATTGTGGGCCGTTCTTCGCAACATTCTCCAGAGGGGCTTGTTGAATCCATTCTAGATTTGCCTTTTTTCGTATGTGCCCGAGTGCCAAACTTTAAGATCGGGAATTTAATGCAGCTTGGGTTTCCTTGAGGGCATTAAGGTAGATGAAAATGCATATTGCAAGTCTTTTGCTTGCTTTCTTTCTTTCTCCAACATTCACGATTTACGCTTTGTTGCTATGGCTTCAAAAAGAGGGTCTTTGGCCGACCCACAGTTCTAAGAACAAAGTTCAGAAACAAGGCCTGAAGAATGGCTTAGGTATTAGGAAAAATATCACTGATGGACGGAGCAAAAATCTTGAGGCAGCTAACATCCTCAGGAGGTGCGTGATTAGATCCGCTACAATGAGGGGCGGCTGCCGCAGCGGGAATGATCCAGTGTATAATAATCCTGAAATCACCACTTATGAGCATTTGGACGTCAACACCAGTTTAGACAACGACCCCAATCAGGTTTGAAATAGTTCATCATTTGTTTTTACGGTGGTTTCTGGAGACCTCTGTTCAAGATCTGGTTTGCACAGAAAAGTGCCAGAGATGCTATGATATGTTGCGGGCTTTGCATGTTCTGCAAATAATTTGTCTTTTGCCTCTGTTTTTGCTTAAAGGTTTTAGATTTTGGCATTGGATCAGTTCAACATGATCAAGCATCCTTTTTATCTTCTTGGTTACTTTGTTTCTTGCTTCCTTGATTTAGCACCAAGTGCATGATACAGGTATGACGGTATGATTTGGGTCTGCAACAATGTAAACTTGCTGATCTGTAACCATAAGACTTGGTTTTGCTCTTTTAGCCTATCTTTATTTTGGCTTTTAGCATAGAGTCTGCTTACTGCAGCAATTTACTTAAAGCATGTCTCAATATAAGCTTGTTTTCATAACTAGACGACCATCTAGAGTTGCTCTCTATGTTTTCTTAGCTTATATAACAAAAGGATACGGATAAAAACAGAGTTTTGCTTCGCTTACCTGCTAGTGGCTTAGTATGTTACCCTGATTAAGGCTAATTTGCTTTGGTTTCACTGCAGGTAACACGCTTAACTCACCTTTTGTGGATTATGGACGTGCGTAGATGGATGATACAACAAATCTGAAAATTACAAAAGAAAGAACAGGTTTTTGTTTTTTCTTTGTTATACTTTTCTATGATACTCCACTTAAATAGTCTTTGGTCCCATCTTATTTTTTGTCTGTGTAACAACTTTTTTTTCAAGCCTTTGTTGTTGCCAAAACATTTGATGAATGCATTACACTATTATCATCCTTTGATATTTTGTGAGAAACGGGATGGGTAAAAGTCTTTATCTCTTTTAGACTTCTAGCCATATAGATGTTTTTGCACTCTTTTGATAATACATTATACATAAGTTCTGAAAACAAGGCTGTTTTTTCTATCCTTTGTCTAGTTATTTCAGATCTATTTGGCTGTATTGCTCTTAATAATAAAGCTAAAAATACAATCAGGGATTTATCTTATGTTCCTTTTGCCTCTGTTTTTTACGCCATGGTCTTTTAATGAGGAATTTTTTTAGCATAATCCACATTCTTGTATGCTCTCTAGTAGCCGGCCTGGATGATTTGAGTTTGGGACACCAATCTTCTCCATAGTGGCTTTATCTAGATTGCTAGAAGGATTTTGTAACATTTTAGCCTATATTTACGTGTTATCCATACAATGTTGGAAGAATTCTCTTATGATTAAGCTTCGTTATGGGACCAAATATTTGGTCTTCGTCCAAGTTTAGACATTTACAGAATTTTGAACTTTGCTTGGTTCTTTGACTACCTTCTAGGAATAGTTTGTATGTTTGGAGTCCGGGAAACCTACTTTCTTCATATCAATCTACCCTAGAATGGTAAATAGGATGTCTGCCTTGGACTTGCAGCATATTCTGGTTAACCATACAATATGGATAAGACTCCCCTGTGGTTAAACTCGGTTTTGGGCCAAATACTTGGTCTTCATCAGATTTGACTTGCAGGTAGTGGTCTTGTTTATCTCTAGTTTGACTCATAACTATACAAGCCAGGTTGAAAGGTATGGGCCCGGGTAATGTCGGGACAGACTTAATCTCAAACTCTAACGAGTGTTAGTTTTTGGAGTAGAAGTGTTAGCTAGATTAGACCCTAGCTAGCAAATAGTATATATCTTTGGAACATCGCTTTTTTACGTTTCTAGGGACGATTCCCCATATCTCTGGTTAGCTACTCCACCGTATATGGCTCAGTACACTTATAAGTTCTTAACATGCTATCTGATGAAAGCTCTTCTTCATTTCAGACTTGTATGGTCTGGGGCCATGATAGTGGTCCCCATTATATGTGTTTGAATGTGTGGAACTGGCTGGCTAAATGATTAATCTGTATCTGTATAAACTAGTATTTTTTGATCTACTATTAATTTTACTGAGATTATGGTTCTAAATGTTCTTTTGGGTACAGACGATGGATCTTTGGCTGCACCGATGCTTTACGGATTAGGAGCTCAAAAAGATTGGATTTGCCAACCTTAGATGCCTTGTTCCAAACAAGGTGGCCAACTTTGTGATCTGCTGCCTCAATCATGAGGACATGCATAACAAGATCATTGAGCTAGAGCTACTGGACATCGATCGTAGGCTCTCGGCCCGGGCCCATTTAGGTTTTTAATGAATGGTCGTTTTTTGTCTTGGCAAGAAAATTAAAAGCAATCCTGCCCCAAGACGCGTAAGAATAGTTGAGGAGACTTACCTAAGTATTAGAGATATCCCACTAGCGTCGCTATCGAAATTGATGAGGAGTTTGAGAAAGTTTTTGAAAAAACGAAGCTAGACTTAAAGCCAGTTATCCTCTAGAGAATGGCAAGGTCAAGAAGAACAAAGAGAAGGCTAAGGTAGTTCCCCAAAAAATTGTGAAAGAAAGTGGAACAGCCTTGGGTAACAGCTTATTCAGCAGCATGTCTATGGGGCTGGAGAATAACCCTGAACCTACTGAACCAATAGTCACAGGTGGAGAAGAGATTGGAAATGATCTAGAGCAGAATGCTCGTGACTATAGAGATAGATTGGATCTGCATAATACCGGCAATTTCCCTATGCTATCACATAGCATGGTAGAAGCTTTAGCTCAGGAATACGACCAGGTTTTGTGGCAATGTGGCAACTTGGGTGTTCTTGCACCCATGTCGGTTACAGCATGGAAGTTTCTAGCAGATCTAGATGATAAGAAAATGGAGGAGTTTAACAAAAAGATGGACCGAGGTGAGTATTGCTTGGACAAAATACCATTGGATGATTTACCATTTGATATGGTCACGTTTGAGAAAGCTTGTGTTTGTCCCTATGGTATGTACATCAATCAAAAAAACCATATGGCTTTACTGCCCACTCTGCAGGAGGAATATAACCTTAAGAAAATTTGGAGATCATTCTGCCCTTATTTTAAGTGTGCCTGCGATATGCAACCTAAGAATACGTGCAATGAGAACATTACTTGGCTGGACCATGGCATTTGGTTCGTACTCAATAATTTGGACATTGTCTACCCTAAATTGGATTGTGTGAGGGCTTTTCTTGCTGTCGTAAACTTACTGTCCAACCAGCTGCAGAAATTTGTGAAGGCTTATATTGCTTATATCAAGTATAGATATCTGGCTAACTGTATGGCTATGGACTTGGGGCAGGATCCAAGTTTTGATGTTCGTAAGAAATATGGGGATAGCCATCTGGTTACTATAACAGAAATGATGATGAATCCAGATGCTTTTGTTCTCAAACAGCAAGGGAATAATGCTGCTCCTCCTCCAAACTACAACCGAAGAAGGGCCTCATCTAGTGGATCAGCCAGTGCCAGCAATATGACGGCTTGCTACTTTCCTCCCAAGATGTTTTCACGTAGTGAGACCAGTGTGAGTAAACTTGGCACAGGATCTGGTTCTGCTGTCACATCTACTTCATACCCGGCCAGGCGGATCGTGGCAACAACATAGCGGTCGAGGGGAGATCTGTCTATTTCAAGCCTAAAAGCAATTTGGACAGGATCGAGTCATTCGTACCTTTTACTATGGACATGTCAGACATCTAAAAAGGTTAGCAATTTTTATCTATTACCTTATGGTCTTATTTTAGACTTTGATGAGCAAGTCAACTTTTACTCATGATCAGCAGCTATATTTGGTATTCACTCCAGTCTATATTGTTGTTTTTACTTGGTCTTATGTATGCTTTTTTACCTATTCTATGTTTGCCCCATTGAATAAACACACTTATTAGGGCTCTTAAAATAACGGGATAGTGAGGACAACCTTAAGTAGATGGTTGAAACAAGATCACAACAACAGATTGAATATTGTGACAGTGGCAATCTTTGAGAAAAACTCGTTATTCACCTTACCTATGTTTTCGCCTCATGGATTCTATTAGATTCAAAAAAAAATCCTAGAAATGTGTGGTTCCTCTATTTTGTGGTGAAGAGGGTGATCGGCCTTGAGCAAGAGGCCCCGAAATGGAAATATCTGCCAAAATTAGTAGACATGGTCTATAAGCCTTTTAATACTTTTGTTGAAAAAGGCAGCCCAAATGTCCCTCGCTCTAGCAATGCTCTTAGAGGATACATTGACCCTAAATACCAGCATGTTTTGACCACTGATGAGAATATTATTCAAAACAAAAACCTTAGAGGCCTCTTTAAAAAAGGCTTAAATCACATCCCGCATCAAAAACTCAACATCAATGAGTGTATGATTTCAGTCTTGGATGGTTTGAGGTTGTTCTTTGCTCTGCATAAGTTTGTTATCAGACCTTTGGATGCCCATAAATACCATCTCATTGAAACAGCAGCCCGTGAACTGGCTCTGGGCATGATGAAAGAATATTTCAAAGGGGAGGTTGGTAAAATCAGACACTACACTCTCGAAGATGATGTGGATGCTGTTAAAGATCTAGAATGGGTAAAGAGAAACCTCTATGTGGCTGGGATAGACAAAGCTACAAATAACCCAAGTTTTATGTGTCCCTTCCTAGCTAAAAGCTTAGCGCTTGATAGACTCTCCAGCTCTGACTTCATGTCATCAGATATACCAGTTATCGAGGTTAGAAACAATATGATAGAAAGGATACAAGAGTTATGGGAGATAAATTTTGAACCAGAACAGGATGTGCCCCTACCATATCTCCTATGCATTTACAAGGCCCACAAAAATAGCTTTCGATGGATCACTAATGCTCACAATTCTGTTTTTTCTGAGATAGCTTGCCTTGTAGCCGAAGGTCTTAATAACTTTATTGGTCTATGGCCAGAAGTTTCCAAAGATCTATGTAGAGGTATATCTCTTTTCTGTAAGAAAGGCTTTAGCCCAAACTGGTTGGTAAACTCTATTTATGACGTGACCCTCAACCTCCCGAATAAGATACATAGTTTGTTTGTGGCTGATGTGACTAAATGCTATGAATCTATACCTGTGGAGGGTGAAAGTGGTTTGTGTCAGGTCATGAATGATATTGTAAACACAGTATTCCAGTACCAAAGGAAAGTACATCCCAAAAATAAACTTTGGATAAAACGATTTAATGGCAACGAGGTTGCCTTCAAGAGCAAGTGGGATAGCAAAAGTAAACAACCTGACTGCTGGTCAGAAATGAGTTGCCAGAGATTTATTGATATTAATATTTGGCTTCTCAAAAATTGCTGGTTATGTAATGATGGCAGAACTTGGAAGCAAGTTTGTGGTATACCCATGGGTTTTTCCTGCTCCCCCAGCTGGTGTAATCTTTATCTAGCCTGGTATGAAGTGAACTTTATTCTAAGATTAGTGGATGAGGGCAGATACATTGATATAGAAAGATTTAGAGATTCTTATAGATACATGGATGATCTCTTGCTAGTTAACTGTGGTAATCCAAATGAGTTCTTTGATATAAAAGCTGGTACCTGGATTTACAACCTTAATTTCCTGGAAATAAAAAATGAAACTTTGGATTTCATTGGCTATGGGAATAACAACAGAATCGGGACTTGTGCATGTTTCTTAAACATGAAGATTCAGATTTTAGATGCTGCCACTGGTGTGTACTGTACTACCAAGTTTGATAAAAGAGACAATTTACCCTTCAATGCCAAAGTATACATTCAAAGGATATCGCCGCCCTTACTTTCATGCAAGTAAGGTCATTTGCTCCTGGTGATGATGCCCCGGTCTATATGTACACGCTAGCGATCTTGGTGGGGGTCAGTAAAAAAAGACATGTTAAAATAATCCAACAATTAAAATCAATAATGGGTTTGATGGAAGAACCATATGCAAAATGTGACAACCGTTCTTAAGCGGGATTTTCCGGCCTCCACGTACTCGCTCAAGACTTGATCGATACATCCGCCAACGTGTATGACTGTTCGGGTTTTATGTAGCTATGATTTTGTTTACTATAATTAAATCATTAGTACAAGGTTCTATAGGGTCCTAGCGCGATTGCTAGGCACCTTATTTTGCCTAGTACTCAGCTTTTATGTTGTCTTTACACCCACGACCCTTAAACATGGAAGGAGGTAGGTTTTCTATATATATATATATATACATACATATATCTATAAAGGTCATTTGGGTGGCTGCATTCTGATTTTAGCTCGACCAATGTCTAACGGTTATGCGTTATACATGTTATTTATGTATTTTAAGACCTCTGACCTTTGTGATACTTTATTTAGGTCTGGTTATAGTGGGCCTTGCTGTCCTGACAACTTTAGCACAAGATAGATCTTATTAGGGTAGACGTGTTTGTTTCATTCAAACATTAGCTTGGAAACAGGTTGGGGCTCTGATCCCATGATCCCCCCTTTGTGCAGTAACATGGAATTTCACTTTTATGATACCTTTGGGTCCATAGTTTGTTTGTGCTACATTTTTTCATATATAACCTTTGTGATATCCTTGGCCATGGTTTACGTTCTACACCATTGCTATACTTTAAGGCGTGACGAAGCCTTTAGATTATTTTAGGCTCTTTTCCATATGTTTCTTTAAGGGCAACATGGACGTTTAATACCCATGGTTATTTCTATTTACATAACTAGTATAGATAAATAATGGTCTTTGAGTGTATCTTTCACTTTGTGCTTTCCGTATCCATAGGAAATCCTTGACAATATCTGGAAGTATATGTTTCATAGCTTGTTCCAGCTATAGCCATAAGTAATAGTGGTAGAATTTATGTATAACTATCCGACCTTGTGGCAAACTTTATGAATGGCCAACAATTTATTGTGGACGGCGTGACTGCAACATTGGGCAGAGGGATTGACTGAATCCATACTAGATTTGCCTTTTTCGTATGTGCTTCGAGCTGCCAAACTTTAAGACTGGGAATTTAATGCCGCTTGGGTTTCCGCAGGGCATTAAGGTAGATGAAAATGCATATTGCAGGTCTTTTGCTTGCTTTCTTTCTTTCTCCATTGTTACGATTTCTGCTTTGTTGCTATGGCGCCAAAAAGAGGTGATGGCCGACCCCCTGGTTCTAAGAACAAAGTTCAGAAACAAGGCCTGAAGAATGGCTTAGGGATTAGGAAAAATATCACTGATGGACGGAGCAAAAATCTTGAGGCAGCTAACATCCTCAGGAGGTGCGTGATTAGGTCTGCTACAATGAGGGCCGCTGCAGCCGCTTCTGGGAATGATCCAGTGTATAATAATCCTGAAATCACCACTTATGAGCATTTGGACGTCAACACCAGTTTAGACAACGACCCCAATCAGGTTTGAAATAGTTCATCATTTGTTTTTACGGTGGTTTCTGGAGACCTCTGTTCAAGATCTGGTTTGCACAAAAAGCTGCCAGAGATGCTATGATATGTTGCGGGCTTTGCATGTTCTGCAAATAATTTGTCTTTTGCCTCTGTTTTGCTTAAAGGTTTTAGATTTTGACAATCAGATCAGTTCAACATGATCAAGCATCCTTTTTATCTTGCTGGTTACTTTGTTTCTTGCTTCCTTGATTTAGCACCAAGTGCATGATACAGGTATGACGGTATGATTTGGGTCTGCAACAATGTAAACTTGCTGATCTGTAACCATAAGACTTGGTTTTGCTCTTTTAGCCTATCTTTATTTTGGCTTTTAGCATAGAGTCTGCTTACTGCAGCAATTTACTTAAAGCATGTCTCAATATAAGCTTGTTTTCATAACTAGACGACCATCTAGAGTTGCTCTTTATGTTTTCTTAGCTTATATAACAAAAGGATACGGATAAAAACAGAGTTTTGCTTCGCTTACCTGCTAGTGGCTTAGTATGTTACCCTGATTAAGGCTAATTTGCTTTGGTTTCACTGCAGGTAACACGCTTAACTCACCTTTTGTGGATTATGGACGTGCGTAGACGGATGATACAACAAATCTGAAAATTACAAAAGCAAGAACAGGCTGTTTTTTACTGTTATACTTTTCTATGATACTCCACTTAAATAGTGCTGGTCCCATCTTATTTTTGTCCTGTGTAACAACTTTTTTTCAAGCCTTTGTTGTTGCCAAAACATTTGATGGTACGTACACTATTATCATCCTTTGATATTTTGTGAGAACAGGATGGCGTAAAAGTCTTTATCTCTTTTAGACTTCTAGCCATATAGATGTTTTTGCACTCTTTTGATAATACATTATACATAAGTTCTGAAAACAAGGCTGTTTTTTCTATCCTTTGTCTAGTTATTTCAGATCTATTTGGCTGTATTGCTCTTAATAATAAAGCTAAAAATACAATCAGGGATTTATCTTATGTTCCTTTTGCCTCTGTTTTTTCTGCCATGGTCTTTTAACAGAATTTTTTTTAGCATAATCCACATTCTTGTATGCTCTCTAGTGACAGCCTTGATGATTTGAGTTTGGGACACCAATCTTCTCCACCGTGGCTTTATCTAGATTGCTAGAAGGATTTTGTAACATTTAGCCTATATTTCTGTGTTATCCATACAATGTTGGAAGAATTCTCTTATGATTAAGCTCGTTATGGGACCAAATATTTGGTCTTCGTCAAGTTTAGACATTTACAGAATTTTTAACTTTGCTTGGTTCTTTGACTACCTTCTAGGAATAGTTTGTATGTTTGGAGTCCGGGAAACCTACTTTCTTCATATCAATCTACCCTAGAATGGTAAATAGGATGTCCGCCTTTGGACTTGTTGCATATTCTCGGTTAACCATACAATATGGATAAGACTCCCTGTGGTTAAACTTCGGTTTTGGGCCAAATACTTGGTCTTCATCAGATTTGACTTGCAGGTAGTGGTCTTGTTTATCTCTAGTTTGACTCATAACTATACAAGCCAGGTTGAAAGGTATGGGCCCGGGTAATGTCGGGACAGACTTAATCTCAAACTCTAACGAGTGTTAGTTTTGGAGTAGAAGTGTTAGCTAGATTAGACCCTGGCAAATGTAGCTATATATATATATATATATATATATATATATATATATATATATATATATATATATATATATATATATATATATATATATATATATATATATATATTATGCTTTACAAGCAACCTTCCTTTTTAGGGATCTATATTCTTGATAAATGCCAAAAATATAGTAACTAGGAATTTGTAGCTTAAAAAATAATTCATTATAACCCATATTTGTTTGCATGATGATGTTCCGGGCTAGTCTTAAATATTATTAATCCCATCCAAATCCAAGTGGGGAAATGGTACACGCCATTAGTCACAATCAAGAACCGTGTTAGTACAGTGTGTGAGAGAAAGTGGAAGGCAGTGTCAGCGCTTTTTTATAAAACCCCCTTGCTAATCGACCGAGGAAACAAGGAAAATTAAGAGCTAGTCCCCATCATTCATGCCTAGTTTATCCATTAGAACTAATTTAATTTCTACTCAACTACAACCTTTATAATCATCCTTATTATGCCATAATGAAGACTAGCAGACAAAAATCTCTTAAAATATAACTCCCCTTTTCTTTAACCCAAAAATAATAGAGCGGAATCAATGAACCATTATTATCTATCTGACCTGGTTTTCGTTGACGTGTAGTTCGGGCTCCTCTTCTAAATCCATAAAGCCAGATTCTCCCATTTCTTCACCCATTGCATCCATATGCCAATGCTATTGCAAGGCAATCTCTGTTTAGTATACACTAAATCCAAGGATCTACCCATATGCTAGCATTTTCAAGAAGGAAACTAGAAAGTTTTTTACTATATTTAAACAGTAGGATTCCAGAATACCTTATTGTTGGCTGACTACGGTTATCCAAAAACGCCAGAGGAATGATAAGAGGGTATTTAGCAATGGATAATATTCTGTTCAAAGATTTGGCATAAATCGAGAATACTCTCATTAAGAAAACCATTTAATAAGCAAGATAGAATAATCAAAACATATGTCCATCTTCTACCTTTGCTCGGTTTGCTTAATAATGGATAGATTGAAATATCTTGGGCAAACGATTTTTTGCAGACCCTCTTTATAGGAATACTTCATGAACATGAAAAGCTTTGGTTGATTATGCTCGAAAATGAGCAATCGAGGACCAGATCGGTTTTTTGTCTTGACATAGGTGCGCCTTCTATGGTCTCTGCCGGATCGCTTTCCGTTTTGCCCTTGGTTGTAATAGCCCATTCAATTCTATTATCCAAAAACCTGCTTTATCCTTCTTAAATCAAATCCATAAGGCTTTCCCTATTCTAGCCAAAACATTTCGATTTCAATCCATTTATTATATTCGGGGCTTTAGATTCAGAATTACCTTATTGCTAGATGCCATGCATTGCCCAAAAATATTGTCCAATAATTGCGGAGGAGTTGTAATCGATATTCGCACTGTATAACTTAATATTTCATCCTTGATCGAGGAGATTTAGAATAAATGTCGAATGAATCTGTTAAAATAATACATCAAATATTCAAGATAGACAAAGAACATATGTCCGACTTCTACCTTAGCTCTGTTTTTTCCGATAATCATTTTGTAAATCTCATTGGATCCTCGATTTTTGCAGAGTTTTCTTCATTGAGGATACACAATAGAGCTATATAAACCCGATTGCTTATGCTCCTGGAATAAGCTATGAAGCAAAAATCGACTGTTCTATCCCATTTCCGGCCCACCATGGCGACTTGCGAATCGATTCGGGGTTTTGCAAAGGGAATAACCATTTAATAATATCTGCAATGCCTTTTTCGATTCCAATCAATAGCATTCCAAATTCATACCCGGACCTTTTCGATTCCATAGCCTAAGGCCATTCGATTTCCATTCGGAAATCATGCATCCGAAATTTTTTTAAAAACCCCACCCAAAAAATACCTTTCTAGATCTTTTCCTTTCAATTTTTTTGTTTAACTATAACTCAATGGTTTATAGGGAAAATCGTGCAAATATAGGATAGAGTAAAGCTCCGAACTTTACCTCTTAAATTGCTTCATGCCCTCCAAAATCTGAAGTCTATAATCCGGTTGTTTCTCCACGGTGCCCGAGGTGCATGAATTTTTAATCGATTAAGTATTATAATGGTCTTAAGCCTTTCTAGGCAAAAGCCGTTAGATACGAAAACATCTAATGTCCTCCTATTTCCATCAGGAATTCTATTGGTTGATTGCATAAATATAACAATGTTATCCTTGCGCAACCACAAGGTTATAACACCGGCTAATTTTTCTGTTAGATGCCAATTGTATAAATTGTGAACATTTAAATGGGAGCAATCTTCTTTTGTCAAATCTCGTAGTAATGTATGTTCCCTACGTTTGATTCACAACCCGAATATGCATATTCAAGAAATTGCATCACGGGAAGTGCGAAGATCATATTGTGAGAATATTTGGCTAGTTTCTTCCTTTTTAATTTCGGAAAATCCAATGGATATATCCAAAACGGATTATCCAGTTTCTTGGTTGCGACGGGTCAATAAATAGGTCCATTATTGGATTATTTATAAGCCCCAAATCATCCATATACCTATAATTTCCTTCAAACAAGGCGAAACTCCGCTTTTTCCCAATTTTGCAGTCTCCCTATAAACTTATACTCATATGACATAAGATACAAGTTGCACCACAAAGGGGGAACAAGAGAACCCCATAGGGATTCCTCTTACTTGTTTCCATACTCTATCTCCCAACTGTACATGACAATTAGCCAATAAATATTTATTCATGGTATTGAGTTCATGGAGTGTAAGCTCAAAAATAAGATTCTCGAAGTTGGAATATTCTTTCTCCATGAGCATTTGTACTTAGATCCACGGAATAAACGCATAACTTAAGAGGATATTTCAAAGTGGAATGCTTTATAGAAGAGAGAGTCACAAATAGTTGTGAAAAGTCTTCTCCAAATATAGGTATGGACTCATAACATCTAAATATCCGCTACCCATGTACACGTATCTTTTGAGGTAATTAACAACTAGATCTATGGTGGAATCTATCCACCAAAATGATCTAGTACTAACCCCCATATATATATCTATCTATCCTGAATTGGCCAACATGCCACCTATGATACACCACATGATTCACCAAATGCACCTCATGATTCACCACATGCACCATTTGCATCACCAAACATGTTGGTCAATGAAAGTCAAACATGTAACAAAGGTCCCTGTAAAGGCTCAAGCATGCCAAGGTGGCTCAAATATGCCACCTAGGCTCCAACATGCCAAGGTGGCCCAAACATGCCACGTAAGCTCCAATATGCCACCTACGATGCACCACATGATTCACCACATGATTCACCAAATGCACCTCAAGATTCACCACATGCACCATTTGCATCACCAAACATGTTGGTCAATGAAAGTCAAACATGCCCACGTAGCTCCAACATGCCACCCACGATTCACCACATGATTCACCACATGTTTCACCAAATGCACCACATGATTCACCACATGCACCATTTGCATCACCACATCTATCACGACATGTAACACCACATTGTCATGAATCTTTGAATACATCAATTTCTTCTGGAGATTTGAACTCCACCAGAGTGTTGCTCTGGTCAGCCAGAAAAGTCTATTGTATACAATGGTATACAACAATGTATATTAGAGTGTCAATGAAAGAATAGATTACAAGAATAACCTCTTTGGTTACAATAATACAAACATGTGATTACAAGTAAAGATCTATTGATCCGTCAACCCGACTTCATTACTACAGCAACCGCGGCTTCACAACATCAATCATCATTCTACGGCGTGTCCAACAAATCTCGCAACTAGAAATTGGTACACCGAAAACAAACATATCGGGCCTCACATTGGATGAGTAATACCTTCAAATTCTACTAACTTCGGGATAGTATGTCCGTCCTATCGCGACATTACTTGAGCCACAACTTTCTTTACAAAGACACATATAAGCGGGACCATAACGACCAGCAATCGACCGAGAGTGGGGAACTTGTAATTTTCTTGTGGCGGCGGCTTTTATGGTGCTTGGGATTTTTGTGTTTGCATCCTCAACAAAACTCATGGCCGGGCTCGAGCCCTTGTACATTTCTAGGTCCAAAATGGTACACACCACGGCTAACATTTAACCGGGTTGACCTCCAAGACCTACAATGACATACACCGCCCATCTTTCAGCCGATAACATCTTTGGCGGAGAATGGTACATTAGAAATTGCAAGTTGAGGGTGCAGGTTTGTCCTTTGAAGCAAGCTCGATTCGGCAGGTAATGTGTAAATGAGCGGATCCATGAAATGGAACCCTCGTTTCCATGTCATGCTTGATAATTGGTGCATACACCGCCAAAGTCCAAGGTCCGGTAAAACAAAATGATTTAAGAAACAATGTAAGACTTCAAATCTGAGTTGTTTATATTAAATTACTAACCTCATGAAGAAATGGACTATCCCGTCAATGAACCAATCCCTACTTTTCTCCAATATTCGATTGCCTCTTGATCAAGCACAAGAGGCTCCCCTCAGTCTTTTTAAACACTTCAAGTGGCAAGTGTTCAGTGGGATGTCGCTCTTAACACTGCAAATCCTCGTAACTTTGGTGGTGTAAGTTTACATTCGGCAAATGGAAGATCATTGAAAACCTTGAGGAACATTGGAAATAGCCAAGAAATGAACAATTGAAGTAAAACTTTGTTTGTATTAAAAAGTCAAGAGAGGTTACATCATATATACACAATAATACTATTTCTAGGCTTTAGTTCTATGTTTTTTTCATCATATTAATACAAATTTCACTCGATTGTCAAACATATTCAAACATTTTGTTGCTTTCGACATAACTTTGCACATTCCACAAAGCCCGGCAAAGACCAAACCTTTTAGATCATTCATGAGGAAATTGCCATCTACTCGTCGGGGCTCCAAACCGTTTGGACAGATCATGGTGTTTTGAAGCATTGAGGTACCCTTTGTATCTGGCCATCAATGAGAAGCACGTTCTCTTTTGTGAAACACGGAAATTGCCGTAGACCTTTTTCGTGTGCTTCAAAAATTGGCTTTTCTTGTTAAATAAATTTGTGTTGGTACGGTGATCCTGATTCCATATGAACTTGAATTTGTCCTTCAGGTTTCATCAATGCTCCCTTAACTATGACTCTCAAGTTTTGAGTTTGCAGGCCGGATCAAAGTGCTATATGAAAATTCTTCTTGCACCAATCTATGAACTTCGCCCGACTGGTCTAGTTACTACCCACTTGGTTACTTAAAAGTGTGATCAACTTAACATCATCTTCTTTGGCGAGTGGGTATGGACTCACTCTTGTCATAGCTTCTACCGAGGAACTCCATTGTAGTAAAAAACAAAGCGGGATTGGGCTTAACCTTGTAGTCTTACGCATAAGACAGAGTTGGTGCGGGCTGGAAACTTCGCTTGGCATTTCTTGGTGCGGGGCTGGAAACTTTTGCTTCAGCATCTATTCATGCAGGGATGGAAACTGCCGGAATGTCTTGGAGGTGTCTTTTGCTTGGAATTACGCTTGCTTTTCTCTCGAGACACTTCCGGTTTGCAAAAATTTAATGCGGTCGGTAACTATATGGGTCAAATTAAAAGAAGAGGGCACAAAAGGTTGGAAGTTACCTTGTGACTTACATTCACGAAACGATTTGTTCAGATCATAACCTGATGCATCTGCTGATTTGGTAGATTGGTGTGGAGCATGACTTCATCTCTAGGATATTATTAGTGATTTCACAGCGACATGCACAAGAACGGGTAAGGGATTTTCTAGCGTGTTTGAGATCCCGGATGGGAAAACGCAGTTCTGGAGGGCGACCACTATGAAAACTTGTAACCATTTAAGCTCCTCTGAGATCTAGCTATAGTTGACATGGAGGCTTTGGCACAAAAAGCATGTGTATATTGGGCACAGAAAGCGAGCCAGTTATTTTCCTGATGCAGGATGCTGCTATGGGAAGGGGGTTTTGCCTTCTATGGCAGCCCCAATTGCATTATGCATTAACCGTGGAGCTTGAGGCTCAAATAATCGGTTGTGGCTGGTATTCAAATGACAGATTCAGCTACACCAGATCCATCAGAAGTTGCCGGATGTGGAGAGCTCCGAATTACGGATGTCCCTCCTATTGCTGCCGATTCATCTCCATTGCTCGGGAGCTTCAATGAACCGCCTTTTGTTGCTGTCGATTCATCTCCACGATTTGTGGATGCAAGCTCGGCTATGGTCGACATCAAATCCTTTTTTCGCGATAACTATGGATTTCCAAGGTAAACGAAGTCTACAAAGCGATTGGAGTTTTCTCTCTTTCCTTTTCATTTTTGGCATTCATGCATTATCGTGCATCATTGTGTATTTGTTGAGAAAGAATACCGGATCGTTTGGTATTCCATTTTATTTCTTATTCAATCACTAAGTTGAGTTGTCTTAATCCATAACTGTGCTGCAAATTAGAGTGGCCAGGCTGCCATTCTGGCTCTCGCTGCGATTCAGGTAGCAATCCGACAAAACAATTTTGAAGCTTGCTGCAATCATGGTCTCCTCTACCAAACAAGCTTCTGCAATCATGGTCTCCTCTCCGTTAGGTCATTAGTCACGCAATTTGAATGCTCACCAACAAATGAGTTATGTCTGCTGCCATGCAAAAGTGTTCTGCCTCCAGCGTTCCCATCTTAGCCATTTTTCAAATGTTTGCAGTCATCACTCAAATGGCGGATCTTCCCACTCTTCTAGCTCAATATGCTCCCTCAAACTCCTCATCATCACATCCATTTTGCCCGTCATAGCTAGAGGATCGCTGATTGTTGCATTTCTTTGATCTGGTGATGATCGCCCTAGATTTATCAGCGGAGTTTTTCCCCTTTCCTCGGCTCTTACAAAAGAAAGTCTTTGGCTTATCTTCCATACAAACTGATTAAACCATTTCTTTGCATCTTCTTCTTTGTTTGCCTTGGCCGCTTCCTTGTATTTGTTGTAGTAATCTTCTAGCTCCGCATGATCGTGCCTTACTCGGTCTATTAAATCTCTTCTTTCATGGCTCTGCTGCACGCTCTACTGGTGCTGGCTATGTTGTGCTCCCGCTTGAGCTATCGTCTGCTTTGAACTACGAATTAAACACAAATCTTTCCAAATCGTCTTCAGATTGGAGCAAAGCATGAATCTTTTGTAATAACAAAAACAAAATTGTCAAAAAAGATACAAGAAAATCTTGCGCTACTTACTCTCTTCAAAGAAAAGGGCGGAATGCGTTTTCCAGAGAGAACAGGCACCGGAAATGGAGTCTGGGGGAGAAGAAGAAAACAGGCTCGAGGCGGGCACACGCTGCGGGACGAGAAACATAATAAAGATCTTTTTAGTACACGCATCGCTCAAGGAACCAGTATAATGGCATTGATTTAATTTTTAATGGTAGCTAAGCATTGGTATGACGAGGTTTTATGCTTAGTTTGTTCAAGTATGCCCCTCTCACATTAGTACATCACTAGACCTATTTTGTTCGAGGATTTCTTTTGCATGCCTTTGTTGCTTTTCCTGATATTCATCGCATTTTATCCATCGTTTTTCATCTATTATGGCCATTGAGTCATATTGATTGCTATTCTCTTAGGGGCTCCCCTTTGTTGCCACTTTACCAATGTGCCACAAGTCCCTATGTTTTAATTTTACATAACAAATCCCCTTTGCTTAAGTTTTCATGTTTGTTAGTTCCTGCTACATAATCGATATGATCATTTATATTTCGTTTAAGTGCTTTCAACCTAGAGATGCTTCTCCATAATATATCCTGATCATTTAAACGTTGGTGAGTCCTATCCTTTATTGACTTAGAGACTCTATAGGGTTCACACTTTTGGAGTAAGAGTCACATGCTTTAGCCTCCTTTTGGGTTAAGCGTGGATTGACATAATTTTTTTTGCTTTCATTTGTACAAAGGTATTAAGCCTTTGGACTACACCATTTGGTTGAGGTTTCATGCATTGTTATTGTTATCATCCTTGCTTGTTATTTCTACAAGGTTGCAGATTCTATTTTCAAAGGTGCTATTTGCTTTGGATAATCATTCAAAGGAGAAGTTAACGTTACATAAATTATTCATCGGGTTCGTTTCTTAATCTCGGTACTTTTTGTTGTATGTTTGTTTCCTGTACATAGCTATCGATATTGTGTCTAGGATTTGACAGTCCCTCTATACTCGGGATTATAATATTGTGTTTTATTACATTCGATGCATTGTTTTATTTCTTTAGCTTATTGTTCACATGAAATTGAGGGTCTTCATGTGTACATATCCTGTTTAAGTTCAGGTTAAATACGTTGGTTAGGGTTGTTATCAAAGGTTGGCTAGTTGACTTTGGTTTTGCATCAAGTTGGTGTCTACGCTTCTATTTTTCACTTGGATGTTAGTTCCCATTTGAAGTCTATATTTTGCTCTACTTTTGCTCCATTTGGTTTATTATTTCTACATTTCATTTAATTTCTTTAATTCATGAGTTCCTTTGATCTAGTTGGCTCCCTTAGGCCCATTATTCATGTTAGTCCCCTTTTTGTTATTTTTTTGTTTCTTTTCTAGTTATCCCATGTGTTGCAGTTGTTCTACTAGTTTTCGTTGCTTTAATCATCTCAATGTGTATCCCATTAGTCCCTTTGTTCTAATTTGCTCCTTTTTAATCCATTCCCTGTAGCCATTTGTACTTTGTTTTCTTCATTAATTCTTTCAGTCCCATGTGTTATAATGCACATCTTGTTCTTCTAGTTCTGGTTTCTTTGCTCCAATCTGGCAATATTCCCACAGTTTATTGCTGTCCCTATCCTCTTTGTCCCTAGATTTTTCCAAGATCCTTTGCTCCAGGCATGTAATATACCTTTTGTTTTACCACCGCCATCTGTTTTTGTTCGCCGTTATATGTTTAGATCCTTTGGGTATACTTGCCCCATTTGCTTTGTTGGTTCATGTTGTTTTGTTCTCTTGAGTAGTTCCTTTGCACTATATATTCCATTAGTTGAAGTAGCTTCATTCATTATATGAGCATCTCTAGTTCTATTTTGCTTCGTTCCGCTTTTATTTGTTTCCCTTTATACTCTTTTTTGCCCCTTTTAGACCATCATATTTGTCTCATTTCATCTTATATTAAAACGTTCCTTGGCAATTTGCTCTGTTTGGATCATTGTTCAGGTATTCTACTAGTGCCTTTAGTCATTTTAGGCTCTACTGTTATTTTACCTAATCCAGTCATCCTAGTAGTCTTTCTTGCTATTCTCTTTGATCTTCTTTCATTATTTACTTTGTTGCATTTGCTAGCCCATTTAGTCATGTCTGTTCTATTCTATTCGTGCCATTAACTCCATAGTCTTTGTTTCTAATTGTCATTAATTCATTGGTTTTATTGTTGGAACGTCTCTGTGGCTTTCCTTTGCTTTAGCATTAGATGTAGATTCAGGTATGCAAATAGATTTGTTAGTCCCCCTTTTGATTCTTTTCATTGTTCTACTTGCTCTAGTTGCATCCCTTGTTCTAGGGTTGCTTATTAGTATTTAAACCCATTACTACCTTTGTTATTTTGGTTCCGATTCCTTCTGCTTTCTAATTTTGACCCCAATATTGTCTATATATCCTATCTATCTCTTTTTAATTGAAGGCAATATATATTAAATATGTGTAATAAAGGTACAAAAAGGAGCATTGAGCGCTCTAACTTTTAGGAAGTAACCTTTAGGAAAGGGTAGGTTATTGACCCTGAAAAACCCAACTATCCCAAAAACATACAAAGCATAAGAGTTTATGGAAGTTACAGATATAAACTGGTAGCAGAGTAAGCCGAAGGCTTAGTAATCACCCGAGAACCGTCTTTTCTTGGGTTCTCTTTTGGAATGGTCTTTTCTTCCCATTCCCTTGTTGGCTACAATAAAGAGGCAGTAGGGGCACTTGCATAAATGAGCTTTTCCTGGGTTGAATCTGTCCTTCTTGTCTTTTGCATTGCATAAGATATATCTTTTTTCATCAAAATAAGAGAGGCAAGCACAGTTGCAATTACAGTCTTCACCATGTCCATTTGGTACTTCAACTCCAAATTGTGTCAGCCAGAGCGCATTTGCATGGAGATTCATCCTTTTCCACCTCAGTCTTTTGAACATAATCAAAGTATTACCTGTAAATAAGGAAAAAACCAACATAAGTAATTTTAAACCTTACTGTTGATTTCCATATACCTCAAGGACCCAATTAATATCAAATTGGGCTTGCTTGATGATGGCATTAGGCGGATAATTTCCTCCTTAAAGATTAAGGAATTTCTACCCTTCCACATTCTCCACATGAGAATATATCTTCTCCATTCAACAGGGTTCTCAGGGAAGAAGTGGTATGCATATTAGAAAGGCCTGGAATGTTCAGTTCAGATTCAGCCAGCTCCAAGACCCATTCTGCCCATAGGCAATCTTTAAATAAATGTGCTTCATCCTCTTGATCCTGCAAGCATCTAACACAGATATCAGAGTTAGACATATTGAGCCTCCATCTCTTACTATTGGTGGCAAGGGCTTTATGCCAAAGTTGCCACATAAAAGCTTTGATTTTCGGATGAATTGGGCTCTTCCACATAAATGTCAGATTTTTGAGTACCCTGTCAGGGTCAATATTCCATTTCAAATGAATGGATACTTCTTGGTTTCTATTGAGATACCTGTAGGCCAAGCTGACTTTATAGCCACAAAAACCATTAATATGCCAAAAAACATTAGTATCATGCCATTCTCCATAAGCCAATCTTTGGGTAATACTATTGAAAAGCTGCCTGGAGTCATCTCCTAGATCTGCAAGATTGGAATCTTGGTAAACAAAATCAATGTTAGGGTCATCCAGAATCAGAGAGGGGCTCCAAAAAATAGGCTGGTCCTGTGAGAGTCCTTCTTTCCATGTATACATTCCTCTTACCTTTAACCATGCTCTAATCCACTTCTTAATAATCAAGGGCATGGTGGTGGGGATGGTAAAATCAAAGTAGATATTGTGAGGAAGCTGCATATTAAGATTTCTCCAGCCAAAGGGGTGGCACTTCTTAATGTAATGGGAAATGAGAGTACTCACAGGGTGATTAATCTGGTTGTTGCAAGCCCTGAAGAAATATTTTGCAGCCAAAGCAGTGGCCTGCTTCTCAATGTTTATGACCCCAGACCTCCAATTCTTTTGTGCTTGCAGCATTCTTCCATAGAGATAGGAATCCAGCATCTTCTGCTAGATCCACCTGCTATAAACCTTCCAATAATGCTTTGCATTTTGGTCAAGACTTTCTTAGGGGCCATAATGATGGAGGACTGATAAACCTGAGAGGAAGAGATAACCAAGTTTGCCAGAATAGCTCTCCCATTTTTGGACAGGAACTTGGAATTAAGGGAGTCAACTTTTTCATAAAATTTATCAAAATTAAATCCTCCCAAAGTTCACAAGCATTAACCCTTATAGCAAAGGGGATACCTAGAATTTTAGTTTTAGTATTGGAGAGATACATACATCCCAGTCTTCTTCTTTGCAAGCTCACCCTCCACTTGATGCCTAGAAATTAACTTGGTCTTGACAGATTGATTCTCGCAACCCGAGCACTTGCCAAAGTCTTCCAGGATAGCTAGAGTGTTCGGATGGATTGGTCTTCCAAATGTAGAAATAAAAAGCGTGTCATCGCAAAGTGGGCGTTAAGAATCTCACCATCCTCCCGAGAGGGAAGCACGAGACCCTTGATTAGTTGAAGATCCTTTGCTCTTTTAAGGTTGCTATTTAATCCTTCCATCACAATAAAAAAAAGGAAAGGTGCAAGTGGGCATCCCCTGCTTGACCCCCTTTTGATATCAAAAAAGGGCTACATTCACCATTAATGAGAGAACAAACAGACTGGAATTTTTAAGGATGGCTTGGAAAATTGAGATTACCTCCTCGAGAGAATTCAAGTTTCCCTACAAAGACCAAAGCAAAGAAAAGCCCAACTTACGGTATCAAAAGCCTTTGTGATGTCCAACTTGAGGAGGCCAATTGACTGGTTGGAATCTTTGGCCCAGGAGATACCCAAGGATGCAGCAGCAACATTGTCAAGAATATACCTTCCTCTTAGATAAGCACTTTGAGTGTTACTGATGACTTCCTCTAGGATAGGTTTGAGACGAGCAGCAATGGTACCTGAAATTAACTTATACACCACATTGGTCAGAGAAATTGGTCTGTAATCAGAGAAAGTAATAGGGAGCTCAATCTTCGGGATAAGAGCAATTAAACTTGTGTTGATCCTGCTGTTCAGCTGCTTAGTGATCAGGAATTCATTGGCCAGAGAGACAATATCCATGCCCAAAATGTCCCAAGACTTCTTGAAGAACTCAGCTGGGAGACCATCAGGGCCTGGGGTCTTGCCATTCTCCATCTCCTGTAAAACCTTCAACATTTCCCCCCAAGTAAAAGGCCTAGAAAGAGTGTCATTCATATGCTCAGTAACTTTCTGCTGGATATGCACAAATTCTTCAATATCTTCTCTTCTTATATTTTCCTCAGATCCTGGAGAAATGAGTTTTGGCAGCACATTTGAGCTATGTGTCATTATCAATACTGTTCCCTTCCCAAATAATGTTATAGATATGATTTCTTTTCACTCTGCCCTTAGCCTTGATGAAGAAATACTTTGAATTACTTCTTTCATCTTCCTTTAACTCCTTCACCTTTGCTTTGATCTTCCAACCCCTGGCAATTCTTATTTCTTCTCTTTCGATTTGGATCTTGATTTCATCTTTTTGTTGTCCATTAGCCAAATCTAGCTGGGATCTGAGGTCCTGCAGATGGGCAGTATTACTTCTATGGACCTCTTTTCCCTAAATTTTGAGCCAATTCTTGATTCTCTTGGAGACCTTAACCCACCAATCCATCCAACCCCTGATACCAATAGGCTTAACTTCCTGAGAGATAATTTGCTGAAGGTTGTGCAAAAAGTCATCCTGATCCAAAAGATTAGTGTTTAATTTGAAGTAAGAGTTCCTCTTCCTCTGAGACTGTTACCACAAATGCTTATAAGCTGGGGGAAATGGTCAGAAAGAGTGTAGTTGGTAAGGTTAGTGACCCTAGTGCTGTTGTTCCAAAGGGATTCACTAAGATAGAATCTGTCATGGAGGCAACAAACAGGCTGAGCTCTGTGATCACTCCAACTATAGGAATGAGGATTAACTCTGGCCAAAGAGAGGTGGTGAGAATGTAGGAGGGAGTTCCAACTTGAGAATTCATTGTCAGTCAAAGGTCTGAAATTGGTGTTCCTCATATAGCTATGAGTAACCATATTGAAGTCACCAGCTAAAATGCAATCATCATAAGGAATTCTCTCTAGACTTCTATTTATAACATCCCAAAGGCCAATTCTATCAGGGGTCTGGTGATAGGCATAAACATTAATAAAGGCAATTCTTCTATCTCCAACTTTTCCATGGATAATCTGCCATCTCCTACTATTGTCATTAACCATCTGAATATCATCCATGTTGAGTCTGTTATTCCAAGCTATGGTTATGCCTGCAGAAGTGTTGTTAGCTTTGAGAGACCAATGCTGAAAGTTAACAGGCAGAACATCTCTGATTACATAGTTAATATTATCATCATAAATTTTATGCTCTTGGAAAAAAATAAAATCCAAATTCATAGAGCTTAGACAAACCTTTAATCTATCTCTCTTGATATTCGAATTGATGCCTTGGATATTCCAAGTGATGCCTTTAAGATTTAAATCCATTAGAGAGGGTCTTTCTTGGGGATCTTCTTAGGGGTCCCAAGGTGTAATCTTTAGGGCTTTTCTTCCCTCTTTTTCTTCTGCTGTTGACTGTTGACCAAGTCACATCTTCCAAATTGGAAGTCTTACTAATGACCTGTAGATCAAAGTCGTCCTCTGATTCTTCCTTCCTGATTTCCTCACAAGAACCAAAGTTGTCATTTAAAATACCAAGATCCAAAGTCGAGATGCTCATACAAAAAATACAATGCTAATAGATGTTTGGCTGGTGTACCTGCCGAAAGCTTATCACCGGGATTAAAACCTCGGCCCTTTTCGGGTTTTAGAGGAAAAACCCTAGTGATAAGCCTTGGCAAGGGACTTGGACAAACGTAAGGCATAGAAATCGCCCCAAAACCCACGCATGGAGAAGTCGAAACAGATGCCGCCGCCAACCCTGTACCTACACACATCACCAACACAAAAAACGAGACAAAACAAACCTCCCGTGAGTGGAGGGGCTGATCACAGCGTGCCACGCGACAAAACAAAAACCTCTTCAAATAGAGGGGCTGGTCACACGCGTGCCGGCGACAAATACAATAAACAAAGAAGGGGGAGGGTGGGTTCAAAGAGAATAAGGTACTGGCGAGAGAAGAGGAAGTGCCGATGAGACGTTGATGCAGAACCGCAGCGCCCTAAAATAGCGAACTCCCAACCAGAAAGGGCATGCGCCAAGATGCATGCATGCAAGACATGCATGCTGCGCCTATTCTAGAATGTCGATCCAATGTCACCGGATCGATGGGATATTTATAGGATCAACTCGATTACCACCTTGAGGAAATTGAAATATAATGCCTCTATCAGGAAAAAACATACCATGGTGATCTTTACAAGCATTATATTCCACCTTGGTTTGGTGGGTTTCTTCTCGAGTAACCTCTTTGCTGATGATGCAATCGGCCTTGTTGATGTGATCATTCTCCATGGTCTTGGATTTAGGTCTCCAGACCTGCCTGCTTTGATTTGTTTCCACCTCTTTCTGCACATTAGTTTCCTTGTTCTCTTTAGGTGGAGAGAACTTAGCCAGAGGCAGCTTAGAGTAGGAAATGTTAAGATTAAATATGCCTCTGTTAGGGATTTTGCATGGAATGCAGTCCTCCCAGTTAGAATAAATCTTTTTCTGAATACAGACAGAGGGGAAACTGGTTTGAGGGATTGAGATCTGAATGATCTCCCCTAAGCTACTAGCAATGGTTTTAAGATGAGAGATAGTCCAGCAGCCCATAGGCAGATTTGTGCAAGAGATCCAAGTGGTAGTAGCAATTGTAGAGAAATCCCCTAGAATATAGAAAGGATCCCATTTCATAATGTAGACTGGATATCCTGAGATTATAGAGATCTTTCTGATGAGAATTTGAGGGACACTCTTCTCTTCTTTACAAATAATTTGAAAAGTCTTATTGTCCAGTTTGAGGATAGAAAGAATAGGAACCAGAAGAGTTTTGGTGATCCAGTATTTCACAATGCTTAAGGAAGGGCAATTTTGGGGAAATAAATAGAATTCCATGATTGGTATATCGACCTTGGCGAGTTGTCACTTAATGTCACATGTGTCAAGAATGCCCTCATTTTTATCTGAATTTTTCTAAATTCCGGGATCATGGCAACATTAATGTAATTCAAAGAATTGAGTAAAGCGTTCTTGTAGGAGTTACCATTGATTTTGTCATACTTCCCCATAATTGGGACCGAGGACTTCAGAGATTGCTTGGAGACTTTCGTTTTGTTTTTGTCCAGATTTTGCTCCTTGATCTTTGGTACGGTTAAGTCTGAATTGGCCGTGGGTGAAAGTATCCATTCTTGTCAACAAATTTTGCACTTGGTAGGAGTATGAAGCGGAGTTGGTAGGTTTTGTAATCCATCTCCACCTCTTTCAAAGTTTTCGGTAAAAGAAGGAAATCTACTCTTGAAGCCTTTTAAAACTCTCTATAACATGATCATCGGCTTCCTCGGACTTTCACTAAAACGAAAAGAGGCTTTTGATTTCCATCCAAGATCCTCAAGTTCTTCTACTAAAGTCTTTTGCTGCCTTCAGAACATTTCCGCCATCGATCTTCCAATATCTGATTTTTTAGGGCCGCCAGTCTTCTTTCGAGTGCCCAGTCTTCACTCTTATCAACGGTACGTAGTATGTCCATTTCCCGGATTTTTGAAGCATCCGCCAAGCCAAGTCCCGGTCATTGGCTTTGCTTTTCTGTCTTGATTTTCTAGCCTTTGCATTTCGAAGTTTACACACCATAATCTGCCCTTCTTTTCGGTATTCCCATGCAACTGATCGCGGCTTCTTGTTGTTCTCTAAATGTCAAAAGCAGCCTTAAGTTCTTTCATCTTAATCCAAGCTTGATCCTTCTTATCATCCAGAACAAATATTTGGTCCCAGCTTTGAATGATCAGAATGGGATCTGTATCCTTGTACTTATAGGGTATTCTTGAAGAGGATGAAGAACCTCCCGTGGCCAGTTTGTTTGTCAACTCCTTGGTCCTCATAGTGCAACAGGGAGAAGAGTAGCGATCGAGGAAGGGAAAAGAGACAAGAACAAACTAAAAAGAAGGAAGAGGAAGGGGAAAAAAGGATCTTGAAGGGGGAAAAGAGATGGGGGGGAACGAAAGGTCCGAAAAAGGGAATAAAGGAAAGAAAGAATGATTGGAATGGAACGGAAAGCTGCTGAGACAATGAAGAGGGGCAGCTCGTACCCTGGGTCCCCTGCTGGGATCTAATCAGGGGTGAGGGGTCCCATCAGTCGTCAGAAGACAGCAGAATCGAAATAACCAGAAAAACCAGAAAATCAGAGAAAAGAAAAGAAAATAATATGGGGGAACCAAGAGTCGACAGGGTTAGTTAGCCACCCCAAACCTCCAGACCACAATACCAAGATATCCAAAAAATTCTGCTGGCTGAAGATCGAAGAAATCTGCCCAGTGGTGCAGGGGTTCGGTACCGAATTCGATAGGGACCTCTAGAAGGAAGAGGTTTCTTTCAAATCTATTACCCAAAGCAATGTAAGGCTGAGAGTTGTGGGCTGACACTCTGAGGGAGCCAATTCTGTCAAAACAAAGGATGCAAAGAAAAAACTTGTCAACAAATTCAAAATCTGCCCTACAGAAACCTATTCTGGACTGATTAGAGCTAGCTAAGTCGATTAAATCCTCCATGGCTTGAAGAGTATCCTCATAGCCTTGGGGTGGATGATAAAACCCAGCCACGGAGA
The DNA here is from genome assembly GCA_021234155.1 of Isoetes taiwanensis. Lineage (NCBI taxonomy): Eukaryota > Viridiplantae > Streptophyta > Lycopodiopsida > Isoetales > Isoetaceae > Isoetes > Isoetes taiwanensis. The sequence goes on from JAJEKV010000429.1 coordinate 84,729, forward strand.
AACGACTTGAGTAAAGCCTCATCCATCAAGGCTGGGTAGTGCACACTTTCGAGGCGCGAGTAGGATGCGCGAGTGGGATGCGCCATTTTTTTATCAAGAACTTTCATCTTGATATATCCTATCTATCTCATTAATCCTTTTGTCTGCTATTTACTTGATGTATTCCTGCAATTGCTTCAATTTCATTTCTCTTATTTTGCTCTTTTATTCTTTCTTGTTGGTTCCCTTGTATCCTTTATTTGTAATCCTGTTGTTTTTATCACCTATTTCATTCACTTTTTCTTTGTATTAGTGTGGTCTTGTCTTCATCAACTTTATTAGCCCCATTGAGGTTTTTTTTCATTGGTTCAATTGGGTTTCGTTATCATGTTTTTTATCATTGTTACTTCTGTTTCAATAGTTTGATTTGTGTAGGTATTCCATGAGGGCATATACTCGTAGTTGGCTCTAGTGTTACTATTAGTCTTAATAGTCCGTCTTGCTCCTTTAATCTTGTTGGATCCATTCCCCTCCTTTTCATGTAATCTTCGTTCCACTTGCTTCATTTTTGTCAGTTATATTATTTGTGAGTCTCTTTGGTCCCATTTGTTCTTTTTGCTCTATTTTCTTCCATTAACTCCATAGTCATTTGTTCTAGTTGTGATTTGTTTATCAGTTTTGTATGATTGAAACTTCTTTCGTTGCATCTTTAATTCTGTTTATGTTTATTTGATCCCCTTAGTGCCTTTGCTTTATTTTTTGCAGTATTTCACCTTGGTATTAGTGCTTTTATTTATTATGCTTGCTAGTTTGGGTTCCAGGTAGTCTTATTTGCCACTTTAATATTCGTTTTGTGTTAAGGTGGTCTTGTCTTTATCGACCCTGTTGTTCCATTTCATCCTTTAGTTATTTCTCCATTTGTTGTATTGACTCTATTTACTTCGCTTGGCATCTTCTCATTTCGTGTTCCTTTTTTAGTTTGAATTGATCGTACTTGTTTCTTGAATTTTGTGGGCTCTATTTTGCTCGGCTAGGGAGTAACAAATGTTCTATCTGTGCAAATAGGTAGTCATTTCGTTATGTTACTTTCGTTCTTCCGATATGGATTGGTTGTCGCATGAGCTTTGTGATCATAATATTTTATGTTATGTTCTTACACATTGCTGGATACTCATGTCAAAAGTTTCATCTGCTTCATTATACTTTATGAGTCGCATTTATTCCATTTGTATGTCTTGTGTTCTCCTTGTTCCACTCCCTCTAGACTGCTCCAGTACACCTATTGATTCGGTTTGCATCCTAGCATGGCCCAACTCCATTTCTGCTCGGTGTTATGTAGATTCATTTATCTTGTTTACTTCCATTTCCACCCGTGTTGTTATTCTTATTTGTTCCATTTATCCCATTCCTTTAAAATTGTCTTTCCATTTGTTCTCATAGTCCCTTTTTATGGGTTTAGTCCTTGCTATATTCCACTAGTTTCAACTTGCTATATTTTTCTTTGTATGCCCTTTGTTTCTCTAATCATAAGTACTCCAGTTACTTCATATTGCCCAGTACGAGATACACTTGATCCTTTGATTTGAAAGCTTTTGTTAGGTGTTGGCCATTGTGAACGAGCATCTCCACATGTCCTTACCCATTTTTCCTGTTCGTCCCACTCATCTTATTATTCATTTTGTCTTTTTTCTAATAAAGTGATCTCAATTTGTTTCATTCTTTCCTTTGATACTTATGGGTTTACATTCCTTTGTCTCATTAGATTCTTTGTTTGTTTTTACCCCATTGAGTTCATAGTTATCACGTTTCATTTACTCTATTAGTCTGACCCTCAAATTGACATGTTTTATTTCCTTTCACATTGGTATTGATGAGGTTGAGATAGGTTCCTCTTCTATCGGGTGATATGTGTTGATCTAGGACCCATCCTAAGAATGCCATGGTTCTATTGCGATAGCAATAGAACCAACATTCTTTGGATGGGGACGCCTATTCGTGTTGGCCCTATTTATAGCCTCATTATGCTATGGTAGGTTATCGGCATTCTCTTGAGCTCCTACCTTGGTTGCTCCATCTTCTCTTGCCTTCTAGTGTCCCATCCCACCCTCCCCTATGTGTTGATCTAGGACTCATGCTATAAACAGTTAGATGTTTGTTCAATTTTAGGATTGCATCCTCTGACTAGCAGGATTTGAGGTTTATGATCAGCCATCTAGGTTTGGATTATAGATTTTTTATATATTCTCGGCGTGGTGTTGTAGCCTCCGAGGCAGCACCAGTTGGAATTGGTCAGCTGTCTATTTTGTGTATTTTCTAAGCGTGGCAGTTGATAGCCTCTGGGACAGCCCTAATGTGTTGGCTACTTGTTATTTATTTTCTCGGCATGGCATTGTAGCCTCCGAGGTAGCATCATATGGATGTTCTTCTTTCTAGTTCATCGATGTTTCTTTATGTTGGTTTTCTAGTCTCTATTCGAGTGGATGACTCATGGATATCTTTTCTACTTGGCTATATCATGAAAGTCCCTAAGTCACTTACTAACATTTAACTGGGGAGCAATTTTGAGCTTGCAGGTTTTTTCAGCGGGTCTCAATTAACACTTTTGCGATTGCTGTCACACCCTTTGAAAATTGTGACGAGACGAGAACTCTCTGCTTGCATATATATGTTCCTCACAAACATGAATATGAGGTCTGACAGTATTGTACGAAGGGCTCTTGAAGGCCTATCCGTTGACATATAAAGAAGGTTGACCTTTGCCACCACCTTTGCCTTGGTTCGATATTTCTAGCAGATGGATTATACTTTTACCTTTTATTATCATTTGATATGCTCTCGATGATTGTCTAGTTTCGGAGCATTTTTATATATCAATGGGTTTCAAATTCCTTACCCTAGTGGGGGGGAGCCAATTTGTACTCAATGATTTTCCAGAGAGCTCAATGAGAATACCACTTCACTTCGGCTGATATGTGTTGATCTAGGACCCATCCTAAGAATGTTAAAAGCATATAAATCTAGTCTATCCCCTGAGTACATTAAACTAAGGGAAGTGACAAACTAGAAGTTGCTTATGCAAGGTCGTAATAAGAAAATAGTCTTATGCAAGTTAGACAAGGAGAACCACTAGAAGGAGAAGAGATGCAAGATAAAGTGTTTAAACTAAATGCAACCAATAAGAATGACCATATCTCAACATAATTGCCCTTGTATTCAGACAAGTCTTACACCAGTTAGGCCACTAATAAGAAGGAGAGATGCAAGATAAAGTGTTATAAAATAAAAGTAGCCTACAAGAATGACCAATAGTCAACATAATTACACCAAATAGGTACAAGGCCTGAATCGGACACACTATGAAGATTTAATAAGGCACAAAGATTCATGAAACAAGAATCCAACGTGATATATAGAAACTTAAAGAGAATATCTACTATTGTTAAAGGCTAAACCCAACTAGTGGAAAGCAAGGGCAAGGGGGGGGAATGCAAGAGAAAAGAAAAACTTGCTGCTCAAGGAAGGGGCACCTATAAAAAACTATGAAACAAAATCTTTCTTTTACTTCGTAAAGTTTCTTCAGGTGTTATTCTGCATTCATATTGAATATGGAGCTGACACGTGGCATTTATTCTAAATGGGAAAGTTGCCTAAGTTCTATGATTTACTCAATTGTTTTTCCACTGTACTTCCTGAACTTTTAGAATGAATAGTAAAAACATTAGAATGAATAGTAAAAACATTAGAATGAACAGTAAAAAAATACATAGTCTAGTAAAACCAAAGGCTTCGTATTCAAAATCAAGAGTTCCAAATGATCCTTCAGATCAGTTACAATCACAGATTAGTTAAAACACAAATTTACAGATCTAAGATCTAAAAATCATCTCATTAGTGTCGGTTTCACACACTTCCACCTCCAGTCATTCTCTTCACAATTTCACACATATCAAGAGCACTGCTACCACCAGAAGCAATGATACAATTATTAAAAGTCCCACCTGTTATTCAGTTTAATCCTGCTTCAACTCCAGAACCTTCCAAAACCTGAAGAACAAAGTATTAGTCACTAAAGAAACTATACAAGACAAAATAATTGAACAAACAACTTAATACCTTCTGCATGTTGGAAAAACGACAATTTCTCGACAAAATCTCAGAATACTTCGTCAAAGCTCGGCATATGTCTTCAAAACTCGACAAAACTCTTCAGGACTTGGCAGATTGTCGACAAAGCTTGCAAGAAACTCAGCAAAACCTCAAAAAACTTCCAAAACCTCAAACTTCTAAAACCTCACAAAACTTTGCAAGAACTCGGCAAATCTAAGGCGCTACACCATAAACTTAGGTGCCATAACCAAAAATTAGCTAAGAACAAGAAATGAGACCAGCGGCATAGCAGAAACTTCGAAAAACTTCCAAAAACATAGCAAGTGTGACGTTCAAAGACAAAGATACGGTCCCGGGACATATATTATCTTCGCCTGCCACGCGGCGTACCGCCCATCCCGATTGGCGGTATGCGCCCGGCGTGTAGCTAAGCAAGTAACACCCTAGGGGGCAACTTGCAAGGGTGTACACATTTATTCATGTGTACACTTTAGCCCACTTAATTAATATAGACAAGTGGGCCACACCCATTTATCCCACATGCTCAAGGGTTAATGGAAACCCTAGCCTTAACTTATAGTCTATATAAGGCATAGGAAACCCTAACTTTCCAATTTTCGTCCACAGCCTTCCAGACTCCGTTTTGCGAGCTCCAAGAGCCAATCTCGCCTCCCGAAGTCTGTCTGAGCAGCCTAGCTCATCAGCTTCCCTTTCTAGTTTCATCTTCAAGCAGTTCTGCAGCATGGATGCATTCAGAGCAGGAGGAGCAAGCCAGGGATCAGGTATTTTGCCAATTCAATAGTCTAATCCGCCTCCGAGACATAGAGTAAGTAGGTTTAGCCTATTGAATTGCCCATAGCAGCCATCTAGACCTCTAGATATCAAGCCATAACTAAAGAACCTAACTCTGTGATTTAGATTAATTATTATTCTTTAGTTCTTCTATGACATGTATGTGATGATGATCTCAGTGGAATCATTGTATTGGGAAGGGGGGTAGGCCTTAAAAGCCTAGTAGTTTGATGCTTCTAGCTAGCCCTCTTTAATGCACTATTAAATTCGGCCTGTGTACAAGAATCAAACCTGGTTGTGGGTGGAGGGACCAGACTGGCTTACAAAGAGGTGCATGTCCTGGCTCATGATCACGTCCCTCTAGTAGTAAAGCCTATCGGGGACTACAGTGCACTAGACCTAATGCTCTGCCATTGCGTGCGGGCTTTGCATGGGTTCGACACTCTTGGGATGGTGGACACCTTCCATGGAGTTCAGTCGAGTACGGGCAGTGGCCCTCTAGTCACCTTGAGCCAGCATTTCAACCTCTGGTGGGAGCAATCCCTACCTGCCCCATCGGAACTGGGGAGATGCAACCCAGGAGTAGCCCCTCTGGCTATGCATCCGGCGGGCTACAGTCAAGTCCCAAGACTTTTCAACCTACTCTGCAAAGTGTGCACAGGAGGTGCGAATGGAGTGGACTACCCTAAGCCATGTTCTTATGCCAGCCAAATCCATTTGCCATGAATTCTGTCTGCGATGACTTCTGAAGATCCAAGCCGTCAGTCATTCCTCGTGAGTCTGAGCCTTGGGTAGGATCTCCATATGTGATGTACTGATCTTTGTCTATGCAGATATATGGTGAGCCATCCTTCGTGATGGTCATGTGATGTGATGTATTTGTACTTACATATATGTTTACGCTTCCGCAGCTAGGTAGGCCCTGGGGGGGGGAGGCAGGGTAAAATGACCCCTTCATTCTTCCCACTGGAACTCATCAAGGTTGCAGTGATACGTGGAGGGCTTGTATCAGCATGGAGCTGGTATGGGGGATGAACTCCTGTTTGTATACGGTGAGTGCACTGTATATGAGTAGGGGATGTCATAGCAAGAACTCGAGAAATCTGTGGTGCTACACTATAAACTAAGGCGCCATAACCTAAAGATCAAGAAAAGACGCGAGTGCCATAGCCAAAACATGCTGCGCCATGGCCAGACTCCGGCAAATTTGCGCCATAGCCAAAGCAAAAGGAAGAATAGTGATGAGGCAAAACTCATTTATAATAGTGATGATGTGGCGGTAAACCGATGGCGTGGCGAGGATAACACCTAAAAAGAAACTCTATGTTTTGTGAAAGGCCCTTGGGCTTTTTTTCCGGAAGGTCAAGGAGGCCTCCGCCCGGCCAAGGCTGAAGGCCACCTTTTCCTTCCAGGAAAAGGCCCAAGGGGCCTTTCCCATGTACAAAACATTTTATTATCAAAATGAAATAACTATCTACTTCTAAAAGCTAGACACTATACCCTAAAAGTCATCTAAAGTGAATGACCATACTCTATCTATCTATCTATCTATCTACCCACGGCTAGATACCACACGCTTTCAAATGAAAATTGTGAAAAAAAAATAGAAGTTTGGGCCAAGGATGAGTCAAATGAAATTATACTTCAAAAGGAAAAAAGGTCAAGATGCACCTGTAAGTAGAAAGTAAGTAATACGAAAAGACAAACCAAATTTGCCAACGCAAAGGAGATACAAATAGCTACAAGCGCAAATAGCATAGCCACAAATAAGAATACAAACGCAAATAAGAATAACTAGAAATAGAAGATATTTGCTCCTAAAAGGAAGGAGTGTCTCGACCCAAAATGCCGCAAGAATTGACGAAGGAAGATTCTATTTGCCGGTGGATTCCTCTCCCAAGAAATTAGGAGACTTATGGTAAGAGTGCAAGGATGCTTGAGCAAATCGGCAAGGATCATCAGATTAACAGAAATGGATCATCAGACTAATAAAAAAGAGAGGCTCATGGCAAAGTAAAGTTTCAAAAATTGAAGATCATTCTAGAAAAGAACTCGAACTTATCAAAAAGCTGTAGAAACTTGCAAAAGTAGCCATAAGTCTCATGAATTCTGGCAGATTCAAGAATAAAAAATAGAAATTATATTCAACAGAATATAGAGCTCAAATTTATAGCATGGATATATGGAGGACAAGAAAAAAGATCACTAATTTGCTAGGTATGCTACTACACTAACAGATCAAAGAGACATCTAACCAAGCATCATACAAAATTAAAAGCAAACAATTATAGGAAAAAACTAGAAACAAAGAAACAGAAAAAACTTTCAATAGGAGATAGTGTTAGAAATAAGCAGTGAATAGAACCAATATCATGTAACAATGTTAGATGTTCTTAGATTGATAATCATCTATGTGTAGGAAACACCTCAGTCTAATAGCACAAGATGATTTAATATTCAACACAACAAAAAACCAATTGTATAACACTAGCCAAGTCACTTCTTCAACTTATCATTAACATTGGCAATTATGACCATTGGAAATCTTAGCATTACTGTTCATATGAGATCGATGAGGATACTGTAGCTTCAAACTTCAAATAGATCATTCAATCTCAAATCGATTCATACCTGCTTCCCGATTGCTCCTGCTAATTTCCAATAAGCACCAAACCTCTATATTACATCTTTATTTATCTTTGCAGTCCGACGGTCAAGCCAGACCGCCGATTGGCTCTTCATGTCTTCGTCATACTGAATCGATTCATTTGAACCAAAATTGGCTCCATTGACTGCTGCTTTAAGTACTCAATCTTCATTATCGGATCTTAGGTGCTTTAGGTGCTTTAAGTGCTATCTCAACTTTCTCACCTGTCACAGAATTTCCTTGAATATTTTCCCATCTCAATTATGGCATGAATTCTAACATTCCCCTTTCATGTCATAATTCAGGCATCTCTACAGCTCATAGCAGTTGATAATTTTTGAAGTCTCTTCCAACTTAATGCCTTGGTCATTATGTGACCAAGTTGATCTTCGATCTTACATACTTTAATTGAATAAATCCTTTATTCACCATGTCCCCGATATAGTGCATCTCCATTTCGATATGTTTGGTCCCTCTCGTGCAAACACGGGGTTTTTTGTCATTGCAATACAACTTTGATTGTCACAAAATAATTACAGGTGTTGTCTTCTTGTTTTATTTCCAACTCTTCCAAAGAACCTTCGCCCAAATGATTTCTTTAGCGGCAAGAGTTGTTGAGGCATACTTTCGGTCTCGGTTGACAAAGCAATAGATGATTGTTTCTTGCTTCTCCAACTAAGCGGTGCTCCTCCTAACATTACAATGTATCCACGAAGTTGATTTTGCGTTCATCTAGATCTCCACACGGTCAACATCTGCTTTGTAGCATTTTAATTTCAGATCCTTTGAGCGAAGAACAATTCACGTGTGTTTTGTGCCTTTCAAAAAATCTCAAAACTTTCTTAGCTTGCCCAATGCTCATAACCGGATTATTGTTATATCCGCTCAACACATTTACTATGAATGCAATGTCGGGTCTTGTATTGTTGGCAATGAACAATAAGCTTCCTACCAACCTGTCTATATGGGATCTTACTCATTTTCTCCTTCTCATCTTCACTCTGAGGGCAAAGTTCCTTTGCGGTTTGTTTCCAAACCATGATAGGTGCCTTTGTAATTGCATTCTAGCATATTGAACTTCTCCAAGACCGAGTCTATGTACTTACCTTGATTTAGAGATATTGTCATGTTTGTTCGTCTCTTCTTACTTGAATTTCTGTGAACCGTGGTCAACTCTCCAAGATCGTCATTTGGTATTTTGGTTTTGAGCATCTCCTTGCATTTATTCAAGAAGTTCATGTTATTGGATGCCCGATATCTAATCGTCCACATACACGCCATTATACAAAATTCTCCCTCATCCTTTTAGTAGATATAAACGTTGCCATCATTAGCCAACTTAGTAAAGCTTTGTTCTTTTCAAAAATTGTCAATACAAAAATACCATTGTCTTGGAGATTGCTTCAGCCAGTAGAGAGACTTTCTTTTCTTCTCCAAACTTTGTCTTTTCTCAACTTCAAAACCTTGAGCTTGTCTCATGTAAACCTCTTCCTCCAAATCGCATTAAGGAAAGCCGTACAAACATCCATATGGTGTAAATCTAGATTTAAGGCATTTGATATGGCAATTATCATTCGATGTTTGGCTAACTTAACAACCGGTGAGTAGGTTTCATCAAAATCTACTCCCCTCTTTTGTGAATAACCTTGAGCGACCGGTCTTGCTTTGTGCTTTGGGCTGCCATCCTGCATTTGTTTTCAACTTGAATACCCATTTGTTTCCTATTGCATTCTTCCCCTTTGGCGGGGTCTACTAATTCATATGAGGATGTTCTTTTCGAATGACCTCATTTCCTCCATCATTGCAATTTTCCATTTGTTCTTGTCAAGTGAGCTTCTCGCCTCCTCAAAAGTCTCTCGGAATTCAGATTCTAACACCATAAATATTTAAATACGTGTTATCCTCCGTGGTTTTTGCAACCGCTACTTTTACCATTCTCTCTCCTTCCAAATTTCTCTATGTCAATGGCAATTTCCTGTTTCTGACCTTTCTCCTTCAGTTTTCTCTTCTTAACTTGATTGTTTTCCTTTCTTTGGTTCATGTTCCTGTTCTTCTCCTGCAACACTTCCATCCTCATTATTATCTTCTTGATTGTTTTCCTTTGTTTGATTCATGTTCCCGTTCTTCCCCTGCAACCTTTCCATCCTCATTATTATCTTCTTCATCTTTGTGATCGGAATCTTGACATCTATCTCATTTTTAATTATTGTTTTTCCTTTGTACCGGCCGTAATTGTGTTTTCCTTCTCCTTTTGAATTCTCCTTTTCTATCGATTGGTCCTGCGTACAAAACATTCTCTTGAAAAATTACATCTCGCTTACCAACACTTTCCTTTTAAGTGGATCATACATTCTATAACCTTTGGAATGCATGTCATAGCCAACCAAATAGGTTATCCTTGACACATCATCAATTTCAGTCTTAATTCACGGGGAATATGTGTGTATCCCAAACACCCAAACACTTTAAATATTTCATAATGAGGAGTTTTTCGACCAAATGACTTACGGTATTTTACCTTCTATGCTTTTGATGGCGACTATTTTGTATGAGTATGTGATCTTGGTGCCTCCTCCCACAAGAAATTGGGCGGACTGCGCATGCTTCAACATAGATCTTGTAGCATCCAGAATTGTTTTGTTCTTCCTCTCAGCCACACCATTTCAGCGAGGTGTATAGTCCGCAAGTAAATTGTCTCTTTATACCCCTGTCTTGACAATATCTAACAAATTTTCGACAAGTATTCTCCTCCCCGATCAGATCTTACACATTTGATTCTTTTCCCCGGTTCACACTCTATACGCTGCAAAATTTTTGAAGGCTTCAAAAGCTTGGTCTTTTTGTTCTCGTGACAAGAGAGCCTCGTTTTTTTTTTTGTAATCATCAACAAAGGTTATGAAGTATCTTTTTCTGTTATTCTGTCACATTCAATGGACCACAAAGGGGGTGTGAATTAAACCAAGAATTTCATTTGCTTTTCCTTTTGCCTTTGAAAAAGGCAATCTGGAGTGCTTACCCAACATGCAACCCCTGCAAACATGATTTTCTATTGCTTTATCAGATGACACCAATAGTCCCTGCTTTATCATAAGTTCAATATTCTTCATATTTGTGTGCCCAAGTCTTTCATGCCACATTGCAATATTTGGAGTTAGAGTCAAGTTAATACTTTCAACTGATCGAGCATTTATGCCAAACAAGTTGCCAACTCTTCTTCCAAGGAATTTTAATTCATTTCCATCAAAGATTTTACAATGAGTCCCTTCAAAAATGACTTTCAATCCCATATCAACTAATTGAGAAATAGAAATCAGATTTCTCACTAAGCTAGTCCACATAAAACATTTTGTAAGTTCACAATTCTCCCATTCAGATCAAATAGCTCTAGTATGCCAACATCTTCAATTCTTTGGAGATCACCATTTCCAACTTGTATATGACCACCTTGACTTCCTCTTTTTTCTTTTAGGATTTTCGAACTACATGCAATGGATTTTTCTGCTCCACTATCTAGAATCATAAAATCATCATCATCATCAATTCCAGCATTAGTAACAGTAAAAACTTTATGTTTTCTTACCTTATCCTCTTCATCTTCCGTAATTTCTTCAAGCATAACTTCTTACGCTATGTTTGCTTACGCATATGAGGCATTTCCTAAATCTTCCTCTACCTCTTCCCTTGTGGAGAATATCCTCTTGTTCCCCTTTCTTTCCCCTTTGAGAAGTTCTTAGGTGATGAGCAATTGGATGCATAATGTCCTCTTCCTCCACAATTGTAGCAATTTATTTCTTTAGTCACCATAGGGATCTATTTTCAAGTGACCATATTGATTCTGATTTAAAACATGGGCCAAGCTTACTTCTTTTCTTCTCTTCTTTACCTTTTCCTTTTGCAAATAAAATTTGTGTGGCATCTTCTTCTTCCATTACTTTGTTCTGCTCTATTTCTGTCTTCAACATCCTTTCTGCCTCAATCCTTGTTCTTGCAAGGGTTCTCGATAAACATGGCTATGTTTCCAAGACCTGTAATAACTGAGACCTTGAAATGGCCAACCCTTTGTTGTTGAGAATAACACCTCCTGCTCCCTCTAAGTCAGCAATGATATTGTCAAGGTTTGAAAAAAACTCATTGACATTGTCTTTATCATGAAACCTTAGCCTTCTCATTTCATTTTTCAAGCACATCGATTCTTGAGGAGGTTTTCTCCTCATAATTAAGGAGCATATAATTCCACATCTCGCTAGGATGCAATCCTCTTATTTTTAACACAATACTTGAGTTTACCTTACTCATTATAATCCCTTGAGCCTCTCTTAGTTTTGCCACATCTACTGTGCCTCCTTTTTTTGTTGCTTTGGTGCTAGCTTCGGCTCCATTTTATTGAACTTCGAGCTTCCTTCAGCAGCTACCTCAGAGAATCTGCTCTTAGGTTCAACTATATCCCATAGTCCTTCTACTTGCAATACATGCTTGATCTTTTCTTTCCAAACTTGGAATCCTGAATCCCCCTTGAAGACATCAATGGCACTCAACAGGCCTGCACCAAATTTGCTTGCCATTTGTCTCAACCTAGCTCTGATACCACTGTTAGAAATAAGCAATGAATAGAACCAATATCATGTAACAATGTTAGATGTTCTTAGATTGATAATCATCTATGTGTAGGAAACACCTCAGTCTAATAGCACAAGATGATTTAATATTCAACACAACAAAAAACCAATTGTATAACACTAGCCAAGTCACTTCTTCAACTTATCATTAACATTGGCAATTATGACCATTGAAAATCTTAGCATTACTGTTCATATGAGATCGATGAGGATACTGTAGCTTCAAACTTCAAATAGATCATTCAATCTCAAATCGATTCATACCTGCTTCCCGATTGCTCCTGCTAATTTCCAATAAGCACCAAACCTCTGTATTACATCTTTATTTATCTTTGCAGTCCGACGATCAAGCCAGACCGCCGATTGGCTCTTCATGTCTTCGTCATACTGAATCGATTCATTTGAACCAAAATTGGCTCCATTGACTGCTGCTTTAAGTACTCAATCTTCATTATCGGATCTTAGGTGCTTTAGGTGCTTTAAGTGCTATCTCAACTTTCTCACCTGTCACAGAATTTCCTTGAATATTTTCCCATCTCAATTATGGCATGAATTCTAACAGATAGGCCGATCACTATCTAAAAAGTCAAGCATCTAGAAACAAAGAAACAGAAAGAACATCCAAAATTAGAAAGAAGAAGAAGGAAGAAAGGGAACGCTCAAAGAGAAGGCCGATAAGAATGAACTGGAAGACAATATATAGAGAAACAGTAGAAAAAGGGAAAAAATCTAATAAAAATAGGCCAAAGATATGCCGTCTTCCCAAGAATGATGGTTCTATGATGACATAGAACCATTGCATTTTGTTTAGTGTAATGCTTTAGTTGTGCGACCAGTGCTCGCCAAGAACACGGCAGTGATCCTAGCGAATATAGATGTTGCTATCCTATACAATGATTTGCTCAACAAGATCGCAGCTGTGATCTTGTCGAGCATTCTAAGAACGATAAAATTACCTAAGCTAACAATAGAGCTCGCAAGAAGCACGGATACTAATCCTATTTAACTGACTCTCTTCTTGTTATGGATCATGGGTCCGCAAGGAGTTCGAAAATGTAGAAAAATATTGTAGGCAATGAAGGCTCTAGGCGCAAGCCGGTCTGTCTAAGGTGCTCTGATTTTCCTCAAACCTTTCACAAAAATAAGAATTTTATAGTTAAAAGGCGTCGGCATAATGTACCGTCCTTTATATACCGTCCTTTATGCCACGGACTGGCATTAAAATTATGGACAGGATGAGACAACTTATTTCAAAATTTGGAACTAATTTTCGCACTGCGTGTGATGCTCCCCCGACCTATATAATGATTCCATCGTATAAATACGAGAGATTCCCCTCCATGGCGACTCTATCACCACGGAAAGGCCCTCCATCTGACTCGGACCATTTGTGATCATGGCCAAGTGTTCGGGTGAAGAATACAGAGGTGTCATTCGTCCCACTGCTTCTATGGAAATCCTATACAGCGGAAGCGTACATACATGTTAGCACCTGGCAACAACACAAATAAGTAATATACCACCACGAAGGATGGCCCATCCATCATCAATACGAACAATAATATGATACCAAAATACATAGGAAATGCACCATAAATGAGGCTTCTATCCCAGGCTCAGACTCAAGGGGGTCGACTAATGGTCAGGGCCTCCGGATAACAGCAGATAGAAGTATAACATGGCATTGGCTGGCATAGAACAATGGCTAGGGTAGTCCACTCCATCCGCCCTCCTGTGCACACTTTGTAGATAGGCCGAAACATGCTATGGCGTGATTGTAGCCTTCCAATCTCATGGAATCACTCTATGAGACTACTCCAGGTTACATCTCCCCCGTTTGATGAAGCAGGTTAAGAAGGCGTCCCCTCCTCGGGCACAATGGATCCCTGGTGTGCTAGAGGACACGTGCCACATCAGCAGCCCCCACATCCGTACCCGACTTATTCTCCTAAATCTAAAGGCCAGCTCACTGCACCCGTTCGAGTTAAGGACACTCAATGGCCATATCATGTAACCTAGAGAGTGTCAAACCCATATTCGCCCCCCTCAGGGACCGATTATAAGCCTAGCACACTATAGGAATCTTGTAGCCATGCTAGGCAAGATCCCACCCTCGTTTCACCATCATACCTGTTATCTGGTGCTGAATTACAACATAGCATCTACAGCCAGGTGGGCTCTTGTACACAGGCTGTATCTAATGGGATTTAAGGGGTTCTAGCTAGCTGCATATCTAATCCTAAATGGCCTTTAGGTCTCTATCCCCTTTTTACCCATACAACACAGGAGGAAAGAAAGAGAGCATTTACATCTGATATATCCATCACAAATCTCATCTAGAACATAAAATAGAGACTAATCATCCATCTCTTTGAGAAGATGGGATGAACTTATGCAACTTTTAGGAGTGTAGCTCCAAGAATATATATCCTATCTTTGTCTTGAAGAGGTGCCTAATTGGAAGGAATTGTGAAACCCTTTATCCCTAACAAGAGAAACCGCTTATGTAGTCATTTAGAACCTCTTCTTCTTCTTCTTCTTCTTCTTCTTCAAATGAAGTATTAAAGATGGGCCAGTCATGTACTAAAAGATGAGGCCATTGAATGGAGAGTGGTACGAAAAAGGAATCAAGATGTAGAGGGAAGATAACAATGATCATTTCCTATGATCTCGACAGATCACCTAAGGTGATGCCCAACCGCATCGGAGCTTGAAAGTAATAGGTGCATTGAGACCGGCCTATTGCCAAATACATGATGTAATTATCCATCTAAAGAGCTTGCAAAATTCATGGTCCAACACATAAATGAATGAGGTCATTGACTACCCATCCAGCTTTAAGGCATGCGTTATAGGGATGTCCACATCGCTAGAGTAGTCATTCAAGATTTCTAGAAGTGAAGATCTTAAGGCCAATATGCATATTTGAAGAACATTTTACGTGTTGGTGGAAAACACATCGAACCAACTCACTATTAGGAAATTATCCAATGGCAAGAAACTCCTAAATTTTTGATCCTAACCAAGATGTTAAGAAGGAATGCTCTTGCTCATCGAGCACCACATGTGGCGGCAGGCTTTATATAGATGGCTTTTGCTTAGGAGAATCCAATACAAGATCTAAATCACTTCATTCAAGAGGTGTTTTGTTTTTGGTGGGAGCAGGTTGCTAGAAAGGGCATCTCATATGCAATGCAATATAGGGACGGAGGTGTAAGTTAAGTGGAGATTCAAATCCCAATGACCAACGCCATTAGCATTTAAAACAATAGACTACTACCGGCCGGGTGAAGATCAAGCCATTGTTAGTAGTCATTCCTAATAGTGGGTATCCAATTGCAAGAATTGGTGGCTAAAGAAGCTAATGATGAGGCTGAGAATTCTCGAGGTCTATATCTTTATAATTTCTGCATCTTTAATAGGTACATGATTTATAGCAATATTCACCATCATGGCTATGTAAGGTGATTGCATTAAGCCCATAGGTGCTATTTGGGAACTAAACAAGATGGATAACAACACGATGGAGCACGGGGAATCCATCAGCCACCTTTATGTTAAATATTCATGTTATAAACAATGTTATTTAACATTGGGTTGATCATGTTATTTTAACATTGGGTTGATCAAAAGCCTAGGTCGTAAAATAGAATCCTCCGATTATGAGAAGGAATTGTGTAGGTGGAAGAAGGTGGAATTGACAACGCGTCTGGTATGTAGTGGAAAAAAAGACTTACTTGTTTAAACCAAGAGGTGATGGCATCGATGGTGCAGGTATTCGCGAGAAGAGCCGCATTTCAAAGGGAAGAACCGCAAACCTTAAGGGTGCTACAAGAAATCGACATGCTTTAGTTTATTTGAAGCTAAATACCATTCTTGCTATAGTCTTAAATAAATATATAGCTATCTACGCTCATTGCCTTGCTAGCATATCATATTGGTTACTAGAAGTATTAGTTACTCGTGGTTCTATTGTCAATCAAGAAACAATTGGTATCGTGAGCTCCATAAAAAATGGCTAGCAGGTATGGAGCAAGTCTCATCCCAAGTAGATGTGTATGTTGAGGTTCCCGGATTCCGTGTATGGAAAGAGAAAATCATGCATGTCTTGGAAGTTGAAGATTTCATCGAAATAATTACAGAGCTCTAAAAGAACAAAATTTCAAGCAGCGCGATGGAAGCGTTCATCGAAGCCGGCTACCATCTTCGGAAAGCATGATGTAAAGAATCCAAAGAGGGAGAAGGGTCTAGTGCATCAGGTGTTATCAGCTGCTGCAAAAATTAAAGAGGCAAGGGGATTCTCTCAAGCAAGGTTGGTCCGTCAATTTTGTTAAAGATCGAGGAAAAAGTCCAAAGGAATTTGGGACTATTTGTTTTGAACACTTTGAATCCAAGACTTCTTTACAAATAGATGTATTGCATAAAAGAGTTGAGACGATGCAACTTGTTGATATGAAAAATGTCATGGATTTCTTTAAGAATTTTGATAACACAGCTTGGAAGATTTGAAGGAAAATATAATGAATATGACAAAGAAAGATCGTGCGCTTAGCATAGCAAGATCGCATTTGTTGGGCATGATAATCCGCAACTTTGATTCGAATATAGCAAAGACAAGAGAGCAAGTAGAAGAAATGATCGTGATCTGAAGTTCGACAAAAAAGCCTTGGGCCGAAGGAGGAGGAGAAAACTAAGATACTTTTATTCAAAGTATAGAGCCAGAGGTGGCAATACTCAAAGAGGAAGAGGTGGAAGTATAGGTTCCAAAATTGGACCGCTTTTATTGTAATCTATATGGGCATTGAAGTGGATTGTCCAAAGACAAAAGGCATTGAGTGTTTAGGAGATGGGTAGCGACATATAGGCCCAAGTGTTCCACCCAAAATTCAAGAGGAAGGGGCAAAGCGGTGCTCTCGGGTAGAGGAAGGAACAGATGAGGAAGAACCCCGAGGAACGCGGGCGCAGGGAGGTTGAGCCGTAAGAGTTTTCCATGAGCGTGCAAAGGTCCACCGCTTTGCCCTCGCGGAAAAATGGGAGCAACAAACATAATAATAATGAGTTGTTCATACTAGATAGTGGATTGAGAGATGCATAAGATCTCCAAATTTTAAAGGAATGTCCCCCAAGGAAGAATGGACATGTACCAACACGTGAGATGGGCAGATGAAGCGCATAGAAGGCATGAAAAATTTTAGAAGTGTTTGATTTAGATGGTAAAAGTGTAAATTTGAAGCAAGTTCTCAGGTAGCCCACACTTTTGTGAACTGTATATTTGATTTTCAATTAGTGGACATGGGCGCGCTTAGCTTAATTTTGACAAGTTTGAATGTAAGATTTTTTGAATAATAAACTTAAGTTTGTGGGAAGACGAGTTGGGAATTCCATTTGTCTTGGATACAAATAGTGCAATAAGTGTTAACATTGTATCATTGCCATCACTAAAATTATGGCATCAAAGGCTTTGTCATGCAAATAAAGAAAACATCTTTGATGGAAAGAAGAAAACTTATTCAAATTGGATTCAGATTAAGAGTGACTCTTGATATGCGAGGTTGCATGCTGTGGGTAACCAAGAAGGTCAAGGAAAAGAGCAACGGAAATTTTGCGCTTGGTACATACAATTTGAGCGATCCAATTAATGTAAGGAGTATGTCCTGGGAAACTATATTTTATTACATTTATTGGATGACTACAGGAGATCAAATGCGGCGGCCTTCATAAGCAAAGATCAAGCATACGATGCCTTCAAGTTTTTAAAAGATGAAGTGGAGAATGCTACAGAGCAAAAAAAAATTAAATGTATAAGATCAGATAGGGCGAGAATATCTTTCCTCGAAGATTCAAACCGCTCGCTTAAAAAACATGGCATAAAAAGGTAACTTTACGCTTAGTCACAAACCGCGTATCGGGTATAATTTAAAGGAAGAATCGCGACGATCTTAATGCAGTAAGGTCTATGCTTAAGTCTACAGATCGCCAAACTATTTATGGGAAGAAGCTAAGAAGAACCGAAATACTGCTCGCTCGTAATTAACATGTTACCATCAAAGCAGTATTGAAGGAAAATCCCGTGACCCTTTATGGTCCGACAAGGAAATAAACTTTGATGCTTTAAGAGCATATGGTATCTTGCATATGCTCATATACCAACCGAAAGCTGACAAAAAAGTTAGACAATAGAGCACTGGGATAACATATGTAGTTGGATATGATGCTAATTCAAAGGGTATAGACTTTATGATCATATGAGGAAGACCGCTCTAATCGCCAGGATGTGGTATTTGACCCAGACGATCTTGTATAAATTCAAATCCAAAGGATGAAGAAAGAAAGGTCAATAAAGTTGTGAACTTGCAAGGTGACTTGGATCAAATTATTGATGATGATGATGAAGAGAGTATTGAAAAATGTGAAGCAGATTAGAGCAGATAGACTATTGAGCGTGTCGAAGCTAATTGGACCATTTTGATCAACAGGTTTTAAATGGAGAATAATAATAAGATAGCTGGATCCAAGAGCCCCCCAACCTATTCTTAATACAAGAGACAAGAAGACTAAGAGGAAGCTGCATGGAGTAGAAGTGTCAAGGAAATGGTGTGCCCAAAAATAATACAGAGAAGTATGGCGTAGATGTTGGAGGAGAAGTCTCGTGCATAGATGCAGCAAGAAGGATTCAAAGAATTGGAAGAAGATGTAAATGCGTACCCAGTTTTAATTGCTCTTAGATCTAGGGAAAGCCTAATAGTTATGATGAAGCAATTGCCGCTCAAGAAGATGCAAAGCTTAAATGGATTGAAGCAATGAGATGATGATGAATTCGCTCATAAGAATCGCATGAACCCATGAAGTTGCGTATTATGTATGAAAACGTAAAACGTTGTAGGCAATAAATGGATATACAAAATCAAGCTGAGCCCAGATGATAGAACTCCTAAATACAAAGCTAGGCTTGTGGCGCCACGGTTTTCTTTCAAAAAGGGTCCCGACTATGAGGAGACATTCTCACCGATTGTAAAATGACAAGTATAAGAGCATCTTTAGCCATGGCTAATGCTTACAAATTAGAAGTACATCATATGGATGTTAAAGCAATGCCTTCTTGAATGCAAAGTTGGGTTTTAGGAGATCTTTTATGAAACAAGCAAACCGTGGATTTGAAGTTGAAGGAAATAAGGGTGGAAACCGAAAAGAGCAAAGATATGGTCTAAGACAGAAATTCCAAGAAAATGGTACAGTGCATGGATGCATATCTCCAAGAGCAAGGGTTTGTCAAACTTAATTGATGGAAATCTTTATGCTCTAAGAACTGAAATGGATATTGTATAATCGCTTTATAATGTAGACGATTGCATAATGGCAAAACAACATGGATAACTGAATAAATGCAAGAGCATTCTAAAAGAAAGGTTTAAAATGGTTGATCTGGGCTAATCCAAGAAAAGTTTTGAATTGAGGTTATTAGAGATAAGGAGAAAACATTTCATGCAATTGCAACAAACTAGATATGCTGTCAAGCAAAGACTTAAAAAGATTTGGCTTGCAAGATTGTAAGGAGGTTAGAACTTCTAGCAAAATTCTGGACGTAAACTTAATGAATACATGCAGCCACAAAGTATAGAAGAAAAAAGAAAAATGGATAGAAAACCCTATCGCGAAGTTAGTGGGCTGCCTTTCATATTTATCCTCATGTACAAGACCGACATTACATTCGCGAGTTGAACCCGCTATGCGATACGCTTCAAACCCCGACAAATGCAATCGATTGCAGCAAAAGGGTACTTAGATATCTAAAAGGTACACTCAGATCATGGCTTATTTATTGACCGCAGAAAGATTTAAAGCTTAGTGCATATGCCGACTCGTGATCAAGGCAGAGACTTGGATGCCAGGAGATCCACCTCGTGATTTGTTTTATTGCTAGATAATTGCAAAAGCATATCTATAGCATTATCCACGTACCGGCAGATCATGCGCAGCCTTGTTTAGTGCCAAGGAGATTATATGGGGCAAAAGATTGTTAATAGAACTTGGGATGAAGCAAGAGAAAAGCACAGATATATTCGGATAATCGTGAGTTGCATTGCCATGTGCAAAAAAATCCAAAGATCGCATCTAAAGGTCAAAACATATAGAGATTCAAATGCATTTTGTCGAGCTTGAAGCTAACAAAGGCATCATTGAGATATGCTATATAAATACAAAAGAGCAATTGGTTGACTTGGTTTCCAAAAGCCATTAACGTAAGCAAAAAATATACAAAGCTGAAACAGAATATTTAAACCAACCGCTATAACATGAAAGGGGATGTTAAATATTCATGTTATAACAATGTTATTTAACATTGGCTGATCATGTTATTTAACATTGGGTTGATCTAAGCCTAGGTCGTGAAATAGAATCCTCCTGATTATGAGAAGGAATTGTGTAGGTGGAAGAAGGTGGAATTGACAACGTGCCTGGTATGTAGTGGAAAAAAGACTTACCCGCTTAAAACCAAGAGGTGACGGCATTGGATGGTGCAAAGCATTGTGAGAACGCCGTGCCGGATTTCAAAGGGAAGAACCTAAGAACCTTTAAGGGTGCTACAAGATCGACATGCTTTAGTTTATTTGAAGCTAAATAATTCTGCTATAGTCTTAAAATAAACATATAGCTATCTACGTTCATTGCCTTGTTAGCATATCATATTGGTTATTAGAAGTATTGAAGTTACCCGTGTTCTATTGTCAATCAAGTTAACACTTTAGCTATTCGTCGCAGGTAAGGGTCAAGGTGCAATCCTTTCATAATGCATCCACATAAATCATTTTAAGTCATTGAGAAAGTAATGGAGTCGATATGCTCTGGACGAGAAGGCAATAGCAATGTATTGCTAGTAGGATCTTTAGACATGGTAAACAAATGAATTGGGCCATCGAATGCATTTGTATTTATAGCGATAAAATTGGGGGAAAAATCCATGTAGAATACTTTTATGTTTTGACATATTTTCCCACATACCCCTAACTTTTAAAAAATTTATGGAATGCCCATGGTCAACATATTTGGCCTTGTATAATTTCGTATATCACATGATGCCCTCGTATTTTTGCGTATTTCACTGAATGCCCTTGAGAAAGCGGTTCGCCCGCCGTCTCCCCTTTTTTCTAGAAAAGCTTTTTGGATTGCTTTGCATGACAAGCAAATTTTCGGGTGATTGCTTTTTGGTAATCCTCTACGCACCAACAAATTTTTGGTGGCACAGAAGTTCGATTGGAGGGTGCACGGCCAGAAGCCGATTCTGATTTCGAGCTTATCAACCGATTCTAATTTTCATTAAAGAACATGACACTTATTTCTCGATCGCCCAATTCCGATTTTCAAGACCGATTTTGCCGATTGTTGCTATTACCATGCAATTGTAGTGAAGCCATCGAACAAGGATCAATTCCCACGACACCCGCCTAACCCATCATCGATTCTTAAGCTCCAGCCAGAGTAAGGATCATAAATTTGCCACAGATCAGGAATTTGCCACAAATCCGGTATCAAGGGTATTTTGTGAATTTAAAGGAAAACATAAGGGCATTTGAGGAATTATGTCAAAACATAAGGGTATTTCAACAATTATCAAAACTACAAGATACATTGTAAGTTGACTAGGGGCATTCGATAAATTTTTTAAAAGTTAGGGGTATGTGGGAAAATATGTCAAAACATAAGGGTATTCTGTAGTTTTTCTCTAAAATTATTGATCTTCACTGTAGCAACATTATTGTGTATATACAAGTATCATGTACCTCAATAATATGTATACATACCATCAATAATTTTAGTAGCTATCTATCCATCAATTGGTTTTATATTTTCTATTTTGTGGTTATCAACAATTTTGGAGGATACTTGAGCTTAAGAAGTAGGAGAAATTACTTCAGCTTGAGCAAGTTAGCTCATGTCAAAATTCTATAAACTTTGTTATTCTCTCCGATTTAATAAATCATGCTTATTGATGGTTCTTAGCAAAGCTTATGGAAGCTAAAGACAATGGAGAGGATGATCTCAACATCGTATTTAGTTGTAATAGATCGGTAAGTCTCTACAAGTTATTGTGTTCAACCATTTTGCATTCAATATGCATCTCATAAGCATCGCACATTTATATTATTTATCAATTTGCAAACTTCATGATTCGATGTGGGCATGCGGCCAGGATTTTCGAATTGATGGCATTGACAAAGCTTGGGGCACTTTTGATTCTGGAACAATTGCCTTCTTTAACTAGAAGAGTCAATCAAGTGCTAGGGATAATAATCCCGTTGATGGAAATCTTGAATATGTTGGGGTTTTTATTGATATTATTGACTTTGAATTTCGTTCATTTCCATGAGCACTATACTAAAAGCCAAGTGGTTGAAGCCTCTATACTATGCAAGGAACCAAACAATGCAATGACATCCATCTGGTTTTTTTGAGATTGATTCAACACAAATCTTATCAAGTTCAACAAGTGTTTTTCAATGTCAACCCTCAAAAGGAATTTTGATAGTTGCGGCATGGTATGATTCTGGCTGGTTAGCGACATGAGACAACAAAATTCTTATTGTCTCGATGGGGACGTAACCAATTTGACAAAAGGTTGCTAGTACTCTGCCATTGGTTGCTCCAGTGGCTATTGAAGGGTGCATGTGGATCTCCCACCAGAGTGTTCATGAGCATAGGCTGTGAACTCTATGTGTAGGCTGCTTGTCAGTAGTGATATCCTTCCGCTATCCACTAAGAGGTCCCTTCATTTCGCACCTCCTAGTTGAAATTATGTGGACTTGGGCTTGGGATAGACTACTTCATCCTAAGGTGGCTATGCTTTGGTGGCCGATTCTTCCACGGATGCCCTCGTGTGAATGTGCTTATCCATTCGATCCTCGAGTGTCGGCGATACATCCCTTTGTGCAAGCAAGGGAACGGAGACTATTGAGCATTGTTTCTTTTTATGTAATAATCTCCAGCCTGTTTGGTCTTGGCTGCTTTCTCTCTTTCATGTGACATTGACAAATTGACCAAATGCTCACGGCTATTTATCCGAATACTTGGAATAAGTTGCGAGCCAAGCATTTCAATTAGCATCGGGGATGGTTGTTGTGGTCCATCCGAAGAGCGTAAGATTGTGTGTCTTTCAAGGTTTAGATATTCCTCCTATAGTTGTCCTCCGGGATGCACAAGTTAGAATTGCTAAGGCCTACCATTGTTTTTTTGAAGAGCGACAAACTTTATTGAAACACCAAGCCAAAAAGCCGGATATAAATGCAGAGGCGGGAATAAAATTTCAGAGGATAATCATGATCCATGAATAGAACTACCACCCTATGCATAAGACAAACACACTCAAATAGGGCTCAAATATCAACCATTTGCTTGGCGGGAGCAAGGGAAGAACAATGGTAGGCCTTAGCGATTTAGAAGTCAGCGCCCTAGAGGAGGACTTCTGCGCAGAGGAATATCCAAACCCCGAAAGATACACAATCTTACGCGTTTCCAGATGGACCACAACAACCATCCCCGATGCCAAATGAAATGCTTGACTCCGACCTTATTCCAAGTATCCGGATAAATAGCCGAAGCACTTGCCGACTTGTCAATGTCACATGAAAAGAGAAAGCACCAAGACCAAACAGCTGACGGAGATGATCACATAAAAAGAAACAATGCTCAATGGTCTCGCCCCTTTTTCTTGCACAATGGGACGAATCGTCGACACTCGAGGATCAAATTGTGGACAAGCACATTCACCAGGGCATACGTGGAAGAATCGCCACCAAAACTGACCACCTTACGATGGAGTAGTTTGTCCCAAGCCCAAGTCCACATACGCGTCTCCAACCATTGTTCTTCGCTTGTTCTCGCCGTGATAGTTGATATTTGAATTGCATTTGAGTGTGTTGTCTTATGCATAGGCTGCTGGTTCTACTCAGTGGGTCATGATTATCCTCTAAGATTTTATCCCCTCCCTGTGCATTTGTATCTGGCTTTTGGCTTGGAGTTTCAATAACGTATTCACAAAAAAAAAATCTCACACAATAGGTTGAGTCTTGGTTCGGGAAATTCCCCGGAACCATAGCAAATGTCCGGTCAAATTCACAAAAACTATGGTCAACAAAAACTTGTCCGGAAGTGGCCCCGACGTTTTTTTTTAGCTTCTAGGAAATATTACGAATGAGATCCACGTGGACGGAAATAATGCATGCAAACTTTTTCTTTTCCGGATTTAGGTAGAATACCCAATTTAATTTTTCTCCTTTAGTTTTCGTTGCCTAACCTAAACCTAAACCTAAATGGTTGGACGAACGGATTCATGAGCGGCGGCGTCTCAGGCAGCACAGAACCGAATGCAGATCGCTGGAGTTTGCTGCTCCTCTATTTCGCTTTTCATTTTCTGAGTCTGACTCCAAGGCTTCGTCCTTCCCGATGCCTGTTAGCCGTCGTTTCTCAATGCTTCCCTGTTTGCAAGCAGAGGAAAGAATGCATTATAGTTATAGGCATGTTTATTATGCAACAGAGATTAAATTTTCAAGGCTGGAAGACTCACGAGCATTGGAGCAGGAGCAGCAGCATTATTTGATGAGAGCATTGCCCACCATCACCATTCCTTCTGCTTCTACATATTGGTGGTGCATATTGATGGTGGGCGCTGCTATCATAAAATAGTGTTGCAAATAAAAACAAGAAACAGGGCAAGGATCATAGGTTCATGACATATGTAATGTATTTTCTTCCCAAAGAGTTTTGGAGCATTTTCTGATATAAAGCCGGCTGCAAATCAATCTTGAACTTCCCTTGCAGAGCATTTCCTGATCCAAGCTTTGAGACTTTCTTTGCAGGGCAGGTTTCTTTCTCTATCCAGCAGGTACGTTTTGCCTCTGTTGTTTTATTTTTATTGCTGCTTGTATGTATATGTTCATTGTGTTGAATGATTCTAAGATTATAGCTAGTAGCTCATTCATGGTTTAGTTACACGACCATGATTATTGCATTTTCAAAATATTTTCTTGCTGCACTGAAGAGTACCTGTTACATGCTGACCAGTTGCAAAACTTTTTGTTATCTGGCGCTTTAAACACTTTTGTTACCTTAGTTAGACGACCATGATTATTGCATTTTCAAAATATTTTCTTCAAGACCGATCAAAAATTATTTACATCTTGACCAGGTTGCAAAACTTTTGTTTTCTCGGGCTTTTAAGAGGTCAATCAGAAAAAAAAGGTTTTTATTCTTTTTCTTATAAAACGTAATGCACTTTTTGTTGCATGAAGCTCAAATGTCTTATAATTTTTAGCTTTCTTGTTGTTTTTTATGTAGAATATAAACTTTTCTGATATTCTTTGTTTATTCCATTTTTTGCCCGCCTTTATTATGGCTCCATCGAAAGAGAGCACGTCGTGCAATTGGATCGAGAAGAATCAAACAACTATATTTCAAATGGCTGGTTTTCAAAGAGAGGTAGAAGAAGAGGTAGAAAGGGAGTCAAACTCATTAGACATAGAAAATATGGCAGACCAGGTTAATGCTCATTCTCAAGAGTTGAATGAAGAGCATCAACGAATTTTGTTGGCTAGAAAAACGTTCAGGGATTCTTGGTTAGATGATTATGATTGGCTGAACTTTGATCATGATAAAGGTAGAGCGTTTTTTGGTTATTGTAAGCAGGACTCAAAGTGTAGAAGTGCATTTGGCAAAGAGGGTGCTACTAATTTGAAGACTTCTGCCTTTAGAGACCACGCTGAATCAGATCAGCATAGGCATGCAGTCTGGTTGGTCAAGCAAGGGAAAAATTCTTTGCATAAGGTGGCTTAATATGTTGATCAAAGCGCTACTCAATTTGTTCGGATGATATTTGATTGGAAAGGAGGACTTGCCATATACAATGTTTGTGCCATTATTGCATCTTCTTAGAGTTTGTGGAGTGGATGTCCCACTATTGTACAACGATGATAAAGCTTGCAGTGATATAATAAAGTGCATCTCTAAATCATTAGAGCAGAAAACCTTTGAGAAGGTTAGAAAAAGCCCTTGGTTTGGCATAATGGTGGATGAGTCAACTGATGTTAGTGTCACACAACAGCTCATTTTATATGCTAGTTATTTGGATGACTTTGAGCCCAAAAAATCCTTTTTAGGCATATTAAGCTTGCAGAAAGCAGATGCAGAAACCATTACAAATGCTCTTATCAATAGGCTCAAGGAAGATGGCAAGCTGGATTTGAACAAAATGCTTGGCTTTGGATCAGACGGTGCTTCTGTAATGATTGGTTGTAGAACAGGAGTATCAACTAGATTGAAGGAGGTGAACCCCTTTATGACTTCCATCCATTGCGTGGCACATAGAACAAATTTATGTGTCAGTTCAATCAGCAAACATGCTAGTTGTAAATCCATTTGTGACAAAATTGATAAGCTGATTAATGGGGCAGCCACTTACTTTTCAAATAGCAGCCAAAGACGTCAACATTTGGTAGAGCTTCAAGAAGATCTTGCATACTCTACGCTTCGGCTTGAAGGTATTTCTCATATTAGATGGCTAAGTAGGCATAATGCAGTTCAGAAATTATGTGAGTCATTTGAGCCTGTGATGTTATTGTTCAAAGAAAGTTATGCAAGTATGTATGATGAACTAAGGGAGTTTAAAGTTGTGTACATACTCCATTTTTTGGCTGATATTCTAAAGCTTCTGACCACTCTGAGTTTAGATTTTCAACGTGATTGGGTTGATGTAACTTCAGTTGGCAGTCTTGTAAGCAATACAAAGGAGCAGATCAGACTTTACTTTTTAAATGAAGTTACTGCACTTGATTTGAATGGATTTCTAACAGATAGCAAAGGGTATCCGATACTTCCTGAATATGGCTTCCCCGATGGATATCTTGATGCGCTTAGAGGGGCAGTGAAGGGAGACATGTTTAGAAGTATCGAATTGATAAGGAGTATTGAAGGTAATGATCTAATAGAGAGGTGATAGAATTTGAAGGCTTTTTCAAATCAGTATTGGAAGCTTTGGATGAGAGAGGTTAGGGAGCATGAAATTTTATCGTGCTTCATTATTTTATCACCTGCCCATATGCCAAGAAGTGTAAAACAAATCAAAGATTTCGGTCAGCAAGAGGTCAACAAATTGATGGAATTTTATGGGCAGCCTCAAGTTGTTGGAGGAGTTACATTCAGTAGCATTGTCTCACAAGATAAGTTTAGATCTGAATTTCGAAAATTCAAGATACAAGCAAGTACAGAATGGAAGGGAAAAAACTTCTTAGATACTTGGACAATCATCTTTTCTGAAAAAACGTTGAGGGAGGATAAGTATTTGAATTGGGAAAGTTAAGCGACTATTGGCGATGATTCAATGTTCAAATACGACAATATGCGAAAGAGGATTTAGTCAAATGAATCACATCAAAGACAAGTATAGAAACAGTGAAAACAGGGAGCAGCCCGATGCTCTAATGCGAAGTTTCTATTGAAGCTCCAAGCATGGAGATTCTTGAAGACTTTGGTTTTGAAGAGGCCATTGGAATATGGAAATCAAGCAAAAAATTTAGGCATATCTTCTCATCAACCAACAAAACGCGTCTTCGAGCAAACGACAATGAAAGAAATGAGGATGATGATCTGGATAATTGATCTAAAGATAGACTGAAAGCATTGTATGTTGCACTTAAATATGCTTGTTGCTGAAATTCTCTTTTTGTCATGCTAATTATATTGTATTCTGCTATAAAATAGTATCTGGATCAGATTTTGGATCATATTTTAAAGTTGTTAAGCTATGAATTTATTTTTGATATACTTTCCAGGAAAAACTAATTTCTGAGTCAAATTTTAAATTGTAGGAAACTTGCTGGTTTACTTTGGATTTTGTAGGAATCTGTAGGCCAATTTTTGAAATTGCCTTGTCAAATTTAAAAGTGTAGGAAAAAATCCTATAGTAGGAGGAAAATTTCCCGAACCAAGGGTTGAGTATGTGCAAGTGTAGGTTCTCCATTGCTACCCCAACAAATATTTTGAAGCATAAAAATTGCCAAATAGATACTCGTTAGAGCAGCAATACCCAGCAAATATTTTGAAGTATAAAAATTGCCAAATAGATACTCGTTAGAGCAGCAATAATGAATCGGTAATCAATCGGTAAGAGGAACCTATTTTAAACGAAATGCACCTTACGCACCGACCGCCGATATGTTCATCCTATGACCTAGATTGTATGTTGGGGCCTATAGACACCTCTCGTTTTGATTATGGTCGTTTATGATTGGGGGCATCTATGATTTTGAAATATGAATACAGGTTCTATTAGGTTTTGGGACTCGAACCTCTGTCAAAATAATTCAATACCCTAATAAAAATGCTTTAGCTAATGCAATCATCGAGATAAAGCGCTTATTTTTTCTCTTGAATCTATTTTTTTTTCTTTTTCCTTTTTTTTAAGTAATAATCCGTTCAATTGTTTTGAGGGCATAGTCTATGGTCTCGGGAATTGTGATTTATATATCCATATCAAATCCCCCCTCGAACCCCCATTATTGTGCTACATATAGCAATATGCAATTGCAACAATATCAACAATCTGCCGGGTTAAAGGTGTAGTCTAAGTTTTTAAGATAATGCATCTTAAGATAAGATGCTTAGATGTAGATGTGTCTTTGCAAGATCGACACCATCATCGGCGTAGATGCTTCACCTATTTTTTCCATTTTTTTTTTTTTTTTTTTTTTTGCCAAAACACTTCAATTAGGTTGCTGGAACCCGTTGACCTAAAAAATAGGTGCAATTTGTTGCCTCTTTGGCCTCCTCAGAACTATTTTTTTCTTCAAGCTCTCTATTGACGATGGAGCGTGCGACAATCCTGGGTCTCGGGGTCTTTATGGAGGTCGAGAGCTAGACCATAAGTTTGCATCAGGGTGGGAAAGTATGCAACAAAGAAAAAAGTTCTTTTGCAGAAGGTCATGAGGCCTGCAAAAAGGCAAAAGGATCGCAGCAAGAAACCTGTAATAACATCTGTAACATTTTTCTCTTCTATTATTTATATATATTCTGTGTTTTAGTGTTAAAAGTCCTCATAGATCAAAGGTATCTAAAACTGCAATGGATTGAAGGTTTTTCAATAATTTAAATTTTCTTTAGGCTTATCTTATTCGTGATCTTAAAATTTAGATGCTTCGATGCTTTAGATGCTTCGACAAAATGTAGATCTAACGATCTCTTAAGATGCTTTTGAACTTAGGGGTGTAGTTATGATTAATAAAAGAATTGGACCAATTAATCTTTTCAGAATTAAAGTTGCAAAATTTTACTATCAAATCCACCAACATTAAAGTCGTATATGTCCAAAAGGGCGTAAAAACTCCCATCCATTATCCTTTCATGCATATGAAAGAGCTTCTAATAATGTGGTGCCACTTTTTCGATAAAAGATGTCCCGGGACAAACGAGACAAATAAATTTCTTTGTGAACTCTTTTTTTTGATGGAATATCATCGCCAAGAGCATCACGCGGAGCTCCTAAATTTGGAGTGAAACTTAGAACCTTCATAAAAATGCTTTTTTTTTCCAAGGCAATTTTAACCAAGCTAAAATGCAAAGTTAGGGTGACATAGATTCAACCCGCCGAATGGCGAATGGCCCACGCGGGTTCCGGGTTGTTGTCCCTCATCGGATTCAAGACAGAGGGGGCATTCTCAGTATACAAAAGGCATTCCATATTACATCTATGGCATGACCTTTTTATCTTAGAAAGACGTGCATAAAGCTAATCGACTTTGCATCGAGACGAAAAATCTAGTTTGTATCCTGGAAAAATGAGGCACCTACTTTTTAATTGTTCCTTTGATAATCCAAGAAGATGATTACCTCACACGATGCATCCAACGGAAACTCTCACTATGCAATTGAAACTTTGCTTGAAATTTAATTAGAATGCTACTTCCACAACTACCTCCAATTAGAATTGATACATAAAAACCCATTCAAGTTGTGCCTACGACAAATCCAAAACCCACATTGTCATAATCAATTTTTTGGGCCAGGGACACATAAGCCCAACTCTGCACCTTTGACTAGAAGCTGGCTACAACAAAATGATGTGAAACAGTCCCAAACACAAAAAGTTGAGGGGATTAATAAACTGGTTGTAAAAATATGGCCATTGCGCTCCTCTCCACTGCACGCAAAGCTTCACTTTCCACATTTCGTTATGGGCCATGGTATCTGCAGATCCTCCGACCACCGAAGTAGTCTAAGGTGCACCTCATCTTGTTGCATTAGTGGAATCTAGGCGTAACACTACAATCCTCATAGCTGGGCTTAAATGATATTGGCCGAAGGATATTTTGCTTTTGACAATATACAACACCTATTATTTATTTATTTTTATTTAGTTTTGTCATGCAATGGCTGATACCGGCGTCCGGTGTTGCCGTGGACAGATTCAGAACTGTGCGTGCTTGGGGGAGGAGCTGCAGATCTTCATAGTTCTTGGTGATTACTCAATAACGGAAATGGACTTGCTTACAAGCTAACTATTTCGGGATCATAAGGCGAAGGAAATGCCACAGCCTTCGGTTGTATTGGCCACAGCAGGTTACGACCATACCATACGTTTCTGGGGAGGCTACAAGTGGCCGCTGTTATCGGACACTCCATTATAATGATTCGGTATGTTTTTTAAATTTTACACTTGACCGTTTTGTTATTAAGTTGAATCTAAATAGCAGTTTTCTTGCTCGTTCCATATCTTTATTTATTATCAGAATATCAGACTTCTTCTTTCTTATTTTTTGTTTGTTTTAAATCAAAGTTCATTTTCTATGAATGCAGCAAGTGAACAAGCTTGAAATTAGCCCAGACAAGCATTACCTGGCTGCAGCTGGAAATCCTCATATCCGGTTATTTGAAAATAAATTTGAACCATCCACAGCCTGTATGTATGAAATGTGCATGTTTTGCTTCACTCTTTTATTTGGACCAAGGACTTTACTTGATCACCTCATTATACGCAGGTAATTGATTATGACAACCATACAAACAATGTGACAGCTGTGGGCTTCCAATGTGATGGGAAATGGATGTTTTCTGGATCAGAAGATGGCACTGTGAAGATTTGGGATCTACGGTGACGTACCTCTTTGCCCCATGATATGGACTTTTAGTTTGTAGTAAATGGTCCCGATGCCTTATCTATTTACTGATGAGAAACAATATAGTGCTCCATGCTTGTTAGTTGTCATTGAGCTGCAAACTCTGATGGAACTAAGCCTTGGCTTACACAGGTAGGATCACTGCAATATGAAGTGTTGGGGGCATACTTCTGGTCTTTCTTTGAGTCATGTTGTCTTTTCCCATAACATCCCACTGAACCGTCCGCCAGGTGAGCAGTGCTATGAGGATTGGCCTTCATGACCAGAAACATGTGGACGGGATATCATGGACATCCATTTACATTATTGTTAGATATCTGAATAGCCGGTCAATACTTTAAAGAAAGTGAGGACCTTTTTTTTCTTGAGGGCTTATGGTTGTATTTGGCTTTATTATTACCGTTGTACTGTCAAGCATTGTTTGAAAATGAAGGATGCTATAAGTATTGTTCTTAAACATGATCTGTTTCTATTTCCTTAGAGCACCAGGTTTCAGCGGGAATATGAAAGTCGTGCAGCAGTCAACACAGTTGTATTACATCCGAATCAGGTGAGGCAATGAGAACTTTGCACATTGATAATGGTGAATTGTTTTCTCATCATTGGATACTGCAGACTGAGCTAATATCTGGAGATCAGAAATGGCAATATCTGGGTTTGGGACCTTGCAGCAAGTTGTTGTAGCTGTGAACTGGTAATGTGATGGTCTATTAGAGGAAGTTCATAGTTTATTTTTGAATGGTAGCAAACTAGGTAGGTGCTTCTGTAATGTTGCCATGGGGAAGATGTGAGTGCTCGTAAATAACTACCATCTTTTAATCCTGGACCCCCTTCCCAGGGGACAAACCATTATGTATTGGTATAGAAATCTCAAGCATTTGTTGCTATAATTAATAGCTTCATCAAAGCCTGTTTAAATATTCATGATCGACATGTGTATATAATGAAGGGTACGATCCATGGATTGGGATAATGATTCCATGCTAATGCATCTGATCTGCTTGGCATAATGGAAGAAACATGAACTAATGCATATAAATGGAGTGAGGGGCAGTTTACAGTTCCCTGCACAAGTGTACCGCATACATGAAGGACAGGCATTACCCAAACCATTATCATCATCTGAATCCATAGTAAAGTGGGCACTGATTTCTTTGACTTATTCCTGAGTTTTATGATTGGTGATTGCAAGGTGCCAGAAGTGGATACAGCCATTCGATCCTTGACTGTTATGTGGGATGGTAGTTTAGTTGTGGCTGCCAACAACCATGGTATATGCTATGTATGGCGATTACTTCGTGGAACTCAGGTTTGTGAGTTGGTATAGTTTGTATTCGTTTATGTAAACAAGAAATATTTGTTGACATTTTGGGGTTTGATCTGCAGATGATGACAAATTTCGAGCCTCTCCATATGCTGGAAGCACATAAAAACACTTACATTCTGAAATGTCTTTTGTCTCCTGAATTTTGCGAGCATCGGTAAGCAATGCTTGGATTTGTAGGTCATGTTGTTTCAAGAATATGAAAGCTACTAGGTTACAGATATTTAGCGACAACTTCCTCAGACAAGACCGTCAAGATATGGAACACTGATAACTTCACATTAGAACGAACTTTGATAGGTAAGGCAAACCACGTTCACAACAATGATGTGCATTTCATTTTCCTTTTTTCTTATTCATCTAAGATTTCAGGTCATCAGCGTTGGGTATGGGATTGCGTATTTTCAGTGGATGGCGCATTTCTAGTAACAGGTGTTACGACTTACAACAGTTTTACCTTTTTCTTTTTCTCAGAGCTATACTTTGATGAAAAATATAATGTGGCAAATTATAAACTATATTATGAAGCTACAATAACTAAAGTGGATGATTGCAGCATCGTCTGATACAACTGCAAGACTTTGGGAGCTGTCAACTGGAGATGCCATTCGAGTCTACCAAGGACATCAGAAGGCAACCACGTGTTGTGCTTTGCATGATGGCAATGAACAACAGGCTGCTTTGTAGCAGCATGGAGTTAATGATTTTTGCAAGTTCTTTTACGGAAAGCCATTTCTCTGTACTTGTTCTTATTCCTTACCATGTTAGCCGATATTTGGTGCAACTTTGTTTTTTGGCTGTATTTGTACTGTACATTACATGTATATACTATATAGTCGTTGTCATGCCACAATTTTATATTTTTAGTACTTGAAAGTGATATTGCATCAAATTAGAGTGGCACAGAGCTGAAGTAGAGATTGCTGTAAGACCAACCTTTGGCCATTGGACGTGGACTTAAGATAGATAAAAAGTTTCTAGGTAAAGAATGGTAAATCCAAAGCTTTGCATCTTATCCTTACTGCAAGTTTCCCAAAATTGGTTTGGAGGAATGATCCGAAGTGCTATTTCATTCCTAGTAAAAATAGAGAAAAAACTTTCACGCAGTACTTGTGATATATGAAAACTCATGAGATTTGAGATCCCAAGATCTAGGTAGTTGAAATGCAGAGTGATGCAAACACTTGTCCTTTAGTTCTGTGTGCAGCCATGCATAAAATGAGAGGTACCCTGTTCTTTCTTTCTATGGCAAATACTTTGCTGCTTTTATGTGGTGTATGGGCCATGTTCACGGCCACAAGCATTGGTGCGCCTGATGCCCTTTATGCAGGCCAAAGTTTGGGCGTAGAAGGCCAGCTGATTTCTAATAATGGGCTTTATGTGCTGTTGATGCAAAGTGATTGTGACCTTGTGCTCTACCAAATCAATGTTAAGGCTTTATGGAGGTCTGGTACAAGCTCTCCAGTCAGTGGTTGTAGTGTTAGCATGCAAAACGATGGCAACTTGGTCATCTTTGATAGCAATAATAATTCTATATGGTCTACAGGAACCAGTGGCGATGAGGATCAATACATGCTTGTCTTGCATAATGATGGTAACCTTTTGATCTATAATTCTTATGGTTTTGCCATATGGGCTACTAATACTAAAGGCTAGCACCAAATATGGCTATCATATATGCAAGACAATATGACAAAAGGCTAGTCTCCCATATGTATCTAGTAGTTTTTTTATTTGTGAAATCATTGTGTACAATGTGATTGGGCACTTACAGTTACTAGAATAATGTCCAAGTGATGTGAATTGACCTGATTGTTCATGGAATACAATTGAAATACAAGCACTAAAGGCATGGCATTCCAAGATCCATACGTAGTGGTATGGAGGTAATTCGCAAGTCATAAAAGCAAGGGATATGTGAGGCAACTAAATAAGCACTTATATAAACTTAGCAACAGAAATTGCCAAAAAAAGTCAAGCAAAAGAATGTTAGAAACAAAACATGTAGATCCCAAATAGACTATTTGGAACATTTTTTATGAATTGAATTGGCAACGATGGAAACGGCTAAGATATCATGCTTAAACTAATAGCCTTTAGTATTGGTAGCCCATATAATAACCTCAAGAACTCAAAAGCACAAGGTTACCATCATTCTAGGGATGAGCACAGATTGGCCCTCACTACCACTAGTTTTAGTAGCCCAAATAGTAACATTACGATCATCAGTCATGACCAAGTTACCATCACCTTGCAAGGTGATGCTACAACCACTAACTTCACCTGCTGTATCGGAACTCCATAGAGGTCGAACATCAATTTGCCAGAGCTCAAGGTTGCGGTCGGTTGCATCGGAAAACGTAAAAGCTTAATTACTAGATGTGAGCTCTCCATCTTCCCCCAGGCTCTGGCCTACATACAATGTATCAGTAGTTGCTTGGCAAATTTCAATGGAGGCCACTATGGCAATTATCAAGCATTTCCTTAGCAGACACTTTGCCATAGCCATGAGGAAATTTCTATATGGGAAATATTCTATATGCCAAGAGTAGACATTAAAATATGCCACGTTGCAGATATAGTTCTACATAGAACAAGTTGTGGAATAAATAAGTGCGCACCTTTTTTACGTGAATCTCCTGTCACGAAATAAACCAGGCTCTTCAGCGGCTTAAAAGCTTGTCTTGCTTTGTGAAAATCTGACACAGTAGCGAGTTTTGCAGCTAAAGATGAAGCCGAATTTGCATGATATCTTACACATGAATCCGTTGGCAGACAAAAGCCATAAAAATCCAAACTTCAAGCAATCACTAACAGATCACAAGACCCACCAACCCAGTACCTTCAAATAGAAGACGCCTTCAGCCTTAGCATCTGGTCTGTTGGATATGGCCGGGAAGAAGAAGCGGCTGCTGCTGGCTATGGCCATGGCCATGGCCGTTGCATTATGCCACGCAGTTGATACTCTGTTAACAGATGAATCCTTGGGAGTGGATATGCAATTGCGGTCCAACAATGATATTTTTATTGTTTCCTTGCAGTCCGACTGTAACGTAGTGCTTTTACATGAGTACCAATGGTCAAAACCTTTGGATTTCTAATACAACTAATCAGGGCATTGGTTGCGTCCTTACTATGCAAAATGATGGTGACTTGGTTTTATTTGATAACCAAAACCTTATGGTCTGGTATACTGACACCCGCGGCCCTGTCGATCAATACACTTAACTTAACCTTCAAGATGATGGCAACCTAGTTGTCTACAATTCTTCTCTTGTACCCATTTGGGCTACTAATACTACTACTTTTGTGTAAGATTTATTATGAAGTGTCCGTTTTTTTTGTTAAATGTATTGTAGTTCCAGAAATTCTTGAAGAACAAAAGAATTCATATTACGTTCTGGCCTTCCATGGTTAGCTGGCTTGTATGTCGAATTTTGAACTGTTCAGCTTGAGGAAGAGCTTTTTAAATGCTTAATTTTTCTTTCTAGTCTAAGGACTCTTACCTTTTATAATTCATAGCTACAGTCCTTAACAGTACATATTAAACAATACATGATGCTATATGGTCGAGGAAAATGGGAGGAAGATTCTGCATATTGAAAAATATAAGTAGGTGTCTAGACACGGTTTGATGCAGTAACATGGTAATAAATATCTGATAGTAGAACTGTATGTTTAATGCTGTGCCAAAACTGTATTTGGATCGTTTGGGACAAAACGACCAAAATTTTCTTTTTCCCCCTTTTTGATTGTTGCATCCCGTGGGTGCCAAGAAGTGGGTGCCAAGAATGCCGAAACAGACAGAGGATAATAGGTCGGCTAGGTCGGTGGGTCGGCCCTTTAAGGAAGAAAATTCGAAGCAATTGAAAAGAAACAAGACCGTCAGGTGCTGCTTTAACTCCTCTGCACGTGATATTTGACAAAGCTCGACAGGAGGAGGAATCATAGGGATTGTATACCGATCTTCTTTAATAGTTTATGAACAAGCAGTTCTTACTAGGTGTGTGTGTGCTGCTTCTCAAGCTTATCCTCTCTAGAGATTCCGCAACAACTATGGCTGCTTCACCTCCTAGTTTCCGGAAGGACAAAGTCCCATACAGGGTAATTGATGTGGACGCAACCTTGCTTAGCAATGGCGGGTTC
Organism: Isoetes taiwanensis; assembly: GCA_021234155.1. NCBI lineage: Eukaryota > Viridiplantae > Streptophyta > Lycopodiopsida > Isoetales > Isoetaceae > Isoetes > Isoetes taiwanensis. The sequence goes on from JAJEKV010000429.1 coordinate 121,497, forward strand.
AGGTTTTGCAAGGCAGATAGCATCTCGGATTTCTGTGTGGTCTCTCACAAGTGGAACGACCATGTTGTGGCGCTGATGAGAGGGATCAAAGAGGCTGCTGCCACAGAGAAGCTGAGTTACCCGCAAGCAGTGACAAATAAGAACTGGGCTCATGTCCCTGCAACAGAGCATGTATACCAGAGCATCAGGGAATTCCTTGAGGTTCTTCAAGTGCAAGGAGTGAAGAAAGTATGGATGGATACACTATGCATCGACCAGAGTGAAAATTCAACAGAGACAACTCGGGAGATCCCGCTGATGGGGGCGTACTACCGCCATAGTAGTGCATGCTATGTGCCCATCAACGGATTTGGATTCAATTACCAGCTTCAGATGGGACAGCAAGTGACGAGGATGGAATGGCTCAACAGGGTGTGGACTCTTCAAGAATTTTTGCTTCCTGATAAGGTCTACTTCCTTGTTGAGGTAGAGCCGTGGATGGAGAAATGGCTGGCACTTCGAGTGGCCACGGCCGGCAAGGATCTGCCACACTTCTGCAGTTGTTGCGTAGGGGAATTCAGCTTCATGTTGGAGGCGCTGAAGAAGATGTCCAAAGAAATGAAGGATGTTAATTGTGAGGTGGAGAAGATCAGGCAGGCCGACCTCAACCACACTTGTCAGTACTGCCGGCAACCGCCTCTCCTGAGGAGAGCATTCACCAACAAGGCTCAGAAACTTTACTTGGTTCAGCGAGAGGCGATATTTGCAGTAGCCTTGTTGGCACAGTTCCATACCCGAGTGCAGACCAATTCATGGGAGGAGACACCAGCAGAACAGCAGGAGAGGTTTGATGAGGTCTTTCCATTAGTTATTAGGAACGAATGGCTGCTTCGGGTGATGCATGTGAGGAAAGAAGGTGGCTGGTTCAACTCGTTTGAGATCTTCAAAGAGATCTGCAAGAGGCAGTGCACAGAGGAACGAGATCGCATTCTGGGAGTCCTGGGGCTCCTTGGCGTGAAGGCAGCTACTAATAAGGAACAGGGCGTAGAAGAGGAGAAGGAGCCTCTTAGATTTACTGCAGCCACGCCAGAACAGCAGCTGGTAGAGCTAGCGAGTTCACCGAGCAGCTGCTGGTGGAGATTTGCTGCATGGATAATCATAGCGGACGGTTCATGCCGCAGATGTCCTGGATCCCTGATTTCACCGGCCTCGTCTCCGACAGCGGCATCCCACTTTTTCGCTACAAGGATGAAACTAAGACGTACCACAGCATGGCAACCGATGTCTATGTAGCCCCGCACGGATCAATCACCTTAACTGTGAGAGTGCTGAAAGGATACGTCACATGCGTAGATCCAAAGAACCTGTCGTGGCAAGCACAAGGGCATCGCCTTCACTTCCGGCATGGTTCCCTCCTTTATCGGCAGTATGACGACGATTTGTTTGCTTATCAGAAGCAATTCGGTCACGAAGAAGTGCAATTATACAATAAGGAGCATGTGCATACTGATGTAGACAGAGCCTTCGGTGGCTCTGATGGTACTCTTGAACTCACCTTCAACGAACACGGTTCCTTCAGACTCCCCTTTAAGAATGTTGCCTCCTTCAAAGGCTTCGAAATGTGGTTGTTGTATCTTGGTCACTACCGTGGTAAGGCCACTGTGTTGCTTTGCCTCCACAAGCGTGGCTTTGGGAATGAGGTACATAAGATTGGAATCCTCCATGCATCTTATATGGGGACGCGGAAACTCTTGGACAATATAAAAGACCCTCCTCAAGCTATCACCATTGCAGGTTATGGGAAGTACTTGGATGACCATGTGGATTTAGTACACACTAAACGTAAACCACACACTAAATCCAAACGTGCCCAGAGGGCATAAGTTCTTCCTGCAATTGTTTTGGTTGTAACTTTTTATAAGGTGTTAATTTGAGCATGCTTTGAGGTAAGGCTATAACTATAGTCAAAGGCTATTAGTAATGTTGTTGCTGGGTGTAAGTTGAGAGCTTATAAATGTTTTGGACCGCAATGAGAAAAGCGTGCCAAAAATATGCTCGCTCTATAATCTTTATTTTTGTAATTGTGGCATGCATATGTAAAGTGAGGCATTCTGTGATATTATATTAATTTTAAATATTCACAATTCTATTCGATTTGCTTGATATGTATGGATCTTACATTCAATATTGATATATCTTAGTAGAAATGATGCCCAATGTTGAATGTTTGGGCAACAAATACAAATGCACCTATATGAACCTTCGAAATATTGTTGTTGCCTCTAATAAGTACTCTTCCACAACCATATGAATCTTAGGGCAGAATCACACCAATCACACTAGGTGCCCGGCCATCAATAAAATCTTCATTCTCTTATTAAAATTGTCCACTGGACACGTTGGGCACATGCATCTATCACATCAACATGCCCAAAACGGAGCTTTGAGTTGGGCATACGGAATTTTTTCGGTCGCACCCGAGCGGGTGCCCAAAGCTTGGGCACCATGCCATATCATCAACGGACTGCTGATCTGGAGCAGTCCCCGGGTGGTGGCCTTGGCGGGAAATGTTTGAGGCAAGAATTCTTCACCGTTCCAATTTGTGCGTCTCTTCATAGCGTCTGTGCTTTTCAGCATCTACATTTCTCTCACAGGTATGATTGTCTGTCAGTTTTCATTTTTCCATGTTGAATGATAATTACGAATCATCAAGTTATTGTCTTGCATTCTTTTGTGTTCATTGTCCAGATGGATTTTAGTCAGTATGACGTTATTCCTAGCACTTTTCGCAAATACAAGCCACCCAGTACCCTACATTCAGTGCCACTTTCCAGCCTAGCCAGCCACCATTTGCAAATTCCATGCATCAATTCATTGCCAGACGGACTCCTATCCCTTGCTTTAATCCTCATCAAAGCACTTCCAATAATGCTGAGGCCATTAACTACTAGAAATGTGTTGCCACATATCCGCCTCCCTGCGGATGCACTCTGGCCGCATACTTTTCTCTCCTACCTCCTCGGATCCGCAGACCCACCTCGATTTTTCTCACCCTCCTATTGTTAGACATTCATCCGCCTCCACCTTCTACATAGATTTCACTCTTGCGTAAGACTAGAAAGAGTAGAAATATTGAGCCAAAAAAGATGTCGCTAAGAAGAAAACCAAGAGGCCCGCTGTCCCTAAAACCCTCATTGTGGAAATAGAATCGAAAGTGAAGATGATGACGATGCGTGTAAGCCATGGCAAGAAAAAGCATGTTGTTGCTCTATTACGCGTCCGATGTGAAATGAATAAACAATTCTCCGAGAGACCAAAGTGGTATGAATTTGTGGGGACAGTGCATGCAAAGGTTGTCGCCATTGTCCCGATTTTAAGAAAGATGCCAAAGCCCCGCAGGAAAAAATTTCAAGATGTGTTGAGACAAGCCAGTCTGATGTCACATGGAATAGTGTTTCCGGAAATGATAGAAGAGAAAGCTGTCCATATTACAGTTTAATGGATAGCTATTTTGGTGAAAGAGCCAATGTTAGGAAACACGTTCATGCTGGTGCAATCGAGGAAGACAATGAATTAGAGATAGGAGACACTCCACAAGAAACTCTTCAAGATGTTACATGAGAGAACGTGCAAGTCAAAAAGGAAACTCCAAATTCTTCTTCTTCTAAAAGGAGCAAAAAAGAAACGGCGCTACATATAATGGAAGACTTGTTGGAACAGGGAAAACAAATGAATGAGACTTTGAAGCAAAGGTATGTAAAAGTTATTGGTTCTGAAGGGCATTGGTGCCTCCATTGACCGTCTCATTGACAAAATTTGATGTTATTTTAAGGTTGTAATGACTTAAGACATTTAATTTCCTTGACTTATAAAACTGTGTACTTCATTTCTTTTTTAACTTCGGTTCTTTTTCAACTTTCAACTTCCAAAAGTTGCTGTTGCAGTTAATGCACAAGGCCCCCAAAAATTAACTTGCATTCATAATCATGATGGAAACCGGCATAAGAGTGGTTTTTACTACATGTAACTCAGAATGTCAAGAAAAACCATATGGCTTTCATAATCACTACTAGTATGATCATAGTTCTTATACTAATTTTATATCTAACAGTAGTTTCCTAAAATTATTACTAGTTTAGGAGGTGGTTCTTAAGCGTGCATTGTCAATATTACAATTTAAGATGATTTTACATATTAGTTATCACCATCATATATAGTTTCTTAACTAGTTTTAATCCTCCCAAGTTTTTGAAAAACCATGTTTGATTTTGCAAGTGTGCTATGGTTTTTGGCACATGCTTATTTACTATGCTCGTAAGCAATCTATTATATTGGTTTCTACCAACATGTATCATTTCATTATGATAAGGGGCTTGTAATGTCCAATGTAAAACTCTAAATAATGTTGAGAATAAAACTTTGATATTCCTTAGCACTGTTAAACTTTGAGATGTGATGTGGAATGGCAAGAGGGAAGCCATTCCATTTTGTGGCAGGGCTTGCTGGCTATTGCCACCACCACCAAGACAAGGTAAGCAATGAAATTGGATTTAAGCCCAGATTTTGACGGATTCAGACTTCAATTCTGACTTTGGTTCAAGTTTTGTGCTTCAGTTATGGTGCTTCAGCGAGGTTTTGTGCTTCAGCAATGGTGCATTTTCGGCGAGATTTTGGAGCTCATTATGGCATCTCCAGCTTCTTATGCCCACCATATCCACCATAGCCATAGCAGGGGTTCAAAAATCCAGCTCCAGCAACCATAGCCACAACGGAGTTTTTTAAGGCAGGTAACAGATCATTCAAGAATGTAGGTTTTCACTCAGGTAACATGCTATAAGAGGTCATTCAAGAATGTTGTACTCATTTGTCATTCTTGAATAGAATGGTCACCACATGGCGACCTCCCACTGGATAATAAACCAGAATGAATAGCAATCTCAAGAACGTACATTGATCTTGAACGATGAAAATTTTAGACTCAAACAATATTCATATCCATTGTATCATCTAGCATTAAAATTTTAGATGTTCAAATAAGTAACTTCGGGTAGGCAACAACTTAGAACAATGTGCTTCACTTAAATTCAATAAGTTTTAGACTTACTATAGCAAAGGGAAGATGCAAAAACAAGCTGCAACGTCTTGTCTATGCAAAAAAAATGTATCTGATTTTTCCCTATCATTGACCACCATCTGTACCCTAGTTTCTTTCTACAACAATTGTGGCTTCAGCCCTAAATATAGAACCCCTTACAAGGATTGACTTGTATTCTGAAACTTTAACTCCAGGAACATCCACAAGCAAATGAACCCCTTGGAGCCATCGTTGTCCAGTTTGTTCGAGCCATCACAACGGGGCTGGTTTGGAACAGGTGCATGGGGAGGGTTTTTTTTGTTCTCCCTTTTTGGGTCTCTCTTCGAATCCTTAACGGAACCTTCCACGCAAGTTCTCAGCCACTTCAGAGGCAGGGAAGGCTGCCAAAACAGAAACCCTACATATTTAGTGGGGTTTAAGTATCGAGGTACCAAAACAACTCCGTCTGTTAATCCCACTATTCAAAGGGTAGCTCATTGGCAAAAGAAATCTCTCTGAAAAGAAAAAATGGACATCCACCACACGAATGTGCTAACCCCCAAATTTTTCCCACATAGGGACACAATGGGAAAATGACATGTTCTCCATTGTGGCCACTTTAGCAAGCTTGGAATGGGGTTTTGACTTTACGCATGAGTCCAAAGGATCCAATTTACTCTACGGACAAGCTATTATGACCAACAGAACCAAACTCGATTTTTTATGTGCAACTAGTCGACCTTTTCGCTACACAACCACCTTGCATGTGTGTTTGACAACTTTTGCCATGCGATTGTCGATTTTCTTTTATCCTAGAGGTAGCATAGAACTTGAACATGTAGACGTTGGAAGTGGGGCCTACTACATAGTTGCTTTCTCCGAAGAGGGAGTATGAGAAGGCAACCATAACGACTCTAGAACTCAAATCTATTGTCAATAGGTCCAAAATGTTGAGGTCACCCATGGACACACGCGTTTGCGGTGGTTCTCAACTCGAAGCTTAACGTATGTTGTTGACCTTTTACTTGCCACATTGGGTGTTCAAAGATAAAATATGCAATTAACTGTCCTACTCTTCCCCGAAATTTGTAGTCATTAAACATGGCATGTATTTATTTTAATGACCACTTCTTTCCACATTTCAATATGTGGAATGAATTGGTGACCTCTCATACAGGTGGTTGCCAATGGCATCATACGCGGGTTCACTTTTAAACATGGCTACACGTTTGCAACATGCCTGAATGGATGAGCATATCATTGATATGCTTTTACCATAGTTCCCTCGATCTTAGCAAATGAACCCTTTCCAAATTTAGGAAATAACTTTTACCTTATGCCTTCATTCCCAGCATTGTGAGTTGTGTCTTGCTTTAAAAGTTGTGTCTTGCTCGATCACCTCGCTTAATTTTATTTATTTGCAGAGTCCGCCTTATTATGCAAGCCTGACCGCTATGCGTTTGTTGTGCTTGTTTCGTGGCTTTCTAGAATCCTCCAAGCCCGAGTCAATTTGGGTATGCAAAGTTAGTTGGTTTGGGTTTGTGGCTTCGGCGAGGCCGCTTTGGCTTTGAGGTTCGAATGCTTCAAGCCATGTTCTATCCTCCAAGCTCCAGCAGCCAGAGCTTTGGGGCTATTTATGATGATGAGTCCGTCATACTCTATTTTTGCGGCTGTCTAGGATGAGTTCGGCATGCTTTATATTTTTCCTATTTATTTCCCTTGCCTAGACAATGCCGTTTTGCACCATTGCAACTTTCCGTGGAGTGAGGGTAGGAAAAAAAAATTGAGTCAGACCATGTGTTCAATCGAGACTATTGCAATTTGCCGTCATTTTTCGTCTCAAAATCCTGGGAGACACAGATCTGGAATGACAAGCGAAAGATTCCCAAGAATATACATAATATGCATATATGGCATAAACTCACCTAGTGGCTCCCATGGCCTCCCACCACAAAACCCAAGAATATACATAATATGCATATATGGCATAAACTCACCTAGAGGTGAAAAAAATTCCAATGAAAATGAATTTCTAATGGTAAAACATGAAATTGTCCTAATATTTATGAACAAATGAATCATACATAGGCTTTTTGGTACTGTGTAGTTTTTGGGACTCTAGAGGTATGGCGCCAAAATGGCCGCCTGTTTAACATGTCGCTCCAACACAGGTATGGCAGAGTCTACTGGATGTCCAATGCTCTAGCCAAATATCTTTTGAAGCCCTAAGTGCATGGGGCTGCAAATATGGTAAGTATTTGATTCTAGAATGGGACTCGCATGAAACCAACAAACCGCCGACTTAGACTTGCTTCTCATTCATCTCAGCAGATTTTCTACAATGGTGGATAGTGGGTAGCCGCACACATGCGAACTACCCATAAAAAATAAAGGGAAAATCCAATTATATCATTTGGACCCCAACAAAATACAATGCTAATAGAGACTGGGCTAGTGTACCTGCCAAAAGCTTATCACCGGGATTAAAAAACCCCGCCCTTTGGGTTTGAGAGAAAAACCCTAGTGATAAGCCTTGCAAGGGGCTTGGACAAACGTAAAGGCATAAAAATCGCCCAAAACCCACGAATGGAAAAGTCAAAAGCGATGCCGCCGCTAACCCTGCACGTACACGCACATCACCAACAAAACAACAAGACAAAACAAACCTCCTGTGAGTGGAGGGCTGACACAGCGTGCCGACAAAAAATACAATAACAAAGAAAGGGGAGGGTGGGTTCAAAGAGAATAAGGTAATCACGAGAGAAGAGGAAGCGCCAAGAGGAAGCCTAAAATAGCGAACTCCCAACTGAATGGGCATGCTACCGCATGCATGCAAAACATGCATGCTTTCGTCCCATTCTAGAATGGCGATCCGATGTCTCCGGATCGATGGGATTCTAGAATGGGACTCACATGAAACCAACAAACCGCCCGAATACCAAAGGACTTCCTTACAAACTAGGATCGAGGACGAAGGTCACAGGACGAAGGCTAAAGGCCGGAAAAGGACAGCAAGAGAGAAACGCCAAATTGGCCAAACCAAGCAGGAAGAAGCCCCTCCCCTGCCTGGGAAACAATTCAAAGAGAATAAGGTACTGCTGAGAGAAGAGGAAGCGCCGATGAGTTGTTGATGCAGAAACGCGCCTAAAATGGCGAACTCCCAACCAGAATGGGCATGCGCCGCCCGCATGCATGCAAAACATGCATGCTCGTCCCATTCTAGAATGGCAATCCGATGTCTCGGATCGATGGAATATTTCCATATTTGCAAAAGAATAGACCTACGACTTGCCATGCCGGAATAGGCATTTTTATCTGCTCATGAGATTTCGAGTTTTTTAGTTGCTGTGATGATTAAAAAGTTGAGATATGCCTCTCTAATGCTAGATGCGGATGGTACTGATACATGTCATTTTGTTTTAGGTTGGAACTGGCCGATTTGCTCTAAGGGGTAGTTAAAGCTGATTCATTTGCTCTAAGTTGGAGTTTACTAGGATATGAGCAAAGACGAATTTGCTCCAGCAATGTGGATTGAATGGCAGTGGCTTGAATGTTCTATGCTATCAGAATAGGAACATCTTTGCTACATGACAATATCAGACTGAGGTGTTTCCATACAGTAAGAATATCTAAATTTATTGTTTTCAATAAGTCGTTCATCCTGCTATAGATGCCAAAATGTTGAAGGGATTATTTTTAAGATGATCAGGCTATGCTCAAAAGGCCGCTCATTATGCTGACAATCTTCCTATTACGTAGAAATATGGAGCGACATCAATCAGGTTAGATAATATATTGTTGAAATACTTTAATGTAAGTAATCAACTTATTATAAGCTAGATACAAATCATTGTATGATCTTCCAAGGTTTCCACAAGCTGATTTATTGGGACTTGCTTTTGACCAAAATTAGCTGGCCATTTTAATGCTGCATGGCAATATTCGATTATGGCAGTACTAGTTGCTACAAACTTTTTGCTTGTTTCTATATATGGATAGAACTTGCTTTGCATAACCAAGGACTTGTGTACAATGTCTTTGGGTCTAGATTCTGATTATCCTATGTCTGGGCTTGTGTACAATTGCTTTGGGTCTAGATTATGATTTTTCTATCTCTGGTTAATATGTAGGCAAAATCTCGGATATTTCTATATAGAAATATTTGATTAGCTTTCTGCTTGTATCCATCTTACATAATACTAAAGCCAAAAGCTTTCTACTCGTATCCATCTTACGAGTGCACTAGATGCAGCATCTGAACAAGCAGTTCAAGAAGCTTTGGATTCCCTAATTGTAATTGTAATTGTAATTGTATTAATCAAGCCATTTAGGCCCCCAGGCCTCTATGGCAAAAGTTTTACAAGACTATTATTGCGCTCATTCTAGAGCATTATTAGATTCATAATCTTCCATAAGATTGAACAGACAAATTATGTCTTCTCGTTCTCTCCACACTTCTCTAATATATGAGCTCAGGATATGCGCAGGAAGATCAAATAGCTCCTTCAATGTAGACATGTTAATTCCATGCTTGACTCTTATATATTCATAAGAGTAGCATTCTAGTAAAGCATGTTTTTCTGTCTCCAACTTGGGGTCTAGACAACCGGGACAAAAACGCTCTTCACGAGCTAATCCATACATTCTGCCTGTCTCGATATGCAAATTATGAGGCTGACGATCGAAATGAGAGATTAACATTCTTTTCTTTTCTGCTGATATGAGAGGTTAAGTATGCTTGGCTAGTGTAGTCCTTTAAGTCATTTATCTCTTCTATGTAAAATCGCTTCTTTGTGTCTCCTTCTACACTTAATTGCCACATAGTCTTCTTTGTTATGCTTGCTACTGTTCATGCACTTCTTTAAACTTCGTTGAGGTTGGCCATATCCCATATCCAAGCCATCTAGCAGCCCACTTTCTTATATCAGCATACCACCCTCTATCTCTTGATTGTTCCAATGCCAACCTTGGCCACCTATCGAGTCCATGGCCAAAATCTTATTTTACGTAAGTGATGGTTACGCAGAAAGTCCCTCTACCTCTAAGGGCAATAAGCACATACGCAAGGAGCATGCAATACGGTGTTTGAGGTTTCACACCTAGTTCCCAAAGAAGGAATGGTTTTCAATCTTTTCAATCTCTAACCAGCATTTTTTAGAAAGTCCAGGCCCCCATATAGGGCTGCCATACAATACTACTGGGCTTCACTGTATGCCAAAAAAGCGACTTCCTTTGATTCCTTTGTTCAAAATTGTTCACTTTGCATTGGTGCATCATGCTATAGTAAGCCCTAAGGCCTCCGGAAGCTCTCTTAGGGCTGCTAGTGTCCAATTGTAATCATTGGTTATATCAATGCCAAGATATTTATATTCGGTCACTGTTTCAAAGGTATCCCTCCAACCGCGGAAAGTGGTTGAATCGACCACCAACCACCATTATCTTGGATTTGTCCACGTTGATTAGCATACTTTTATGCTCACGTAATTCATGTAGCACATTCAAGTGCTGAAGACCCTCGGCCAGCTTTGGAAATCAAAACTATGTCATCGCAAAAAGTAATAAGCGCACAACATACTTACCTAGTTTTACTCCATCACCACCGAAGTCTAGCCAACCATCCCTCCAGCTCATCAATAAATAAGCCAAAGAGTGTTGGTGAACAAGGACACCCTTGCTTTACTCCAATCGTATTCTCTATGCATTCAGGTCCCAGTAAAGGGAAAGAGAGTTTAACAAGAACCTCATTGTAGAGACAGGTGATCGCCTTCCTTATTTCCAATGGCACCGCAAAAGTTCTAAACGTGTAGCAAGATCTTTTCTTCTTACCATGTCAAATGCCTTAGTTAGGTCAATGAAAGCAAAATATCTTTTATTTTTCGGCTCCCTTTGCACCCCTCGGTGACACTCTCAAAGTTGCCAAATGATCAAGTGTAGAGTATGCTTCTCTAAAACCTGCTTGGCCAATTGCTTTCGCCCATCATGAGAGTCTGCCCAAATCAGAAGTTTTTTTTCAACCATTGATGCAAATAACTTAGCAAACACACTACCCACAAGGATCGTATGCGATAGTTCTTTATATCATCTCTGTCTCTCGATTTATATATTGGAATTACTCTATTCAAGCACCATTCATGCGGAAAGTGACCAGCCAAGAGGGCATCATTACGGATATCCGCTAAAAGGGCATGAAGCGACTTACCTCCCCATTTAAACAATTCTGATGATAGACCATTCGAGTCGCTAGCTCGGCCATTGCCCATAGTCTTCAAAGCTTCATGTACATCCTGTGCGGTGAAAATGGGCGTGCTATCACCCTCACATGCCATCTGTTCCATCTGTGGCGTATTATATAATTTGCATACCCAAGCTAACAAATCCTCTCGGGAAATTTTCTCCGTCGATTGTTGCTTTCTAGATCGGTTAAAAACTTTTTGGATCAGTATCCATTTCATGCATAAGCATCTCAGTATGCTTTCTCATCCAGGCTCTTTTCTTCCGTTTGACAAGCTTTTTATAACTGGCAAGTTTAGCAGGATCCTTGGATTGTTTCCACACAGCTTTTGCTGCTCTACAATCCAAGTCAAACCATTTACTATGTAACCATTCCGGCTTCTTTGGCTTCGTGAGCCCAAATATAGCCTGTGCCGTGTCCAACGTAAGATTCATGAGAGTTTTGCTTCTGTCCCTTAGCGACCCTTGCCATTGCATATTTACCAACTTAGCGTCTAATGCTTTTTGATATTCATCTGCAAGCTTGTAGCATAGTTTCAGCCTTGGATGAGGTACTGTCGTGGACACTTTTCTTTTAATTTTCATAGCCAAGTTAAACACATAAGGTACATGATCAGAATCCGCATTTCTGTCTAGCAAACAAAAATCTGTTACTTGTGCCAATGCATTTGGGTCTCCGATAAGGTAATCAATTGTACTGCTACCATTAATCTGATGATATGTGAAACCACTGGAATTGGGATAATTAGTGATCCCATTAAATATGATGAAATTGAATGCCTCGCATAAGGCAATGATATGCTTGCCCATATTATTGGTGATCGTGATCTACGAACTTACGAGGCCAACTAAAGTCACAGATCATTTTGCTCAAGTAGCCATAACGGATTCTTTTCTTCAGATAAAAGAACTGCTTGCTTATCGCTCACACGACCATTAAGGTCTCCTGCAATAAACACCATACCAGATTCTCTAAATTTTGATATGTCTGCTGCAAGATGCATGAATGGATCCCTCTGCATGTAGCCCAATGTAGAATAGACAAAAGGGATAAGGTTCGAGTGGAGCAAAATATACCAATGCCACATAAATTTCAGCAGAACTATTCTTTATCTTTAGCCATATATACTGAGAGAATTTGTCTTTACTAACCACTGAGACTGTTTTTTGTAAATCTTTCTTGACATAACATGCAATTCCACCCCATCCTCTTCTGTTGGTACCCAATGCATTCCAAACCGAGTCCACAAGAGAAAAACACAGGATTTCTAAAAGTCTATTGGTTTCAGGCTCCCAAGTTTCATTTAATGCCAGAATATCATATCCCTGAAACAACTGCATATTACTTAAAATGGTGTCTTCGCATAAACCATGCACATTCCAAACTAGAAACCTGAGGGCTGCTAATTCCTATGCTTGTTTCCTTGTGACTAGCTTATTGTTTACAATGTAAGCATTTTTTCCCTCAGCTTTCAGTCTCTTTACTTCTTCCAGAAGCATCTTGCGTTCTTTCTGTTGCTGAATAGTTAGATCATCATTGAGCCAGATTCTCTGTCCCTTTAAATGGCTCCTGTGTTGGATGATCCGTGTCTTAGCTTCAATTGTGCCAAATTTCAACAAAATAGGACGGGATTACGCCATCCGCGTCTTTTTGCCCGGTCTCCTAGAGTAGATGACTCGGATCTACTACATGCATAGTATTTTTAAAGAAATCATCAACAATAGCGTATAATCTCACCTTCTTGTTCGAGGCCAGACTTTTTGCATACTGGATGCACCTGTCTTCTTGTTCGAGAAGCTTTGTCTGCAAATTTTAGCATCTGCGTCTCTACATTAGATGAAATTTGGGCAACGATTTGGCCTTTCTCTCCTTGTTCTTCTCGCAATTCTCCTTGCTCATCTCTCAATTCAGTAATCATTTCCTTCAATTCCTCCATGCCAAGTTTCAGAGTTTTGATTTCATCCCCGGCTTTTGTAATTCTTCATCGTGAAGCTCTGAATTCTTCCCTGGAAGCCTTGAGATCTGAAGCTAGCTGCCGAATTAGCTGAAGAAGCTCATTGCAATCGAGATCCTCTGGATTGTCTTTCTGGGACATGAGCCGTGTCTTGGCCTTTCCGCCTGACATCAGAAGTATTCAAATCAAAAAGAATCCAATAGTTCGATGCCAGCAGCCGAATTAGAGAGATGCCAGCAGCCGAATCAGATTTCGATCTGCAGGTCCCGATGTCAACAGGTTCCGATGCCACAGGTTTCGATTTGCAGATTCCGATGCCTAATCTTGTTGTTTTTATCTGGATGCCGTACTTTTTGTTCTCTGGTTCTATTAGGCGATAGCGGCGTCGCCCTAAAATAAGCGCCTCAGTACATAATGTTGGGTCAAACTACTGTCATTGTGGCACATCGCTTGTCAACCATTCGGAATGCTGACATGATAGCAGTAGTACAATCTGGTAAAGTTGTAGAAACTGGAACACACGTGTATCTCATCACTAGAGGTGAAGATGGGGCATACGCAGCCCTTGTGAGGTTACAAGAACGAGGAAAAGGAAAGACTCTTGAATCTCAAGCATCCATAAAGCGTTCACGCAGGTTACTACTTTCCAACTCATCTCAAGATTTTATGTCAATAGAGCTTTCAGGAGTACTAACATCATTGATACATACAGGAACTCACGAGGATCTTCAATGTCACAATTCAGTTTCCATCTTAACGCGTTCTCTCTGATTCGTCAGATGCACAAAGCATTTTCTTGGGTTATGGTCAACTTGAAAATAGAAAATCGACAAAGGGCTCGTTTATAAGACTGCTTAAACTTAATGCAACCTGAATGGCCCTATGGCTCGCTTGGAAGCATAGGAGCGATCGCGGGCGGGTGAGTGTTGACACCCTTTTTGCTTATGGAATGACTCAAGTTTCGGTAACATATTACGGCTGGACAAGTATTACATGAAAAAGGAGGTGGAGAAATATGTTTTGTACTTTCTAGGTGCATCTGTGTTATCATTGGTTGCAAACATGCTTGAACATTATTTTTTGGTTACATGGGAGAGTGCCTAACCGTATGCGAGTCGGAAGCATGATGTTTGGAGGTATGAATATTACGTAATGGCCTATAGGTTTTGTTTGTTATTTCTTATTTGAAAGAATTTTTACGTTGCAGCAATATTGCGGAATGAGGTAGGATGGTTTGAAAGGGAGGACAATTCTGAAAGACTGGTTGCATCTAGGCTTGCTACAGATGCAACAATGGTGAAGGCGGCAGTCAGTGACCGCATGTCTATACTGACTCAAAATCTAGCACTAATTCTTGCAGGTTTTGTGTTGGCATTTGTGTTACAATGGCATCTTACTCTCATTGTTCTGGCACTTTTTCCATTCATGATCAGTGCGCATGCTGGGGAGGTATAGCTTTTTTGCTGCAGTATTAAATAGATTGAATATCATTGCCCCTCATGTCCTTGTGCTTTCCTGTTTGCAGCATTTCTTTATGAAAGGATTTGGCGTAAATCTGGCAAAGGTTTATGCTAGGGCAACCATCGTGGCTGGCGAAGCAGTCAGCAATATACCCTAGGCGCTCGTTCTGGAGCAATTCCGATCATGGCAAAACCACCAAAAGTAGTCAAAGCTAAATCTGGCTCTTCCGATATTGATAGCAATGATGCGACTGCATCTGATACAGGGGCAGCAGGGATAGAATCTGCAGGGACAGAATTGGCATCTGTTGCCATTGATTGCAACCTGCTGCAACTCGTCCATTTGTTGTGCAGCGAACTGAAGGAGGCCAGAGAAGATATCCGCTCCACAAAAGATGAAGTCAAGGCTGCCAAGGAGGAAATTGCGCAATTGAAACATCAGGTTGAGAAACTTCATGATGCTATTGCAGACTTAGAGAATCAGGCACCCGAAGCTGGATATGGAAATACAGATTCGAGTAGTACTGATCATTTGGCTGCAATGGTCTCTTCCGAAATTGAGACTAAGGTTGCAAACCTCTTTGAAAAAGAACAACAAAGGGTATGTGAACATGAAGAACGTGCAGCCAGGGCAAATAATATTGTGGTGGCTGGGCTTCCAGAAAATGATAAAGAAAACATCAAAGAAGTGATAGATATATTTTTCCAGGAGACTATGCATCTAATAGATCCGGCATTCATTACATGTAGACGCATTGGTAAGAGAGTGGATGGGAGAAACAGACCTGTACTGCTCAAATTTGGTAGTCTGGATGCTAAAACCCGTGTGTTGCAACATAGAGGCAATCTGAAAGGCCACAAAATCTGGTTGAATGATGACTTGACGCTGCAACAACAAGCTGAGCGCAAACTAATGCTGGAGGAAGTAAAAAAACTGAGAGATGATGGGAAGAATGCTTATATCGTGAATCATAAAGTGATTGTCCGTGGCAGAGCATAGGGAAGCGAGGCCCTCAAGCTGCTTGTATGGAATATACATGGTTTGGATGAATCTAAAATATTGAGTAATTCATTTCTCGCTTATGATATATTGTTGCTTAGTGAGACTTGGGAACATGAGTCTAACAGACTTCTAGATATCCCAGGTTTTACCTTGCTAGATTCAGCCTGGAATTTGCAAGGCACAAGCAGAAGAGGTTGGGGTGGAATTGCGTGTTATTTAAAGGAGGACATACATGCTTCTGTCACGGTTGTAGGTAAAGATAAATATAACCAGTTTATTTGGATAAAAGTTGCTTCTCCTGGCTTTGAATGCTATATCGCATGTGTGTATTTTGCACCTTTAGACCCGCATCCCGCACCAGTGTATTCAATGGATGGATTAAATGGAGAAGATCCTTTTATTCACCTGTCAGCTGATATTATGCGCTTTAAGGAGCATGGGCATATCTTTGTAACAGGGGACCTTAATGGTCGTATAGGTACAAAGCAAGCGTCACTCCTTTCTGGAGAAGGTAATGCCCTATGGCTATTAGAGCAATCAGCTAGACCTTGGTCGCGCAAATCTGCGGATATGATATCCAATAAGATGGGCAAACACTTGATTTCTATGTGCGAGTCCTTTAACTTTGTTTTATATAATGGCATTGCACATTTTCCAGGATCATGGGACTTTACTTGTTACCAGCCCAATGGCAGCAGTGTTGTGGATTATTTGATCGGAGATCCTCATGACATTGACATAATTTCAGATTTTAAAGTCTTGACGAGGGATCCTGACTCGGATCACGCCCTCTTGGATTCACTTTAGCCGCGACCAAGCAAAAAAGCTCTCGAAATGATTCCACCGCCTAAAATAAGGCTGACTTATAAAAAGGCCGGAAATTATGAATGCTTGCTTGATGATAAGTTATCCATGCTTTGCTGGTCGGGCACCTTGGAACACAAAAATGAGGTATTGACCAATTTAATCTTTCAAACAGCAAGTTCTGTATTTCGTTTGACAAAAAAGGAAAAGAAAAATGGTTGGGCAAAAAGTAAATGGTTTGATGCAGAATGTTTTGCTGCTAAAATGTGTGCCAAATCGGGGGACCATGCTAAGATCAAGCAATACAGGGCATTGGTTAAATATAAGAAAAGAGATTGGTGTAGAAGGCATCAGGAAAGGATGATGTACATTAAAGAGATAGACCCTAAACGGTTCCGTATCGCTCAAAAACTATGGGGACATCGGGTGACATTTCAAGGGATGAACTCTTAAAATTGGATAAAAGAGTTTTTTATAGTACTCCCCAAGTGGAGCAAATGTTATTTGAAGGAGAGCCAAAGGAAATATTCACAGTGGCAGATGTGGAAAGTGCCCTCAAAAGATTGAACAATGGCAAAGCTAGCGACTCAAAAGGGCTTTCGGTTGAATTGTTTAAGTGGGGAGGAAATAAACTTCATATGTTGTTAACTGATCTATGCAATGAATGCCTCATGAGGGGGAGTTTTCCAGATGAATGGTGTATCAATAGGACAATTCCTATATATAAGTCTGGAAGCAAGAATTAGGTAAGAAACTATCGAACAATCTTGGTAAGCAATATTTTTGCTAAGCTTTTTGCGTCTATGCTTGAAAACAAAATCTCTTCTTGGGCTGATGAACACGATAGTAGAGCTATTGGACAAGCAGGCTTCCGGAGTGGCCACTCAACATTAGACCACTTAGCTACTTTTGCGTAGTAATGACAGCGCCTAGGGGGCAACTTACTAGGAGTGTTCATATATTATTAATGTGCACATGTGCACATTAATGAGGGCACACCTTTCCATGTTGGCATATTTTGCCACCTAGCCACTAAAGGCAAGTGGGGCCTTTCCAATTATCCCACATGCCAAATTGGGTAATTGGAAACCCTAGCCTAAACCCCCATGTCTATTTAGGGTAGGAAAACCCTAGCTTGCTAGTTTTCGCCCTTAGGGTTTTAGAGCTCAGTTTTGGCTGCCCCAGAGCCAAAACCGCCCCCAGACGCCTGCTTTTAATTATGCCATCGGTTTCCCGGACGATCAGCCTCGCCAGGATGGTTGAACTCGTGTCGAGGAGCCACTCAAGGATCAGAGTTTGGTCAATTTAATAGCTTAAACCGCCTTCTAATCATAGAATCAAGAGGGTTTAGACTATTAAATTGCCCATAGCAGCCTATCTAGATCTTAGATTCGGACACTAACCAAAGAACCTAACTCTATGATTAGATCTAGTTCTTTAGTTCTTCCGTGATGTATTGGGTTGATGTATCTCCGCGGAACTCCTTGTATTGGGAAGGGGGTAGAGGCCCCAAAGCTTGTAGTTGATGCTCCTAGAGTAGCCTCTCTAGCACACCGTAGATCTCGCCCTGGTACAAGAGCCACACCCGGTTGTGGGTGGAGGGGCCGACCGGGCTAAGAAGGAGGTTCATGTTCTCGACTCCCGAACCATCCCCCTGGGGTGTGTAAAGCCTACCGGGATCATTGTGACTAGGTCTAATGGCTTACCACCGAAAGTGCGGGTAAGGCATGGGCTCGACACCGTGAAGTGGTGTACACTTTCCAGTGGGTTCGGAATAACACGGGCAAAGGGCCCTCTAGTCACCTTGAGTTAGCATGTAGATCTCTCGGAGGGAGTGATCCCCACCGCCCCCATCGAACCGGGAGGATGAGACCCGTGAATAGCCCCTTTGGCTATGCATCCCTGGCGGCTACAGCCAGTCCCAACACTTTTCAGCCTACTCGCAAAGTGTGCACATGGGAGGGGCGGATGGAGTGGACAACCCTATGCCATGTTCTTATGCCAGCCAATTCCATTGCCATGAATTGCCTCAACGAACTCTCGGAGACCCAAGCCGCGGGCTATCCTTTGAGTCCGAGCCTTGGGTAGGATCCCCTATGTGATGTGCTGATCTTTGTCTATGCAGATATGAGGAGGACCATCCTTCGAGATGGTCACAGATGTTGATGTATGTGCTATCGACATGTATGTTTACGCTTCCGCCAGCCTAGGTAGGCCCCGAGGGAGACGGGTAGAATGACACCTTCACTCTTCCCATCGAGACTCAAGCACGGTGCAAAGGATATGTGGAGGGCCCCAGACGCGATGGAGCTGGTGTGGGGAAGAATCCCTCGCTTGTATACCGGTGAGTGCACCGTGATAATGCAGTAGGGGACGCCAAAGCTGGTATCGTGAGCAATGTTCTTGGAGACCAAGAGCAAAGCACTGACCATGTTCCCAAAGAGTACTAACTTGATAGGATCCTCAAGCCTCAAAAAGTGGGAAAATTTTTCTCACCTTTGTAGTTATGCTAAGCTAGTAACAATTAAGTGAATTGGAATTTAACAAGATTAAAAAAGAATGAGCCAAAATTTTCCAGTGAGGTGGTCTCACACCGCTACCGGTCGCGAAAACTAACTTTTTGTTTTGAAGCGAGGCTAAAGCTATGAGACATCGAGTCAAGAACACCAAAACATGATGAATTTGAGATAAATAATGTGGTAAGGCTAATTCTAAGGTAGGAATTAGTTAGAATAGCATGTTTTAATTACCTAAAACCCTAGAATGGGAGAGATTCATACCGCTACCGGTCGCAAAACTAAACATTAGTATTGGAACGAGGCGCAAGCCGTGGAGACCAATAGGTAGAAAAAGTCCAAATAAGTATAAGTTTTAGATAAGTTGGTGCCTTAGCATGTTAAACGGAGCAACTTGAGTTTTGACCTAAAATTCCCCAAGCTATAAATAGATGTAGAACCCCTCATTTTTTCGCCCAAGCCCTAGAAACCGCTTCTTCCCAACTTAGGGCGATCTTTCGGGCGCTTTTATCCGATTGACGATCCAGAAAACATGGCCCGAACCAAACAGATCAAGAAGGAAGCGCCGCCAAAGAAACCACCAGCGCCACCGAGGCGTAGATCATTCGGAAGATGCTTCGCGGAGAGGCTCGCGAAGAGGGGGGGTCGCCTTCGGACGAAGAGGAAGACACCTCCGATTTGATCGATGTCTTCAACCAGCAGTGGAGGAGGACGAGGCCACATCACCGAACTCCATGGACTAAGAGACGAGGGAGGTGTACGAAGAAATAGAGCGGGAGATCCAAAGCAGCAGGAACAAGGTATTCATTCAGACGCGACTCCACGGAAATCCTCGAAAGGTGATGAGCAGTGATGTGTCCGGAGCCACGGAGGTAGCGACCTTAGAAGGTTCATCAGAAGTACGAAAGCATAAGAGAAGGGAAGACAAAAAGAGGAAAAGGAAGGAGGAGGAACAAAAGGTAGCGTAAGAAAAGAAGAAAGTTTAAAGGGAAGTTCGTGGTCGGGCGAAGGAGAACAAAGGACCGCCTCGGCCAAGGAAGAGGCCGAACCCCAACATTATTATCAAGGAGCTGCAACCCTGATTTAACCCCAAACCCTTCCGACGACTCTTCCGATGAAGACTTCAACCCTAACGCCGCAGGTGGGAGCTCTTCCAAGCACCCAGCGACGAAAGCGTGAAGTACCGAAAGCAGCCAAGACCGAAAGCAACCCCACCAAGACCAAGTGCGTAAGCCCCCCAATACCCGGCATGGGATAGAAAGAAGCAACCACGACCTGCCCGGAAGCCTACGCCACCGGCTGTGGTAAAGATTTATGAGAGGAAGATGAGAGAGCACGAGGCCTACATGAAGAAATGGGAGGCCTATAACAAATATTATGAAGAAAACAGAGTTAAGTTCATCGAGGGAGGGCGACCAACTAAGCAAAGAAACCCTAAGGCCGCCACCACCGAAGCCCAAGGTTCCCAAGCCGCCACCCCAGAAGAAAGCGGATAGGAAGGAGGTGGAGAGAAGAGCTGCTAAGGGAGATTAGACACTTCCAACAAGCAGCTCGGGTCTCCTAATCCCCCGCCCCCTTCGCTTCGGTTGGTGCGTGAAGTTATGCAGTGCCTATAGAACGTGACTTTAGAGTCACTGGACGAAGGCCGCCGGGCAATGCAAGAGGCGGCCGAGGCAAAGATAGTGCAACATTTTGAAGATTCAACAGCCTGCACTATCCACGCCAAGCTGGTAACCTTAATGCGATAAGACATGAGTCTTATGACCGCATTAAGGGAGAACGCCTTAGAAACTTTTTTTGTTGTAAATAATTAAAAATTTTGTAATATAGAGCAATTTTGTGTACCTTGATGACATAAACTTGAGTAATTAGAGCAAATTAATAAGTTTTAGCTTTTATTTCAAAGTGAAATAGACATTTGGGGAGCGAGAGACATGATGTTCACAGCCGCGCCGCGTCAAGAAAAACAAAAGTTAGGATTGAAGCGAGGGCGCTAAGTCGCGGAGACCTCGCCCATGCTTGACCAAAACAGCTCCAAATTGACCAAATAAGGGGTCGATTCTGCCTAATTTGATGAGCCCATCACCCTTACACCATTAGTTTACCCAAGTTGGACATCTTTGATTAAAATGGGACTGATGTTCACACCGCTACCGTCAAGAAAAACAAAAGTTAGGATTGAAGCGAGGCGCAAGTCGTGAGACCTCTTACCAATTCTTCACCAGACTTGTCAAAGTCACCTTCAACCCACATTGATAGCATCTTTTAGGTAACCTAGCCTTGTTCAAGCATCTCCTATAGTCCTCAAACTCCTATTTTGACCTCAGATAAGTTAGAATTACCCAATCCTAGGAAATTTCCAAGTCATCCAAAAATTAGGGTTTCCCCCTTTTCTATAAATAGACCCGCCACTTCTCACATAGCACCCTACAAATCTGCTCCCCGCCCTTCTAGCCGATTTCCTAACTCCCCGAGGCGCCTTTTGCAACCATTTGTTACCTTCTTCTCGCAATTAATCAATGGCAACTTCGATTTCCAGATGATACAAATACCGCCAGCCATGCCGCCGAGGCCGACGCCGACCAAATCTTCCAGATTTTCAGAAGGAGGTAGACGCCCAAGCAACCTTGCACGCGACCCCAAATTTTATAGTAGAGTCTTGACTGAGTTCCAAGCTAGGGTAGAACCAGCGCTAGTGCAACTCCCTCCTTGTGTAGGATATTTTGTTCCTAGACAGTCCCTGCAGGCAGCATTAGACGATGTCCCGAACATCGCCAAATACCTCACAAACAAAGCGCACCGCACACCTGAGCCAATGGTCCTAATCGGCCAACAGACCAAGTACTTCTCTTTCAACACTGCCCTGGCAATCTTTCTCACCCACCGTGCCGAGAACATCGTGGGGGAAACCTCTATTCCCCCCATGGACGTGGATCCATTAGCCGTAGCAGCAGAACAACGGCTCCTCACACAGTACGAACAGGAGCAGGAAGGGAAGGAAGAAGACTCGGATGAACAGGAATCCGAGGAGGAGGAAGACGATGTTGAGCTCGACCCAGCAGAGGAGCAGCGTCAAGCAGAGCGGGAGTGGCAAGACTTCGAAAGAAGCCGGCAGACTCTCAGAGTCGCGCCACCCCTCGGGTTAGGCATCACAAGCCTAGCCCCCATTATAATCGAAGGTGAGGAGTTTCTACTCCTAAGCGACATTCAAAACCTCCCGGAGTGCAGGGAAAGGGAGTACCGACCTGAAGAGTTGCTGCACCAACTCCGAAGAACGGACTTGGACGACTTCATCGTCCGAGGAGAGTCTGACTTTCCCCTCCAAGTAAGGGAAGCCGACACTTACACGGGAGAGTTTACCTCCGACATCCAAGCCTACAGCAACATCAGGCGATCATGGAGGCGCATAAGGCTGAGAACAAGCTACCGACGGAGGAAGAGTTCCTTGCTCTCCAGAACAGATGGGGATCCGCTTATGCGAATCCTCAAACATCCTAACGGAAAGCTCATCCGCAAGCACCTCCCCGGATAGATGTTTAATTCGACCTCGTGAGGGCTTCAAAGAACAGCCGAGACTATGTGGAGCTCACCACGGTAGAGGTTGATGATTTCGAAGCGCATTAACCGAGCTGGATACCGAGTAGCCGAGGACCCATCTCAAGAACGACATGTGTCATTACGCTTATTACCCTCGCCATTGCCGATGGATGGAAGAATAGCGGTTATCCACCGCAAGTTCACCCCCGTGAGGCGAGGAAGGAGTATCGCTTTTGATTGCACTCTCAGATTCGGCCGGGCATGCACGGCTACCCCTTAACACCGAAGTATGCAATCCCGGTGAAAAGAGCGGTAGCACTCGACGCCTTCGACTTCGCCATACCTTACAAAGCGGCAGCAAGACTGCCGCTGATGCAGCAGCTTATACCTCCCACCGCAGAATAGAAGATTTAGCAAGAGCATTACTGTGGTGGATCTCCAGCCAATGTTCTAGGAACTTGGGCCATTCAAAGGGGAACAGCCCAAGTGAAAAGTTCTTGGAGGATAATCCATCTTACCGCATCAACGTAAGTGATTAGCAAGAGTTGCAAGTTCTTGTATTAGTGTAATATAAAATATAAATATAACATTCTCTTGCACTATAAATGTTTTGTTGATACATTTTGTGTCCCTCAACCATGCCAACAAACATAAATAATGCAAGAAAGCAAGGAAAACTAACCATGTAGATATGAACCACTTGTGTATGCAGCTAGAGGCCCGAGCGCCAGAGAACGCACAACCGCTGGAACTTGTGGGGAACAGAGCCCGCCTGTGCCACGCCCGCAAGGAACCCGCTTGAAGAGTTTGGACAAATGACCCTTAAGAAGAAATATCGCAAAATGAGGACAGACCTCGAACAGATAAAGGCCTTGCTAGCCGCACAAGCGTGAGCAGGTTCGGTGGGTAACGCCAACAACCGCAAGCATCAGCCTGGGGAGAACAAGTAGAGACAAGAAGAGGAGCAAGAGAGGAAGGTCCCCAGCCGGACTCCTCCGACTCAAGCTCAGATTCAGACTGATTCGAGGGAAGAAGAAGAGCGTAACCAAGTCCGAAAGGCATCTAAAGGGAAGAGGAACCACCCGAGGGGACGACAAAGGGACACAAGAACCTCCTCGACTACCGTAAGAAAGTAGACTCCCGTGATTGGGAAATGTTTGGAAGGCCAGGAAGCTCGAGCAATTCTCAAAGCGAGAACAGCGTCGCATGGAAGCAGAGGCTTGGCTTGACGAGATGAGCGAATATGGCAATGCCTATGGTATGAAGGATAAGGATAAAGGCAGTGGTGGCAACAAATAACCCGGAGGGAGCAAAGACGATTTGGTGGAAGGGCTATGCCAAGGCTCATGGCTTAAGCAGGATGCTTGCGGTGTTCAAGAAGTTTGCTAAAGCCTTCAAGCGCCATTACGCTCCAAGAGAGCACAAGTCCAAGATGATGCAAAGAAGTTCTACAGTTGCAAAGAAGGCAACAAGTCAAGATGTAAATACACAGAGGAATTTATGAGGCTAAGGTCAGATGTGCCAAAGTTAGGTGAGAAGCATGCGCTGGAAAGCTACATTGAAGGTCTGAATGAGGAGATCCGCAAGCTTGTAAGGGCAATAAACCCTAGAACGGTATCTGTTGAGTCCAAGGCAATAAGCTTGCAAGGGACAGGACCTCTAATAGCGGGCGAGGCAACAAAAGATACCAAGATAAAGGCAAGGCAAAGAAAGCGCTTTTAGCCCGAGAACGCCAAGCCCAGACCAGCCTAGAGCCCCATATAGTGGCAATCAAGGGAAAAAAGCAGGAGAAGAAGCAGTGTGTCCTTCAAAGACAAACAGAAGGGTCAAACTACTCCAAAGCAAAGGCGATCCTTTCAAGCAGGCCATGCCCAAGGAAAAGAGACAGAGTGCATAGAAAAGCGCCTTTGCTTCGTGTGTTTCCAGCCAGGCCATAGGACAAAGAACCGCCCATATGTCATGAGTGCAAAGCGGGCTTAGCAGAGTTGGGAGATTGGGACACTGGTCCGACGACGACGGCGAGGAGGCCCGCGACTACATTCGTGGTGAGTGTCATATCTTTGCCGCAATAGATACAGAAAAGGTGAGAGCCAAGATAAAGTAATTTCCACATTGGGAAAGGCCAAGGCCAAGTCATTTATAGTCCTAATAGATTCGAAGTAGCCATAACTTTGCATCTCCCGTAATGGTTCAAATGTTGAAGTTGAAACCATTAAAGTCAAAGCCAAGGCCCGTTGTCTTAGCAAGTGGAGCAAAGAAGCGCGCGACGCAGTAAAAAGAATCAACTTTGACATCGACTTGCCGGGATTAAGATCCGGATGGGGGCAGAGGTAATGGGCATTGGCAAGGCACGATTTGATAATAGGTATGGAGTACCTTGGACCAGCAGGGCCATTATTGATTGTGGAAAGCGGAAGGTGACCTTCCCAACACCCGACGGCAAGATCATTGAGATAACAGGTAAAGAAGTTGTCCCCATCATGCGTTGTATGTCTTCTAAACTACTGCTCAAGTGCATCAAGAGTGAGCAAGTAGCATACATCTTCAAGCTTGAGATTAGTGAGCCGGAATTGGAAGGAAGCAAAGAAGACAAGATGCTCAAAGCAAGTTGCCGAGGCAAATAGCTAAGTTGATCACGGAGTTCCACGATCTCTTTCCGTGATGAGATCAAGCAGCCCTCCTTATAGGGGAGTCGAAAAGCAGATAGCACTCGAACCGGGAACAAAACCGACAAGCAAGGCCCCATATAGAATGACAACGCAGAGTTGTCGGAGCTAAAGAAGAAGATTAGGTGGAGCCGCCGACCTAGGTTTCATTAGACCTAGTGTCTCGCCGCTTGGAGCCCATTCTTTTGTCAAGAAGAAGGATGGATCTTTGAGGATGTGCATAGACTATAGACAGTTGAATAAGCACACCATTAAGAACAAGTATGCGCTTCCAAGATCGACGACTTGATGGATCAGCTTCAAGGAGCAAAGATCTTCTCCAAAATCGATTTAAGGTCGGGTTACCATCGATACACGGATAAAGGAGGAGGATATCCACAAGACCGCTTCGTGACGGTATGGGCATTATGAGTTCACAAAGGATGCCTTTCGGCTTATCAAATGCCCCCGCAACGCTCATGAGGCTCATGAACGATATCTTCGTGGGAGTTCCCGGACACCTTTGTGATTGTTTTCTTTGATGACATTTTGGTGTATAGCAGATCCCTTGAAGAGCACGGCAACACTTGGAGAAGGGTGCTAGAGAAGTTGAGGAGGCACCAGTTTTACGCCAAGTTGTCGGGCGCCACTTCCGCAACAGAGAAGGTGGAATACCTTGGTCATGTGATCTCAGCAGAAGGCATCTCGACGGACCCCGCCAAGATTGAAGCAGTGATTCGATGGCGCTGGCGCCAAGAATGTGCACGAGGTCGAAGTTTTCTGGCCTAGCAGTGGTACTACAGAAGTTCGTGGAAGAACTTTGCTAAGATAGCAGCCCTGCTTACGCACTGGACGAAGGGCGAGAAGGTGAAAGATTGGGTAGAGCATTGGCACAAGAAAGCCCAAAAGGGATTTGAATTGTTGAAGGAAGCTTTAACAACAGCCCCGGCCTTTAACCCCTCGCCGGACCGGAGAAAGATAAGCTTGTAGCAACGGATGCGAGTAAGATAGCTACAAAAAGCAAAGCTTATGCAAGAAGAGCGCGTGGTAGCGATGATTCCGTGAAGATGAACGACGCCAGACGCCGCCACCCAACGCACGCATCGAATTGCTTGCAGCTTGTCGTATGCTAAGAATATGGAGGCACTACCTCTTGGGAAGGAAGTTCCAATTGATACCCACCATCGAGAGCCTCCAATATGTATTCACGCAACCACACCTCAACTGAGGAGGCCGGAGATGGATGGAGTTCCTCGAGGAATATGACTTTGATATAGTCTACAAGCCGTGGAAACTCAATGTGGTAGCAGATGCGCTTTCAAGGCATCCCCCGACAACTAGAGTGCATTGTAACGCAATTTCGACGCCTCCAAATGACTTTGGTAAGAGGATTGAAGAGTCCTTGCCAACGGATGTGGATTTCGTGGAAGTATGGGCAAGCCTCTAAGGAGGCTAGAATGATAAAAGAGCGGGAGGCCTTCAAGCATTATAAGAAGGAAGGCAACCTGTTATACCATAAGAACAAGTTGTGCGTACCCGAATCATCAGGTGTAAGGAAGTTGATCCTCCATGACACGCACAACAGCCCAATAGCTGGCCATGCGGGATTCATGAAAACATATTTCAAAGTGCGCGCAGCAGCCTATTATTGGCGTGAATGAAGAAGCAAATAGCTCGCTACATCAAGGAATGTCACTATGCCGCCAGACGGAAGGCAGAAAGCAGCCTTCAATTCCGTGGGCATTAGAGCCATTAGCAGTGCCAAACGCTAAGTGGGAGGTAATCAAAGATGGATTTCATCACAGGACTCCTAAGAACAAATGAAGAGGCAAGGATGCCTTGATGGTAGTGGTCGACAAGTTGTCAAAGATGGCACATTTTGTGCCTTGCAGACCACGATACATGCCTATGGATACAAAGAAAGCTCTTCACCAAAGAGATCTTCAGGCTTCATGGCATGCCAAGGGAGATTATCTCCATGAGATCCGGTTCATGAGTGCCTTTTGGCAAGACCTCTTTGCGACAATTCAGACCAAGCTATCCATGAGCACGGGCGATCATCCTCGACGGATGGCCGCACGGAGCGGACCAACAGGATCTTAGAAGACATGCTACTAAACTATGTCCCGAATAAGCAAAGTATGTGGGAAGAATTTATTCACTTGGTGGAGTTTTGCATACAATAGCACCAAGCGTGAATCGCCCCAAATGTCGCCATTTATGATCAATTATGGCTATCGATGTTTAACTCCGCATTAATTTGGCACAACCCCCGTCAAAAGTAGAAGTTTCGCAGCCAGATGTTGGCCGATATGCAAAGCAGCTCGTGGAAGAGGTTCGAGGGTATCCGCTAGCAGCAAGAAGTCGATTAAAAGAGCATCGCCGATAAGCATCGAAACGTAAGAGAGTTCAAAGTTGGAGATGATGTTTGGCTCAAGATCAAGGTAAAGCAGCGGCTCAGATTGGGAATTGCAAGAAGCTTGCTCCAAGGTGGGCTGGACCCTTCGTAATAATCAAGAGAGTAGGTAATCAATCCTACAAGTTGGATTTGCCAAAGACACCTAAAGATTCATAAGGTCTTCCACGGAGTTTGTTGAAGAAGCATACTCCAAATCCGCATTTAAGTCTTGGACACTCCAACGTTGTTGGAAATGACGGAGGAACATTTGGAAATAGTTCCGCACTGATTCTTGATAAAGCTTTCAAGAAAACGAGGAGATCAGAATTCCTCCAAGATTTGGTCAAGTGGAAACACTTGCCGCTGGAAGACGCCACGTGGGTACTTAAGAAAGATTTAGTAAAGCAAAGCACCCACAATTTATGGAGCAATGGGACGGCAAGGTCATCTCCTCAAGAAATCGCCTCGTGCATGTCGACGGCGTAGGTTAATTCTTGTATAGATTAATCCACGATGCAACCTATGCTTGGTATGGGTCGACATGCGTTGTTATCGATGATGAGACCACTACGGTGATCTCTAGGCGTGGTGTAATGTCAATGTAGGCATGACCGCTTTTCCGCTTGGGCGAAAGTGGAAGGTAGATTAGAAAGTCTACTGGTCCCACGGAAGGAGACGGCCTCGAGAGAAAAGAGGTCATTAAGGAATGCATTGATAGGGAAAGCACCTTTAGCCCCATATATGCTTTGATAGGAGGAATCCATCCTTCACGCCCCACGCCGAGAAGGATATCCTCCACCTGGCAACTAGAGGTGTAGGCATGAGTGGCATATAGGCATATAGGCGCTTCGTCTCCACGGCCATTATGGAAGATTCATCCTCTTCCTAATAGGAGATTAGCCATGCACTCATGTAGATAGGTGGGTGGTCACCATATAACCAAAAATTTTAATTAATAATTAAACGGTACTAACGTAGTGTCGACCGCGCAGCCAAGAGAGCCTCCTCCGGAGGGCAAGGAGGTCGAAGCATTTAAGACTTGCAACACAAGTTTTGTTGGAATGTGTTGCAAGGAATGAAGAGTACCCGGACAAGAATTATAGATATGAAATGTTGAAATTTTGTCTAACTTAACATAGTGAATAACTTGTTAATGGTGTTATGAATTGATAAGTATTCCATAATATAATAACGTAATAATGTTCTAAAAGTAATTACCTTAGAGTAATCGTGATAAATGTATAAAGGTTATATTGTAGGTATCACGCTGATTGCGGGGTGCGTGTTAGGAAGATCCCAAGGTGGGGAGACCCACGATGTCGGGACAAAGATCATTTCAAGGTGGGGAGAATGTGACGTTCCAAAGACAAGATATCGCCCGGGACGTACATTGTAACCGCCACGCCACGCAAGCATTACGCGCCACCCGATTGACGGTAACGCCAACGGATAGCTGTGTAAGTAGCCCTAGGGGCAACTTACTAGGAGTGTTCATATATTATTAATGTGCACATGTGCACATTAATGAGGGCACACCTTTCCATGTTGGCATATTTTGCCACCTAGCCACTAAAGGCAAGTGGGGCCTTCCAATTATCCCACATGCCAAATTGGGTAATTGGAAACCCTAGCCTAAACCCCCATGTCTATTTAGGGTAGGAAAACCCTAGCTTGCTAGTTTTCGCCCTTAGGGTTTTAGAGCTTCTTTTGGCTGCCCTGTGAGCCAAAACCGCCCCCGACGCCTGCCAGTTTAATTATGCCATCGGGTTTCCCAATCGATCAGCTCGGCCAGGATGGTTGAACTCGAGGTCGGGAGGAGCCACTCAAGGATCAGGTATTTGGTCAATTTAATAGCTTAAACCGTCTTCTAATCATAGAATCGGTAGGTTTAGACTATTAAATTGCCCATAGCAGCTATCTAGATCTTAGATCTGGGACACTAACTAAAGAACCTAACTCTATGATTAGATCTAGTTCTTTAGTTCTTCCGTGGATGTATTGGGTTGATGTATCTCTGCGGAACTCCTTGTATTGGGAAGGGGGTAGAGGCCCCAAAGCTTGTAGTTGATGCTCCTAGAGTAGCCTCTCTAGCACACCGTAGATTCGCCTGCGGTACAAGAGCCACACCCTGGTTGTGGGTGGAGGGGCCGACCGCTAAGAAGGAGGTTCATGTTCGACTCTCTAACCATCCCCCGGTGTGTAAAGCCTCCACCGGGATCATTGTGACTAGGTCTAATGGCTTACCACCGAAAAGCTTGGTAAGGCATGGGCCGACACCGCGTGAAGTGGTGTACACTTTCCAGATGGGTTCAGTCGAATACGGGCTGGTGGCCCTCTAGTCACCTTGAGTCAAAGCATGTAGATCTCGGAGGGAGTGATCCTACCGCCCCATCGAATCGGGAGGATGAGACCCGTGAATAGCCCCTTTGGCTATGCATCCCGTGGGACTCTGCCAGTCCCAACACTTTTCAGCCTTTACGCAAAGTGTGCAATGTGAGGGGCGGATGGAGTGGACAACCCTATGCCATGTTCTTATGCCGCCCAATTCCATTGCCATGAATTACATGCGAAGCGAACTCCGGAGACCCAAGCCGCCGGTTATCCTTTGAGTCTGAGCCTTGGGTAGGATCCCCTATGTGATGTGCTGATCTTTGTCTATGCAGATATGAGGAGGACCATCCTTCGAGATGGTCACAGGATGTTGATGTATGTGCTACTGACATGTATGTTTACGCTTCCGCAGCTAGGTAGGCCCTGAGGGAGACGGGGTAGAATGACACCTTCACTCTTCCCACTGAGACTCGTTACGGGTGCAGTGATATGTGGAGGGCCCTGTATCAGCATGGAGCTGGTGTGGGGGAAGAACTCCT
This sequence comes from Isoetes taiwanensis, assembly GCA_021234155.1. Classification (NCBI taxonomy): domain Eukaryota; kingdom Viridiplantae; phylum Streptophyta; class Lycopodiopsida; order Isoetales; family Isoetaceae; genus Isoetes; species Isoetes taiwanensis. The sequence goes on from JAJEKV010000429.1 coordinate 151,969, forward strand.
GTTTGTATACGGTGAGTGCACCGTATACGAGTAGGGGACGTCACAGACAGAGGGTGCAAAAGGCTCTGGAAATAAAAGGTATGTGGCATTTATTGACTTGGCAAAAGCATTTGACAGGGTTGGTAGAAAAGAGCTTTCTATGAGGCTAAATGATCTAAATGTTCCAGAGGATCTGAAAAATGCTGTAGCTTGTCTATATAAGCAGGTCCTAGTAGAGCTATCCTTCCCTTTTACTGGACCAGAAAAGATTGAAAACACAATTGGTGTAAAACAGGGCTGCCCGTGTTCCCCTACCCTTTTTGGGTTATTTATTGATGAGCTTGAGAGCTGGTTGGCTAGACTTGGTGGAGTTGGAGCTAGACTTGGAAAGTATGTGATTCAGCTCTTGCTATTTGCAGATGACATAGTGTTAATCTCTAAGTCGCCAGCGGTCCAAACATCATTTGGTATGTTGGATGCTTTTTGTCTTTGAAAAACGAATGTGCATCAATGCAGATAAATCTAAAGTTATGGTGTTTGGTGGTTATGATCCTACAATTTTCTTTATTGGAATAGAATAGAATAGAATAGTTTTTTTATCGTCCACTGAGACCAATCGGCCTATGGGACCCAAAAGGGCTAAACAAACTTATTCTTGTCGGGTTAAAAACCCTCTTGAAGGGTTTTCGAGGGAAAACCGTGGCGATAATAAGAATCTTTGTCAAACCGCATACAAGTATACATCATCATGAAATAAATGTGTATGTACATGTCAAGTGCGTCTGAGGACATAGCTGATCTCGCATGTCCATGACCTCCGAAGGTATGATCCTAGCATCCGCACGGATGCCGTGCTCAATGTCACATGTAGTGGTTGGCCGGGCCCCACCAACTCAGATAAGCGTCCGGATTTGATCATATGCCGGGCAACTTTGAAGGGTATGAGATTCATCCTCAATGACTCCCATTTGGCAAAGATTGACAGCTTGTCCCGACGTGGCTCACCAATCCATCCGCCTGTCTCAATTCAAGATGATGTGCCCCTGCGCGAATGGAGGCAATGAGTCCGCGTCTTTTCATGGGCAAGTGGGTGCGCAGTAGCATTGTGGGCCTCGTTCCAATGTGGGATTTATGTGGCGCTGGTAGTGTCTTTGTCTTGACTGTTCAAGGGCGCTGGCATCCCAAAGCTTGCTGATGAAGCAAGCGTCAAGATATTGCCTCAAGCTATGGCGATCGCCTCTGTTTGCACATGTATGCACCTCGCGTTCTCGCACATTCCATCTAGCCATCCATTGAGCTCTCTTTTTCCTCCAAAGAGGCCTTGAGGCGTTGTGGCCCCATTGCCATGATATAAGCTAGTTTTGGGAGACGAGCATCGCCCATGTTGACCACCTTCGAAAATAGACAATGTGGCGATCAAGGGCAGCCCCAAGAGGCAAGAATCACATTTCTGCGGTAGAATTTGATATGGGATTTGTGGACTTCACCCCTAGTGCTCGTACCAAGAAGGCTTTCTCCGCACTGCTCCAAGTCATTCCAAGTAGCGAGGGATACTACTGGGCCCCATACTTCAATCCCGTATAAAAGGACAGCTCCACTAAGACTTTGAACAGGTGTGATGATGGGTCCAATCATACAACTCCGCTCTATGACTATTGTTTTGCATTGCATATAGTGCTTTCCAGCCCGGTAACTTCAGAGTCGTATGGATGTGTCCTAGTGCATAGTAGACGGAAACTCCACTCCCAAATATTTGTATGTGGATGCTACTTCCACATTCCGCAGCCGATGAATCGGAAGGAGGGGATCCCTACCGTCGCGGAAGATGATATGAAACCACCTTAGTCTTGGCCAAGTTGACGCCAAGATATCGGGCCGCTTGACAAAATGTGTCCAGGCATCGAGATGTCATTGCATGTCTGCTGGTGTGTAAGCTAGGAGGTCCACATCATCGCGATATATTAACCGCTTGATGATCCGGTAGAGAAGGTGAGCCCCGTTCCCCCATTATCGCCAAGCCGACTCTCCAATTGATCAATGTAAAGCCCAAACAATGTTGGGGGAGAGGGCATCCCCGGCTAACCCCGATACTACTATCAAATGGTTGGCTTGTCGGCCGCAACCGACCCGAAAGCATCTTTCATAAAGCCTCGCATTAATCGTGATTTCGTGCAAATCCCACGGAACCCCCAAATTGCCGCAATCTTGCCCATAGTTTTTCCCGAGGCTGATTGTCAAATGCCTTTGCAAAATCCACGGCAACAATATAGATCCCGACGGGCGTCCCGCTGTCTTCAACGAGAGCTCGCAATGTGAAGATGTGGTCAATGGTTGAGTGTCTGGTCCGAATCCCGCCTGGTGAGGGCCCGTATCTCGCCTGCCCGCCCGGCCGGAATAATCGCTGCTTTCGAGAATCCGAGGGATCCCTTTGGAGAAAGTAAATGCATATAAATATCTTGGTGTTGAAATAACGCAGAACTATAGATGGAATATGGCAGCCCAAAAGGGGGCCTCGGGGGCATGCGAAAGCATTATCTGAAGATGTTGCACGATTGTAAAATTAATAATTTTGATCATTGGAACCTGAGGCGACTGCTATTTGGCGTTCAAGTGAAGCCAGTAATCCTTTATGGTAGTCCAATCTGGGGGCCCGGATTATCAAGGAAAAGTTGGAATGACATTGAAAAAGTGCAGAAGAGATTCCTACTTGGAGAATTTGGGGCAAAACCACAAACACCATATGAAATGCTATTAGCAGAGGCGGGCATGCTTCCATTAGAGGTAGAGGCTCTTTGCGGGACCATAACCTATGTTAGCGTGTCTTCGGATATGGATCATGATCGTTTTCCTAGATTGGCTCTAGAACAATCTATAACTAAAGGTTGGTATTTCGAAGTTAAAAAATGGGCAGAAAGATGGTTGGGTGCAGTTTGGCCCACCTCGTGTAAGTTCAAAGAAATTCATGAACAGATTTCTGAAATAGTTATAAAGAGGATGTGGCTATTGGATTCAGAAAAGAGATGTTAAAAAGCGCTTTTTTACCTCATGGAGATAAATGACCTACGAGAATATCTGAGAACAAAGGTATCTCCTATCCAATATAGATAGGAAAAATGGGATGCTTATCTCTATTTCGCATTGTCGTCCCATGTACTTCATATAGAGACTGGGAGGTGGAATGGTACTCCTCGTGAGTCGAGGTTTTGTCCCTGGATGTCTAGAGCTTGAAATTGAAACAGAGGAACATGCATTCTTGAGATGTGACTCTTATGCGCATATTCGACTCAATCATGGCATCCAGGTGAACACATTAAAAGATCTCTTTGATATACCGGCACACCTTTTAAGCTCGTATTTGAAGGCTATCTAGAAAGAAAGAAAAGATATAATGAATTTGTTTGAATTCATGAAAGATTTTGAATCAGAATATGCTCTAGATTGAGCGTCTTGAATAATGAACCATGTATCTTTTTGCCATAGAGGCCTGGGGGCCTAAATGGCTTGATTAATACATTATTATTATACGTACTGTTTCGGCCTTTTGTGCTGAGAAAAAAGTGTTGGACCTATTTAATCAAGAATTGAAGAGCTTAAGGAATAACTGCTTCATTCGTGGCCAGATTACAGGGCTTGCTTATGGGGCTGCGCAATGCTCATTATATTGTTCTTATGGGTTGGCCCTCTTATGGGTTGGCCCTCTGGTATGCAGCAAAGTTAATAAGAAATGGAGTCTTATGTTCACGTCATTTGGAGTTGCAGAGACATTAGCATTGGCCTCTGATCTTATGAAGAGTTCTGAAGCTGTTGGCTCAGTTTTTTATATTCTTGACAGGAAGAGAGAAATAGATCCAGAAGACCCGAAGGCAGAAGATGTCAGCAAAATCAAGGGACCCAAAAGCAAGCCTTGATTTTGAAAAGAAATGTTCCATGCACAACATGCGAAAATAGACCAATCAATTAGTAGATATCACGATATGGAATCAAGTGGAAAAGATCATGCGCCAACCCTCAAATTTTATTGCTTTAATATACTAAGGTAGAATATTATGGTCTTTTATCGTATCATTAAACTTGCCACATGAAGCACAGTTAAATACCAATACTAAAATTATGTATGCTTACAACCTTCTATAATCATATTGATATCTTGAAAACAAAAGCACAGTAGTTTTTCACATTCAAAATTAGATATATTTACAACATTCTTTAATTGTATTGGTACCATGGAAGAAAAAACATACTAGTATATCTAAACCAAACATAGTTTTATTGATAATTAAGCACAATAAAATATCATAATAACTAGGCACTTGATTAATCACTGTACAATATCATACCAATTACGCACATAAAATTACAATGTCAATAAACAAAGGATAATAGATGTGATCAAATACTATTCCGATAAACTTGATACATTAAGTAGTAGCACACATCATACATTTAAGTTGTCATAAAAAACTAACTATCTTTAAATACCATGTGAAGAAACAATATTTGTTTGTCACATTGTGAAATTGCATCATTGAACTGTATTGTATAACTAGATATGGTTTGTAAACTTTTTGGCCCACATACCGGTATTGATTTTAAGAGTTGGTTTTTATTAAGTAACCATTAGAAAAAAATCATACTGATTCAATTTTGGGGGCCTTGTGATGGATTTGTTGGTCAATGTTGTTCGAGGGGCATTGCTTTAGATTTGTACAATTCCGATACCTAAATGAGTTCACTTAGCTGCCTTTATAATGTGGATCTAATTATGTAATTGTTTAACTGTTTTTAACTGTGACTTACAGCCTAACTGTGCTCTAACGTGGTATTAGCCAACCCAAGTACATGTTCTTGGGGTTGAAACTTTGTGCAATACCTGGTTAAGCTTCGACCCAATATCCAAACGTTTAAAGTAATCATCCGTTGTACACCATAATCGAAAGCTTAAGTTGTTTCACACTAAGACATTGGGCATCATCCATTGACAAACGCTGTTGAGACTGTATGGCTATTACATTATGAGTTGCAATGTCATTGGCAATTGACAGCAGGGTTGTGGCAGGACTGGTAGGAGGTATCTTTATCTTAAAATTTTTAGTATTTGATTCTTCGTTAGCAGTATCAGGGATATGATATTTTCTGAAGTGCAAGGTGCTGAGCTCTCCATGTTCCACAACATCTACAGTTGTCTCTACCACATTGTTTTTTCTGAGTTCCAGGACGGTTTTGCCTTTTCCTATTTCCATGTTGATATCTACTCCAGAATCCCAAAAATTTCCATTATCCATGCATTTATTTGATGAATCAAGCTGCAACTTTGCATGGTACAGTGCTTCAAGTTGTCTATCTAACTCATTTGCTCTATTTAGCAACTCGGCCTCCTTTTTCTTATAGAAATCCTGAATGTAACTTCTGAAATTTCTACAACTTTAGCTATAGCTGAAACCTAGAATCATAAGCCATATACTCTGTATACGGCACCATATCTGGGGCTGGCCATGTGCGTCTAAGTTTGTTGGAAGTGTTTCCTTTTAGTACGAAAATGTACCTTCTTCGATTCGAACCGCAAGCGTAGTTTTGGTCTACACGGGCTGTTGCGTGGCGGTTGGGCGAGGGTGCCCTAGTGGGATCTGAGGTCTTTCGGGCGCGGTGTGCGGGCACTTGCCCATTTCATGCGGATATTCAAATTCCAAAATTAGGCGGGGTGCCCTAGTGTAATTTAAGCCCTTAGAAATAATGTTGTTGTTGTTGTTGTTGTTGTTGTTGTTGTTGTTGTTGTTGTTGTTGTTGTTGTTGTTGTTGTTGTTGTTGTTGTTGTTGTTGTTGTTTTTTTATTTTTATTTTTTTTTTTCTTTTGACAGACGAAAGCCAAAAACTTTATTAATCAGATAAAAAATACAAAATTTACATGTCTCATCTAACTGTGTAAGCACAAAAAGATGCCACAAGTGCACGAGCCTGTAGCACGATGTACTTACTCCAGAATAAGAGACTAACGATAGGAATCAATTTGAAGATATTGAATCCAGATGCATTCCATCATTTTTGACTCAAGGGAGGAACACTCGTAAGCTGTCGGTATCTTTTTCTTGGCCACTGTAATAACACCACATGCAGATGAATGAATGCCCTGAAAGATGTGGTGAATGTTGTTGTTGCCTCTAATAGTTGGTTGTTCGCATCTACTTTTATACGTGCACCGATTGTTTTGCAGGACTTCACCAATTAGGGATGCGACATGAAAAGACACATAATGGAAAATTGCATTGGATTCAAATAACTAAAATCTCTAACTATAAGCTAGAGTGTGAACTCCAACTATAAGTTAGAATGCAAACTTGACATCTATTATGCACCTTGTTTCAGAAATACTTTAACATCTCCAACTATAAGTTAGAGTGCAAACTCCAACTATAAGTTAGAGTGCAAATTTAACATCTATAATGCACAATGGATTTACAAGCTGCAATTATATTCCTTTTAAATTTTTATCTAATGAAAAGGCAATGCATAAAATTGATTGAAGAAAACGTTTGATAGACAGAATTAAGCACTCTACTGCTTTGAACAGGTGGAATCCTGTAGGAGTGTTCTCAAGTGCGAACATGTGGAATCCTGTAGTTAAATTTCTCAATTCCAAACATAATAATGCAAGAAAAATAGCCTACATGGCTTAGTTAATAAAGAAACAAAGGCTTATTTACCATGGTAAATGTGAACATGTTGAATTCTATAGTAAACTTCTCAATTGCAAACATGTGAGCAATGTAACAATGCAAGAAAATCTCAAGCGTGCATTTCATTTGGCTTAGCTAATAAACAAACCTTATTTGGTCTTTGGAGAATGCTGGCACCAAGCTATATAGTGGCAAATTTTGGATTGGATAAGTTATTTCAATAATAAAATGGCTAAAATGGTAGTAACCATCATTCAATTAAATTGGGATTATGTCTTAATTTTGGGATAAATTTTATATTGCACTTTTTTAGTAACTTTGTTAAATTCACTTTTTTAGTAACTTTGTTGCCCTTAGACTAGAATAGACGTTAACATATAATCACACACGGGAATATAAACTCACACCTTAACTTCAAATTATAAAATCATATATCATGGAACTCAAGTAGTACACAACTTTTATTAACTGTAGAAAAGATACATAGTAATTGTTTTTCATTTTTCCACTAGCATCCCCAAGGATATGAGAACCTTATTCCTTACATCCACGAGGTATTGTAACTCTCATTTGTTTTACTAGGAATAGTTTTTGGAGTCCACGAGTACAATACGGTTTCAACGTCTAGCCAAAGATCGGGATCACTTGGATTTCTCCTCCACCTCTTTGTCCAACAATCTGAATATCTTTCTTTATCGGTGACATTACTCAGTGATGTCTTTGGACACCACCATTCCACGCGCGCACCTTATTGAAGTTAACATCACCTTCTTCTTTGCAAATATCCGAGATAGTCCATCCCAACCACTTTGGATAGGTCTCTAGATCTCTTGGTTTTACTACTACAAATTGGTGGCACTCCACGTCGGTAGAAGGTTCATAACAATCCATGCCTAGATATTTTGGCCTATCCTTCTTAGGACCAACATAGTGTTTATCGATTGAGGAGGAACATATGCCTTCACAATGCTACTAATGGTACCATCATCTTCGGCCAACACCGCCTAATGTTTTCCACTTACTTTTAGGGGAACCACCCTTCTTTCAGCTCTTCCGAGGATGTGTCTACCTCATCCAACAAGTTGATCACCTTCTTCCAATAATCTATCAATGCACGATTAGTCTCATCTGAATTAGTTTGCCAATGCTTGATGTAGTCATTGATGCCATCCTTAGTCAATCCCAATTGCTTGACTTCTTCAGTTGGTTTTAGAGCTTTTGGTTGACCAGGAGGTATCATAGGCTTGCCATTTGCATCCCTGTGCCAAATTTCTGCCCCACCTCTCCACTTCTCCTCTGAAGGTCTCATTTTCCATTGCATGATTGGAATCCCTTCTCTCACCCAAAAAGTGAATTGAAGAGATCTAGAATGACCTTCCATGTCGAGAGCATAACCATCCACAAAACTCTTCCAATCAGGCACTTCTTCTATGATAGATCCTATAGGAGATGGATTTGTACATCCATGAAATATTTCCAATAGCCTGGGAAAGTTGGTAACTGTCTGCTGTCTCAATACATGACTATATTTTCCAAACAATGCACATCCTCATGAGTATGTCCGGGCATTAGGAACCCCAAATTGACTCTTTCAAAAATACCCACAGCTGTTAAGTAGGATAGGAAAGAAAACATCCACCTGTTCTTATTTTGACCAGCACAATTATCTAGTTGCAAGAGGAGCTTTCTGGGCAGATCTCGAGGTTTAGCACGAGATGTTGAAGCTCCAACATGTTCATTAGGTCCATTCCTCCTAAATCTTGCCTTGCTAAACTTTTTAATACTATTAGGTGGTTCCATCCAACAATGCACTATGTAGTGCCCGGCTAGTCAGGATCACATGGGGTTACCATTGTAACCCTTCTCATAGTTTCTTAAACACCTCATGATACTCCCAATGTGAAAATCTGGACCATCACTCCACAACTCTAAACCGAAATGGCCATAATAGGTCCGAGCACCGCCCATGCAATATTGCCCTCTGGGCCGGCTCATTGAAATCGCAAAGGATATGATCTTCCACATGACTTAGGAATGTACTTTGAATTGTGGAAGACAAGTCTTCTGTTGGTCCATTTTATCATGTATAATACATAGATAGTTATTAGGTTCCATTCTGGATAAGGTCCTCCACATCCAATAAGTTGATCTACATGATAGTTGATCTGGTCATATGGTCCTTCATATGTTCCCTTATCTTTGCCCTTAGACTTGGTTGCACAGTCTTATCTAGTGTCTCCTTCAACTTAGCACATAAATTGCACTTGGCAAAGTTGTTTGAAGTTGCTATGGTCACATGCTTGAAATGCTTATTCCATAGCCTACTAAAACTTTTTGGGATAGAGGCTACTCCAAGTTCACGGAAGCAATGCATTTATTTCCTCTAATATGCTCTTCCGGGTACAATTGGATGGCAATCTCTTTTCAACAATAACTCTACCCCTGTTCATCCTTCTTACTCTTATGTGGCATGTTTTCTCGCATTGAAATCCACATATCTTTCAAATATTTCCTTTGCGACTATAGTTCTTGAGGTAGGCCTTACTGGGCCGGTGTTCCCATGCAATGCAATTTTACTACCATTTTCATGTCTCTTTTGCGGTTGTGCCAAGAAGAGGTTGGAATTCCATGTATAGCCATCCATGCTTTTGAACATATCCACTTTCCATTCAATGGGAATCTTTTCTTCTTTGATCTTTCATCCCGAATTGCATAGCCAAATATGGTGTACATGAAATTCCTCCCGCTATCACACTTATGTTCCCGATATGTAGCTCTTGCTCCCACCAACTCCCTCTACTGTGAACATTCTAACACAAGAAAAACAACAACATTCACCTCCTCTAACCTTCATCATAGCTTCGTGGAGAACAATCATAATCGACTTGCATCTTTTGGTGGGATAATGTTTGAAAGTTGGAAGTGGCCTCTTGCTACACTTTGGTGAACATTGTTGACAATGGTTCTACATCTAAAGGAAACGTGTAGTTCCCCTCCAGTTGAATATTGTCCCTAGGCCATGCAACAATAGTTGGAACCTCTAGTTGCTTCACACAAGCTAGGCATTCTTGTTTGCCTGAACCCTTTTCCTTCCAATTGTCATATAATTTTGAGATTGCCACACCTAACCTGTCCTCCCCTAATCTTTCATCATTCTTTGCTTTGCATTGATAGGATCTGCTAGAACAATAATCCCTTCTCCCTACTGCCTCTCTGTTGCATGCATGCAGGATCTTGACCTTTTTGTTTTTCCAATCGACCCGAGTATAAAGTACAATTTCCTTTCCTTTGCCATCATCCTTTTCATTTGAGGTCTTTTCCTTTCCTTTGCCATCATCAACATCATTTGGAGTCCTTTCCTTTCCTTTGCCATCATCAACATCATTTGAGGTATTTTCCTTTCCTTGGACATCATGTTCATTAGTTGGGAATTTCTCCTTGCCTTGATTAGCATCATTGAGGGTTTTTTTAGCATTTTGCATGCCATTGACCTAGAATGCATAAAAATATATAGTAAGTTAGCATATCCAAATAACCTCTAACTAACATGTTCATAAATGAAAGCCTCATATGTCTTATTCTATTTGATCATTCTATTTATATAATGGGATTCCCCAAGTTATTTTCCTCAACATTATATAAAAAAAAAAACCCTCTACTTATAACCTTCAAACTTGTATCCTATAATAACCTTAGAAACAACTTTTAAGGTTATTATAGGTTTGCAGTTTTAAGGTTAAGAAGTTTATTATAGGTTAGAAAATTTAAGGTTGGAAAGTTATTGTAGGTTAAAAGTTTTAAGGTTAGAAGTCTAATTCATGAACTTTTAAACTTATAACTTAACTATTAACTTAAAACTATTTTAAAAACTTATAAGTCATAACTTTTAAACTTAATAACCCTTAAAACAATTGTCCTTAAAACAATTAAAACCCTCTACTTATAACCTTCAAACTTGTATCCTATAATAACCTTAGAAACAACTTTTAAGGTTATTATAGGTTTGCAGTTTTAAGGTTAAGAAGTTTATTATAGGTTAGAAAATTTAAGGTTGGAAAGTTATTGTAGGTTAAAAGTTTTAAGGTTAGAAGTCTAATTCATGAACTTTTAAACTTATAACTTAACTATTAACTTAAAACTATTTTAAAACTTATAAGTCATAACTTTTAAACTTAATAACCCTTAAAAAAATTGTCCTTAAAACAATTAACCCTTGTAATAAATTTTCATGGAAGTTATAATGGCTGCTGTTTTTAAATTTTAAGCGGTTATTATTTCAAGTTAGCCTTCCTTTTCAAACTTTTTCTCACACTTTCGAACATTAGCGCTTCGCTTCCATTTTAGGCATTCCAGTAACTTCGCTTCCATTTTCGCATTCGAGATTCCGCTTTCTCGGCTTTCTCGGCTTCTATCTGCTTCAACAGATAAAAGTTTCTCGGCTTCAACAGATAAAAGTTTCTATCGGCTTCAACAGATAAAAGTTTCTGCTTCTGCTTTTGCTTTCTCGGCTTTCTCGGCTTCTATCTATCTTCTCGGCATCATCAATCTACCTTCAACAGATATCTGTTTTTATCCGTTTTCTATCCGCTTCTCGGCTTTATCCGGTGATCAATCTCGGACTTCTATCCGCTTACCGGCTTCTATCCGCTTTTAGGGTTTTCGGATCAAAGGTTTTTTCTAATCAAAGGTTTGTAGGCTCTATACAATGTCTCACGGTTTTTGGTTTTTGGCTCTCTACAATCTCTCTGACTTTGAATAACTTTGGTTTTTTGTGTTAAAGCATCTCGGCTTCTCGGTTAGAAGGCTCAATTCTCGGGTACTGAACACAAGTAGGTTAGTATTTCCTGTTATATACATAAAGTAGTTATTTTACATAAAGCGTTCCTCACGGGATTGGTTCTGGTGGATCCGCCTATACGACCGCTCTTATTCTATTTCAATAGGTCTTCTCTATCCGTTCTAAGCCATGATCTAAAATAATGAAGTAAATAATGATCTATGATCTATCCGCTTCTATGATCTTGCTCTATGATCTATGAGCTATGATCTATGATCTATCTCGCTCTATGATCTATGATCTATCCGCTCTATGATCTATCGCTCTATGATCATGCTTATATGATTTTGTCAGATTCGCTTCTTATTCTATTTCACTAGCTCTTCCTCTATCTCGTTTCTAAATAATGAACTAAAAGAATGAACTAAATATTGAACTAAAATAATGTATTCAACGATTATGCATTCCGTTAGTCGTTAGAATAATATGTTAGAATGGGAGAAATCGCTTTTGGCGATTTCTATTTTGGTTTTCCGATTTTCCATTAGGTTAATCAAAGTCGCGCCAGTAGCGTTTTTAGTTTCTATACAAATCGCGCCAGCGCCGCGGTAAAATAGATCCGGTGAAAAAATATAGCAAACGCCGCCCGGGCGCCGCTTTTGAATTATGTATGTTTAGAATCGCTTTATGGCGAGAGTAATATATCATTTGCTAATGACTTAATTTCTCTCGCTCTAGTGCCATGGATTTTCCTTATGCATGGACACTAGCTGATCCTCGCGACCGGATGGTTCTAGTTCAAATACACTTCCCCGAACGACCATCAACTCGACCATGTACAAGATATTACTTGAGTGTGCTGCTCAAAACGTTCAAAGAGAGTTGGAGAATCCAATAGATACCAGATCAGGGGCCATGGGTACACTTCCATCGTGATCTATGGACATATCGGACTCCTCATGCTCTTAGTAAGGCTCATGCCAACAAATAAGTACGAGGATTTGCTTTATAGTATCAAGGATCGATACAACACTGGGTTTGGAGACTCCGACATCCGCAGGGAAGATGAGGATCCCTGTCATATCGTGGTGGTTCGTGGGACTTTTTGGGATTGAGCCGATGAAGTGGGGCTATGTGACATATTGTAGAGATAGAAAGAATTCAACCGGGCGATTTTTGCGTAAGAAGAAATGTACATACACTTTTTTGAATATGAATACAAACTCGCCCTCATGCAATTTTGCACTATATTTTTATGTCATTTAGTTTATTATGTTTTTTATATGCAATGTCGAAAACATTGAATCCTTTGATGCCCTCCGGCCAAGATGACCAACCCCAAGAAACTATATATTTTCATTAATGTGTAGTTTCATGGGGTTGATATGACGGCTAAAGAACATCACAGTAATTAAAAATTCACAACATCACGCAGATGTTATGATATATTCATTTCTTTTTGAATATCCAAATATACATACCTTTTTCAGACGTTCCTTTGGCCATGCTACAAATGTGCCCCCTTTCACCAACTCAGACGCCACGGGATGTCTTCTTGGAAGAGCCTCATCTTCAGAATTGCGCTTTTATAATGGAAATCTTACGTAAACTGCTTTCCAAGAGGAACACCATGACACATAGAACTTGATTCAGATCTTCGATTTTACATAAGCCTACTCGGCTTCAAGTTTGTCGTTAAAAGATAGCATTCTTCTCCCATTAATCGATGAAGAACCGTAATGCATTGAAAAAAAATAGAGGACCTAAAAATAGAGAACAAGAGAATGCATTCGAATGGAATCACACTCACCATAGCTCACAGACATCGAATGGGATTGAAGGCGCTCGATCGAATAGGATTGAAGGCGTTGTAGACGGATCTTGGGCCTGATAGTAGGAATGATCTTGGGCGCCTCAAAAGTAGGAATGATCTTGGGCGCCTCGATAGTAGGTGGCCGATTAGGTGGTAGTAGATTGCCACATATGCGTTTCTTGAAATTAATAATTAATTGTTCTTGAAATTGCACTAAAAAGAAAAACACAATTTAAATTTGTAAAATGAGCGGGGGCGGTTAATTAAAGCGGTATAAATTTAAAAGGACGCTAATTTGAATTTACTTGGTTGTAAATCGACGCCAAGATTATGAACACATACATATAAGTTTAAACCAAAATCCGGGGCCTCATATTATCCGCGACTTGCGTTCTATGGCGCCTAGAGGATCCGGCCACGCCGCCAGGCTACCGGTAGAGGTGGGCTTACAGTTTCAAAGCACAAATCCCATGCCCGAGGTCACGAACAAGTAGTGAAAGCACAAAATCCAACAAGCGCCTCGGTAATTGATCTGCTTTTTTGTTAGGTTTTTGTTCTCAGAATTGATTTTGTGTCCTCTAATATTTTTTTGTTATGGGTTTTTAGGATGTTTTTCCTCGCTTGAATAATATAGTTATTATCCAGTTAGTTGTGTTTTAAGAAGCATGTGTCCTCTAATATTTGAGTTCATATGTCCCTCGGCGGCTTTAATTAAAAATGTTTCTTTATGGAAACAATTAGTTTTTTTGTAAACAACACCCCAAAGTGTTGTTTTTGTCCTGATTTGCTAGAAATGACGGTGGTTTTTAGCATAAATTTTAGACATGTCTTTTTTTTTTTTTTTCCAAAAATCTACACGTAGAATTTTGCAACTTTCTACATGTGGTTCTTGCAAAAACATCAAAAGTCAACATGTTGTTTTCAAGTGTTGTTTTCAAGTGTTGTTCTTTTACAAAAAAGACATCAAAAGACTACGTAGAGTTTTGTCCGGATTTGCTAAAAACTATGTGTGGCTTTTTGTTAAATTAAGGAAGGTGACATGTAGTTTTTACATGTTGTTTTTGTTTGAGCACATTTATCTACCCCAGAGGATTAGCATCTCTTTCCACATTCCACATGTTGTTTCTAAAAGTAGGTTTTGATTTTTTCAAAGCGCATATGTTGCCTTTGTTAAATTCGTAAGGTGACATGTAGTTTTTACATGTTGTTTTTGTTTGAGCACATTTATTATCTACCCTACCAATATCTAGGATTAGCATCTCTTTCTACATGTTGTTTTCTAAAAGTAGGTGTGTTGATTTGCTCAAAGCATATATGTGGCCTTTTTTGTTAAATTCGTAAGGTGACATGTAGTTTTTACATGTTGTTTTTGTTTGAGCACATTTATCTACTTTTTCCATAAAAAGTTGTTCTTTTAAGGATTAGCATCTCTTTCTACATGTTGTTTCTAAAAGTAGGTGTGTTGATGCTTTCAAAGCGAATATGTGGCTTTTTGTTAAATTCGTAGGTGACATGTAGTTTTTACATGTTGTTTTTGTTTGAGCACATTTATCTACAAAACATAAAATTTTTAGGATTAGCATCTCTTTCTACATGTTGTTTCTAAAAGTAGGTGTGTTGATTTGGACCCTCAAAGCGTATATGTGGCTTTTGTTAAATTGTAAGGTGACATGTAGTTTTTACATGTTGTTTTTGTTTGAGCACATTTATCTACCCATAGGATTAGCATCTCTTTCTACATGTTGTTTCTAAAAGTAGGTGTGTTGATTTTCAAAGCGCATATGTGGCTTTTTGTTAAATTCGTAAGGTGACATGTAGTTTTTACATGTTGTTTTTGTTTGAGCACATTTATCTACCCAGAGGATTAGCATCTCTTTCTACATGTTGTTTCTAAAAGTAGGTGTGTTGATTTTCAAAGCGCATATGTGGCTTTTTGTTAAATTCGTAAGGTGACATGTAGTTTTTACATGTTGTTTTTGTTTGAGCACATTTATCTACACCGTAGGATTAGCATCTCTTTCTACATGTTGTTTCTAAAAGTAGGTGTGTTGATTTCCTCAAAGCGCATATGTGGCTTTTGTTAAATTCGTAAGGTGACATGTAGTTTTTACATGTTGTTTTTGTTTGAGCACATTTATCTACCCAGAGGATTAGCATCTCTTTCTACATGTTGTTTCTAAAAGTAGGTGTGTTGATTTTCAAGCGCATATGTGGCTTTTGTTAAATTCTTAAGGTGACATGTAGTTTTTACATGTTGTTTTTGTTTGAGCACATTTATCTACCCCAGAGGATTAGCATCTCTTTCTACATGTTGTTTCTAAAAGTAGGTGTGTTGATTTCAAAGCGCATATGTGGCCTTTTGTTAAATCGTAAGGTGACATGTAGTTTTTACATGTTGTTTTTGTTTGAGCACATTTATCTACCCCAGGATTAGGATTAGCATCTCTTTCTACATGTTGTTTCTAAAAGTAGGTGTGTTGATTTTCAAAGCGCATATGTGGCTTTTTGTTAAATCTGAAGGTGACATGTAGTTTTTACATGTTGTTTTTGTTTGAGCACATTTATCTACATGTTGTAGGATTAGCATCTCTTTCTACATGTTGTTTCTAAAAGTAGGTGTGTTGATTTCCTCAAAGCGCATATGGGTTTTTGTTAAATGTAAGGTGACATGTAGTTTTTTTACATGTTGTTTTTGTTTGAGCACATTTATCATGTAGTTTTTACATGTTGTTTTTGTTTACCCGTAGGATTAGCATCTCTTTCTACATGTTGTTTCTAAAAGTAGGTGTGTTGATTTCCTCAAAGCGCATATGTGGCTTTTTGTTAGACATGTATTATTTACCCGTTGTTTCACTTTCTCAAGATTAATCTACATGTAGGATAACATCCTGCTTTCTAATGTTGTTTCTAATAAAAATTGTAGTATTCAAATGTTGTTTTCCTCAAAGCGAGACGTGGTTCTTCATAAACCTTACAAAGATGACGGTAGGTTTTACAAAGATCTACATGTAGAATAACATCTATTTCTACATGTTGATTCTAAAAAATAGGTGCGCTTTTCAAGTGTTGGTTTTCTACAAGAGACATGTGGCTTTTAATAACTTAAAAATAACGTAAGTTTTAACCGTTGTTTCACTTTCTCAAGGTTTATCTACATGTAGTATAACATCTGCTTCTATATGTCTTTTCTAATAGTAGCTGCAGCTTTCAAGTGTCGCTTTCCTCACGCGTACATGTGGTTCTTAATAAAAACCTAAAACAAAGATGTAGGTCTTACCTATTGTTTTTTCTCAGATAGGTGCTCTTTTAAGCTATTTTAAAACGACTATAATGTAAATCTTGAAACAACAAAGATCTACACAGGAAAATAGCACTTCAAATTAAGAACAAAAGTGTGGTTTCATTAAATTCTTTTGATAATGTAGATGAAGTAGTATCCAATCAAAGTATTGACATTATAACGAAGAATGTCTATGCTGCAATTTTGAGATGTTCCCTTCCAAGACACAAAAAGTACTCACCTCTTTTAAATGAAAATGATACTTACATCCGGAAGATTGATTGATCCAGCTGGCCATATTTGTAAAACGGTCCACAATGTATTGGACTCTAGAGCATCACCATGCAAAAGAGAGACCTGTAGATTTCAAAACAATTAATTGAGCTAATGGATTATATCAAATATTTTTCCGTTAAATTAAACTAAATCTGAACGCCACCTCGATAAAACAACTTACATATTTTTATACAAAAGTGGAGTTCACCAAAGATAGCCCGCCTACTACCATTCATTCTTTTCCTTGAATAGTCGGGTTCTTCTTTAGCCTACACTGACATGCGATGCAAAGTTGAGGTTACTAAGTAACTAGGTAAGCTTTCAAGAGATATGAGTGAATGAGCTTACCCAATCCTAAAGCTCTGACATCTGCACATGCAACAAAAATGTTTGCATATGTGACTTTATCCGCTTCACCCATGTAGTCGCGATTTCACGTATCAGCTCAAACTTAAAGAAATGTGGCTTTCCTAATTATGCTTCAACTCTTCAATTCAAGTTATTTAGCAAAGTTGTAAGTGAAAGAACATTGAACAAATGCTCCCCGTTATATCAACATACCATATAGCAAAAGAATATCCGTAAACTAATAAGCCTGGTCATCACCTTTACGGAGACAGCTTTTCTCATGATATCAACTTCAAGTGCCGCGGGCAAGCGGTCCATCCAGAACTAGGTTCACCCACAAAACTGGATCGAATTAATCCTTCCAAAGATACCAAGGGCAAACTGGCCAAGAAGATGGAAGCAACTTCTCCAACATTTGAGGAAATCATGTACCTAATAAAAGAAAATTCGACATCAAATAACCCGACCGCTACCATCAATAAGAAAAGGTAAAGTTTCAATAAAAGCCTTCATGTTGTTATGAATGGATCGCCCTTCAAGAATGTACCGACACTATCGCGGCTAAAATTGTCATCGCCTAATATCATGTCGCAGCCTCTTTGGCAACCTTATTGCAGTAACATGAGAGCAATATCCAAACAAACTAATTATGGAATGATATTGACCCAAAAACACAACTCATTTTGAACATCAACTGCTGAACAACACACACTTTCAATACAAATCAACAAAATAAGAACTTGAATTCACGCTTTCTTAGATAAGTTAGCCATTACCGCTTCATAAATCACAATGTCTCATTCGTGACAAGAATTCAAAATTGCCGCACCAAGTCTGGTCTAATTTATTCGATTCTATTATCCACAAATAACTCAATACACATTTATAAAATACTTTTTAACAAAGAAGTTTGCTATTAGCCGAAAGTGTCTTAAGTTGCAAGCATTTGCCTTTGATGAACTCAAGCTTTAGGCATCCACATCCCGTGGTCATTTCCACACCTTGGGCTTTCAACCGCTTTTGATTAAACAAAGAAGTTTGCTATTAGCCAAGTGTCTCAGTCGCAAGCATCCGCCTTTGTTAACTCTAACTTGTTATCGCTGCCATTTCAAAAATTTAATTATTACCTTCTAATATAGCATTCTCGCAAAAGTTATAAAATTAAGTTAAAAAGAGTATTGTAGATCTTTGATGACAACTCAAGAACTCGGCAAAGAATATTTGCCAATGCATCCGCCGGCCAGATTTGAATCCTACGTAGTGACATGTCATTTATAGAGTTCAAAACAAATGATACTTGCCATCAATGGCTGGCCGCTACGTAACAAGGTACAAAGCCTTACCCTTCTAACCCGTGAATCGAGAAATTGTCAAAACCCTTAATCAAATTTTATTTGCTTCTTTTCGTAATAATGTGATATTTCTCGACTTTCCAAAGATCCACCTAACCTATTTTGACATACCACACAACGCCATCATTATTTTGAACGTAAAAATATACATATAAATAAACGTAATAAAAATAACTTATCAATGTGGCTAGGTGCACATCGTGTTGTTTTAAGTGGCAAAGATGACCTTCCACCGCAAATGCACTACTTGAGATAAATGCTATGAATTGACTATGCTTTATAATTCACTTGCAACCTACAATTTGTCCGGCAATGTTCTTGAAACAAGACTAGATATACTTCAAATGCCGCAGACTAAGACCGACTTTTAAGAACATACAATATGGCCATCCGGGTGACGAATAAAGCCGCCGCACTGCACTTTTCCGGATTTCCTTTTGAGGCACCATCATATTCAAGTTGATAAGTCATCCGCAACCATGCCACAAACAATCTAATCTCAATACTTCACCAACTAAATCTCAAGGTATCCAAACTTATGCACTAAACCTGAAAACTTGGTGTCTCTTTGGCCAAAATCAAGCCTCATTGGGACTCCTAGGTGACACAAGCCTTCGCTATTCCTAAGCACCAATAAAGGAAAAGTGCTTAAACGCTTTAGGGTTAGTTTCTCGCGGCTAACCGAGTATGAAGGAAAGAAGCCGACCGACCGAAAGTGACAATAAAATGTAGAAACTTAAGTATTTCCTCCTCGACATCTTTATATTTTAGATTAAGAGTCATGTCAACCATTCAGTTCTATAGTCATAACAAATGCTCGATAAGGTCAATTGGAACATGTCACCAAAGAACTTAGTACTACCCCGGCCCAACCGCTTAATGAAACCGAAGGAAGTAGAGGGGTAGAAAAAGCATGCATACCTTGTCTGAAATTTTGGTTTCCTCGACCGCGGTCTTCCAATATACCCTGATCTGCCTCTCAGAATGCACCTTTACCTTTCCACGCTTTTGGAATCTTAATATGACCGCTTGCACCTCCATTTTCAATGTTTCGTGGGTAACACCGCCTATTTGTGAAGGTGGCTATTCTTTATCATATCCATGTCTACAAACCCAGTAGCTTGTTTGTTTATATTCCCCAATGATCGCCATCCCAATGCCGCTGTCGCCGATAAGGGCATTACTGATAGAGGGATTGATGCAAGACGAACCTCTATAAGGTGTACATGTGAATTAATGCAGTTCCAATGACATCACTCTTAAAAGCACTTGCATGAATATGTGCTTTTCACTTATTCATGCATGCATTCACTTCCAATGACGTAACTAATGGTTCAAGAAACTACTTCCATTCACTTCATGGGTGAACAGATTTAATTAACTACAGAGGTGCAAAACATTCATATATGGAAATAGAGGTATAGCTATATTGTATACCTAAAATTATACATGGCCATTATAACTTTAAGTTATAGAAAGATCCAATAGAAAACATGAAGTGACAAAAGATATTTCTGCCCAAACTAGATTTAAAATGTAGAGACCCAAAGAGTAAGAACGTAACTACATCGTAGAAGAAGATCTTTTTCCTCAAATTTATCCGCTTCCCATGCATTCGCCTTCACAAATAGCATTTTGAACTCCAAGCATTGCTCGATGAACTCTCTCAAGAAGTCGCCTATGTTCTTGGATGTAAGATTGAACTTGCAAGGGTACTTCAGGTGCGTAAAGTCCCCGATGCGCTCCTTGGAGACACGCCTATGATAATCATTAGTAACAAATGCAAAGAAGAACTCTTATATCCAGGGACTCCTCTCGCAAGTAGCTTTATTCTTCCACTCATCCGAAGATGGTAAAAACAGAACATCGAATTTGTCCTCATCCTCATCCCGATTCCATTTCCGCACTGCGGAAATTCCTTTAATTAGATTATATTCAAGCAAAGGGCTTGAGGTCAGATTTACAAGTGTTTTGATTTTATGCATTCATGTGCCTTGTGGATGAAGGTCATTGGTATTTTAGATCTATGAGAAATTTTCATGGCATAAACAGACATTTAATGGAGTTGACAAAGAAAATTAAGATGGAATATGGTTTAGAGAAAAGTATACCTTATCGTGAAGACCAACTAAGAGCCTTCTGAGGATAAGAGACCATTGCAATGAGGAGATCCCTTCCCCGCTTTGTCGGGCCACGCCTCAGATTAGAATTAATAACTCATCGTCATCCGACTGCACCTTCCCATAGGCAACCTCATCGCCATCTTCATTGGACAAGACTAGTATGTCTCCTTCATGCATTTTATCTTCACCGTCCTATTAGACTAAGGTATCAACAAATGACGTTGCTACCAAATACATATCATGAAGCCACTAACACTTACATCTTCTTCGCCGCTGCTCGCTCGCTCTCGCTCGCTCGCTGTGGAATGTCCTTATCACATTCGCCCTTTCGGCCCCAAGAATTCATCATCGATCCCGGCCATCCTCGTAATCATGGCTCTTCTCAACAACATTCATAAGTAGAGCATCCTTTGCTGGATCTTGAGAGTCCAAAAGAATGCCCATTGCTGGAACACCCATTGTTGAAGCCTACAAGGACAACACGGATCAGCAAATTCAGTGTTACTCTCTGTCATTACGAGGACAAGAAGATCGCTCACAAATGAGAATTTAATGAGATCGCTTTTTTCTCTGCTCACTCTTAACAACACGCTTTTACCGCTATGTTCTCGTCCTCAACCTCAGACTCGCTTCTCCTTCACCAGAATAACTGTTTCTTTGTCCTTGCTCCTAGAACTACCAAAGGGCAGAGCATGGTCGCCTCCCCTTTCGTGAACCTAACCTTCGCTTTCTTCCTCTCGCTTATGGACATCTCCATGCAAATCTGCCATACATTCGGGCCAAAAGATCCTCTCCTATATGGCGTAATTATAATACAAGAAGCTAGAAGTCAACAAAAAAAAAAAGGGCAAATGCAAGATAACCCTCCGAACTTACCTCAAGTTTTAGATCAAAAACCGATAAATCTTGGCCAGCACAAACATTTCTTTGTTTAGATCTTCTTCGTGTACTAAAAGCTTGATGGACACTTCAAGTTCACGACTTCACTATCCTCCACGCCTCCACAATGCCAAGTACAACCGCAGATCCCACAATAGACGTTAGTCGATCAAAATATTTTCTCTTTTGTGATACACATGAAAGATGCGATCACAAAATTTCATCTCTCTTAACTCTAAAAACTCGGTGGTTTCCATATAAATACACAAGAGTGTCACCAAAGTCATAGGTCCTTGGTGTCTTAGGCGCTTTTGCTTCATCTTTAAACCGAAGCTCTTTATCATGCAAGTATTTTGAGATCCCCGCCATTCAAGAAAGCAAGCCATTCAAAAAAAAAAATGTAAAAAGCTATATAAAACCAAGAGAAATAAACATTACAAGCTTTTATTTTTGTGCAACGACATCCCAAGGCTTAGGCATGTCTGGCCGCTCCATCCTTGAACCTAATAGGCCTCATAGATCCACTTGCTAGTATCTCGCAAGGCCACCTCGCCTCTTAAGTTCCTATCCCTGGCCTTCTCCCTACTGAAATCAACTTCATCATATATTGGGAAGTGCTTGTCACCCCATTTCTGATTGTACTATTTTGAGCAAGCATGTCCAAGACTTTCTTGATCATACCCCGCCTCTTCAAATCAAGGTGTGTGGAACTTCTTTTCATTGACTTCCCATACACCATTTTTGGGTCTTTTGCAACAAATCCTCCAGGACCTTGCAAGGAAGAACCACCTGATGAAGATGGTACAGATGTGGGAGATGTAGTAGCAGCGCCAGAGCCAGAACGATTGTCTCTTGGTTGGAGAATCTCATTGGCTATTCCCACCATTGTACTTGCAATGCCTATTGGCACATTTGGGAGCTTCATCCAATGGTCCACCTAAGGTTGAGGAATGCCATGCCATTCACCCTGCCAGCTTCTAAAACCTCCTTGATTATCCTCCTGTCTTCCTGAAATTTATCCCCAACAAACATTTTTGCTATATGATCATAGATTCTCTCCCAGTCCCACGTATTAAACTCCTCTACGGAAACTGGAGTCTTCGATGCCATTATCCTGGTGTAGCTTGGCTTTGATCAAGCTCAAAATTTAAGAATCCGGCCAAGCAGAAGGATCGACCGCTTTTTCGTGAACCGCCTACCGTAAGATCGACCGCTTTTTTGAATCAAGGACAGCCTTTTAGGAATAACAGCCAGTGTTAAATCATGCCTTTACAATTGAACACGCCGTACCATGCAAATTATTGGACACACGAAGATGGCAGAATTAAGGAATTTTAAAAAAAGTCAAGTGCTCTTTTTTTGCAAAAAGATTCTCCCATCTTGTAGAGAATCAAAAAAGATTCCTTTGGAAAAAAGAATTTTTGAAAAAGAACCATATTGACCTTCATTTCTTGGGAATCATGCCAAATTTGAAAGAAAAAAAAATCCTATCTAATCCAAAAGAATGTTTGAAAAAAAACCATATTATTGACCTTCATTGTTTGGGAATCGCACTCAAATTTGAAAAGAAAAATTCCTATCTAATCCCCTCAAGCCTAGTATTTAACCAATCCATCTTCCCCACGCGGGCCACGTGGTACCTCCCGCATGTGGGCGGCAACATGTCTAATCCCACGGAAGGTAGCACGTAATTTTAATAGTGATCCAAAGCAATCTATATATACCCCCGGCTTTTTGTCTTCACTGCGGGATATTGTTCCAAAGAAAAATCTAGGAACCCTAAAAGGGCAGGCCACGCTCCGCCTCTTTGGCGGATTGGGCGCAGTTAATCATCACCCGTGAGCTCCCCCGATTTAAGCTCAGAATGCCAAGAAACCCAAACTTTTAAAAAGATAGAGATTAGATCCGAATTTGCCAAAAAAAAGGGATTTCGCCTCTAACTTTTTGGAAGGCCTTTGGCTAGATTATCAATTTGTTGAGCATTAGTGTATGCCGGATTGATGTCCTCAGATTCGAGAACGCCTCCGCCGGATTGGCCTTTTTGGCGCTTAATGCAAAGCTAATCATAGCCTATACCGCTTATCCGCTTTTGCATGATCCGTGAATTTTGGTTTGGATTTTAATGTGTAAGTAGATATCTTGGCATAGATAGGATCATCCCGGAGTTTTTTGGTCCGCCATAACCGCCAAAAGGCCGATTCTTGGCCGGACCTAAGTTTAGGGTTCTTCTCAATCTTTCGAGACAGCTTATTGACATAAAAAAAAAAAAGAAAAAAAAAAAAAGAATTGTTTGCATTTTCTAGCTCACAAAGATTTAGCCATTAATTTTAACCCAATTGTGAATGTTGTGAAGTTGTGCAAGTTTTACAACACATCTTCTTGAATGCATTTCCTTCAAATTGTGAAACAAGTTCTACAACACATCTTTAAAAGGAAACTTTAGAATTAAGTAGGAAAGTTTTGAAGGGTTTGAAACAAGTTTTGCAACACATCTTTACAAGAAAAACTTTAGAATTAAATAGGAAAGTTACTTGGGTTTATGTGACAAAGTCCATTACCTTAAGAAAACGACAAAGTAGTGTGGAAATCTTGCATGTTGCATCCGATGTCGCGATGACATTCAACCAACCTTTTGTACCTCGAGTAAAATGGTTGGAAACCAAATCCTCCTTATGGTTGTAAAATGGTGTGGAATCTAAGATTAGTCTTCCTTATTCAACCCCCATTCTCATGGCATCGTGATCCAACCGCTGAATGCTTAAATTGGAGGCCGATTTGATGCCACGCCGAAGGGGGCCTAAATAAGAAAGATGTCCCAAATCTATTTCTCATGAGATAATTCCTTATAGATAATATAATAAAAAGGAAATTTTGACTAGGAGCTTCAAAGTTAAGGGCAACGCTGAGTCTTGCAACTTGTAATCGAAAGGTGCTTGAGGAGAAGATATTAGACTCCTAGAACAGCCTAGAGCACAAATGAGACAAAAATACTAGGCTCAATATGCTACTATACAATTTTATTCAAGCTGTTGCTTGTCCACAATATAAGATCAATCCTCTAGGAGGTGGGAAATATTCAAGTTTGTGGTTCACATCCCAAATTACTAGAGGTGCAAAGAAATCATGAATTGCTAAACATAGGACTTACTAGCATTGCACACACTAAGATTATAAGAGCCTTAAATTCTAAAACTCTTAAGCAATTTAGTTCCAAAGATTCCTTAAAGGAGAGGCAAATACCAAATTAAAAACATCCAATTCAAAATCAGCAAATGCTTCTCCACACATTGAGGCCATCTATACTTGCATGCAAGCATCAAAGTATCTCAGAATATAAAAAAGAAACTAGTAACGATATAGTAATCGATGTGAATATATTACCTCCAAAATATTAGAACCGGTATTCGTGTGCATTCTTGCACTAATTGAGGCTTGCACTTTCCATTAGAGGTGCCTGCACATGTGCCTACCTCTAAGCCTTGATAGCATGCACTTTTTAAAAGAGGGGAATGAGGCGTAAAATGGGCAAGTGTGCAAATTTTGCCTTTGTGCTATACCGGAAGGCTTATTTTTATTATGAGATCGCCTATTGGATTGCATAAACAAGACCTTAGATATATTGAAATGCATAAGCAAGATTATAAATTGATGTGTTAAATCGAGAAGTTTTTCATTATAAGTCCATGAATTTCAAGGCATCCGCCTAACATCTACAAATTTTCTAGTGCTCAAGACTTATAATAGCATCATAACCGATACCTCTAGCTTAAATTGCAATATTACGTAATCCTCTCCATATCCTATTCCAATGCAGCTCAAACTCGAATATGACCCGCAAAGGCAATTTTACATCCAAAGCTAAAGTACAAGAAAAAATGGTGAAAGGATCCATTTAAAACCAATGCCAAAAGGCCAATCGATCTCAGAGTGCTTATTTGAAACACCCGACTTCAAAAATCATCTTGCATTGGTGACCTTTCTTCCCTTAACATATTTTCTTCATGGATTGCTATGGATAATGATCTACAAATGCTATTCTTTTCCCATTCTAAATCATCATATATTTGCATATTCATGAAAGACTAGCTAGATGATAGCTACAAAGTGACCATTTATAATATGGAATAATGATATGGTCGCATGGGGCATCACATAGTCCGCCGCATTATTTAACTTGAGATCATATCACCGAAAGTGCTTTAGCCATTGCATTCCAACAAAGCAACGCGGAAGGCATTCTCGTCAAACACGGGTGGGCAGCCCCAAGTTTCTCGTGATATTGACCGATGCAAAGATTAATGGTGACAAAGTTGATTAGATTGAACTTCCCCAAAATAATTAATGATGACAAGATTCCCATCCCTTCTCCTCGCTTGCTCCCTTTCTCCTCTTCGTGTTTCCCTTGCAACTCCCTTTGCTTGTTATCATGAAGATCATGGGCTTGGTTAGGACAAGCTTTGCAAAAGATCTAAAATGTTACATTCCCTCGATTTTAGATCCGCATAACATCCTTCATCAACAGATTTCCAATATCGATCAAAAGTGTGAAGCATAATAATGAAAGAAAAGGAGATGCCATGTAGTGTCTTTGTTGATCTTTTTGACAATGTTCGCAAAACAGTAAACCTCAGATATAGTCCGGTATATACCAAGACAAATTTTGAAGGTCGCCTCGATCACATCGACTATGTTTCACTTGTCCCGCTTTTATATGCCCCAAATGCCGGATCGAGTTACAAATACTAGTAGTTAACAATCACTATAATTCATGCAAAGAAGCACCTAAAAGATTCCATATATAGCATTATAATTTCTTTGTATTTTCTTCACTCTTGGTGCTTCTTGTACCGCACGAGTGTGAGTGCAATACTTTTGACAAGTTTGATATGCCATGTATCAAGAATTGTGCCTATCACCGCAAAACAGCTGTCAACCTTTCCTGAATGAGAAATGGTACCTCATCCGAAGACAATAAGTTCATTTGTAGGGACCCTTCTACTCTTGGATAATTTTAAGCACAACGCATTTATGAAATGAGTCGAAAAAATTTCTTTACACGAGAATAATCATAATTCAAAATGAGGTCGCATGTAACTAGCATCCCTAATCTCTTCTTCAATAACATGAAATTGCCATCATATGAAATGTAATGTTTTGTCTTGGCACATAGGCTTTTCTCGGGTTTGATCATGAATGATTTGTGAAAAGGGCTTATTAAAGCTTATAGACCTACACTATTTTTAAAGAATCCTCAAAGTTCTCTTTGTGAAAAACACACATATTTTTACTAGAATCGTAATGGTCCTCGCGATCCAACACCGTGTAAGATTCAACCCACTTTTTATTGACCCATTCTTTATACATGGATGATGTGGTGTCTCAAGTTTGCTTCCCCATCGATCAAGGGGTTTTATTTCTATTTGTTTGTGCTTGTTTAATGTAAACGCTTCCATTTAGGAATTGCGGTGTGGGCCTTCTAGTTGAGGCCCAATAAATGGGCCTTCTAAAATCGACCAGCTTGCTCGAGACAATCAACCGGATCCAATTGCTCGCTTATATTTCTTTTGGAAAGTTGTCCTCCGGATTTTCCACATTGGAGAAGCCCTTTTCGCCGGATTGAAGCAAGTAAAATCACCGCCTCTAGATTTGGGTGTTCAACCGATCGTAGGGCTCTAAACCGCATAGTCCATCGTGAGCCAAACCGACCCTCTTTGTTTTGATCACAACTCGCTGTTTGCACCATTTTCCTATGAGGAAGTCAAGGCATACATATTCTAACTTATGTAAACAAATTTTGTTTGTGAGGCTACTTTTTCAAACTTAAAGCTTGTATATGAAGCATGTTTTGTGGAGTTTGTATATGAAGGCATGTTTGACAAGCCCGATTCGCTGCCATGCTTTGGCCTTTGTAATTTGTTTCTATGTATTAATACCGTGATAGATAGAGGATCAATTCTTTCTACATGAGTGCGGTAGGTTTGTTTAATATTCTTGGTACTACCGTGGGATCCAACGATCCTAAGTGTGCAATGGAGTGTGCAATAAATAAGGGATACAATAACTTTCTATTTTATGAAAAGGAGAAAAAATGGCAAAAAAAAAAAAAAAAAAAGAATATTAAAAAAAAAAAATGATTGGAAATAGTAGCCTAGATAATCAAAGCAGCCTAGATACGTAATTGTAGCATCAATTATCTCTAATTCTAGACATAAAGTTGTCTTTTTCTCACGATCTACCAAGAATACAGGCGCCCGTATCACACTCGCCACTTCCTACACTCTACTTTTTTTTTTTTCCTACAAAATTGCGTATGGCAATGTCAAGAGAATTCTTGGTGGGATGTCAAGTCGATCCGTGGTTGGTAAGGATTAATTTTTCTTTTTTCGGTTTCTCGATCCTATTGTTTACAATTCTTTTCTTTTTTGTTTCTAGGAATTACAAATAAGTGGTGCCTCTCGAGAGTCGATCAAAATATTCGATGCAAGGACCAAATGGGAAGCAAAGATGAAGCTATGTTGCATCTATAGACTATGTTCTGTTGCCAATGTAGCATATTTCATGAGCCAAGGTGGCATATTCGAGCCTAAGGGGAATGCTTGAGCCTCGGGGCACAACATTTCAACCATATAAAAAAAAACATACGAAACCATATTTCATCCTTTCAAAAGAATAAATCATTTGAAAGAGTATTTTTATGACCCTTGTGGCATGTTTGATATTATGTGGCATGTTTAAGCTAAGATGGCAACATAACTTCATAGTAGGAACATTTGTAGGTTATTATGAATTAAGGATCCGTGGCTTTTTGCGTAATGGATGGAAAAAGTTTCTTAGTGGAATTGGCATCCGGGTTGGGGACATTCTGTTATGCATAGTGTCAAACTAACTTGTTGCTGTTTTGGTATGTGATGGATCTTTTTTTTTTTTTTTTTTTTTTTGTAGAAACGGCAGAAGAGTTATATTACATGTAATACATAGTAATACAAAATGCACAGAGTAGAACTGCTATAAGGCCTTAACCAGCCTATCACTCCAAAAAGGAGGAAAATTCAGCTTAAAGAAAAACATTGTTTTAAGGATTAAATCCAAAATATCGATACTTTAAAGTTCAAAGTTTAATCGATAAAACTCAGAAATATAAGATAGTCAGGTTTTGTTAAGGCCTTAATCATCCCGAACTCCATCGAGAGTTATCACTGCAAAAGCATGAGTTGTGTTCTCGAAGAGCAGAGTGTCAAGTTCCAGAGCCCCAAGCGCCGCCGAGTCCAGAATATAGAGTATCCAAGATTCTCTTGCATCAACACAAATTTTAAGCTTGTCTTCAAAGTACGGCTTGAGATCCCCGCTTTAAATTGCCGATATCCTCATCTCTCGTGATCTTCTCCAATGTTTTGACCATGATGGTTTCCGCCTTTACCTGAGAGCAAAGCTTCCAAAGACTTCTTGATGAGTCATTGGCGTGGTATCTTCGGGTACCTCTCTCATATGACCTCCTTCACTTGTTTGTTGACTGTGTACTCGGCCATCACCAAAGACAAAGATTATTAAAATAAGCAGAGAAAAATGCATAGAACCCATGAAAGGATCCCAACCCATCCCAATTTCGCCATAGTTTGTTCCCCTGCTCAATCTATGAGCCATGGTCGCTCTCTCGCCACCCAATTGTATTGTAGTCTTGAGAACATTCAAATCCGGGTTGTTCTGGTTTATAGCAACACCATTTCTATGCTTCCATATGGTCCAAAGAGCAAGAGTTCTAATGGTGTCCATGAATGTAGAGCTATTTGCTAAAAAGTCATATAACTGCTGTTCTGAAGCAGGGGGGGGACCTATGTATTGGCTTATCCAAGCCCAAAAAGGTGCCAGCCAAGGACATATGAAGATATGACAGGATGTTTCAGCTTGGCCACATCCTAAAGGACATCTATCAGAGATTTGAGCATTGTATTTTGCCCTGTAAACATTAGACTTTAGGCTTTTATTGAGCACCAACCATCTAAAAAAGATAACCTTTTTTGCACACTGTAATTTCCATCCTTTCCTTATGACCCTGATGGCCTCCTTCTCTGTACAACCCCACTGATTTGAGACTTTGGTTCCATGTTCACATAGCAGCAGAGCATATATTCTGGCCACACTGTAACCTTTGCCTTGTACACCCGGGGCTCGACCTCTAGCTAGGGTTGTATCTCTCATCTGATGTCTAGTGAGGATCTTGTGAATGTTCCTGTTCAAAGTGGAGTCTTGTACCACATTAGATATTTCCTGCCATGTTTTCCATTCTTCACCATTTAACATATTGCCAACAGTATCCAATCCACTGAGTTTCCATTCTTTGTATTTCCTTGGATGCTTTAAGGCTAGACATCCATCTTCCTCATCAACTAAGCCCTGATGCCAAAAGAAGTTAAAGTCCCTAGAAACATCTTCAATTTGATGGGCCTTAAAACAAACAGAAACCTTATTCCAGGCTTGGATAATTCTTCTCATAATGACAGATGTACCTAGAGCAGGATTGAGTTGGTAAAATGCTGAATCTGGGAGGTGGTGAGGGGTAGATGGACTCCCTACCAAAGAAGTTTTCTGAATCCAGAATTTGGTAATTAGAAGGGCAGGAGACCTTGATGTTGACATCAGAGATCTCCACACTAGCTTTGCTGCCAAAACCTGGGCCTGTAAAAACAGATCCTTACATCCTAGACCTCCTCTTTTCCTGGGGAGAGTGAGATACTTCCACCCTACCATGTGTGCCCCTTGCCAAATGAATTCTTTCATGATGACCTCTAACTCCTGGTATGTTTTCTTATCTGCAATTATGGCTGAAGAAAAATAAACATGAGAGCTGGCTATTACTCCATTAATTATTTGCACCCTTCCAGCCAGAGATAGAGACTTGGGATACATTTGGAGTTTCTTTTTAATTTTGGTGACAATTGGTTCCCATAAGCCATGCATACTCATGTTAAGAGCAAGAGGTAGGCCTAACAGTTTTGTAGCAGTATGGAGGCCACATACTTTGATTCCATGAATACTGACATCTGAGCTGTCCAGAATGATTGCACACTTATCTTTATTTAAAACCACCCCAGATGCTTTTCCAAAGAGATCCATTGCCTCCAAGAAGTTTTTAATACTGTCTCCCTGCTCTTTTAAGAACACAAACGTGTCATCAGCATATTGCATAACTGACAGGGTGTCAGTTGATCCAGGAAGCTTGAGACTACAGATTCTATCTGTTTGTTGCAACTTCATGATGATCCTTGTAACCATTTCAGCCACAATAAGGAACAAATAGGGAGCCAGAGGACATCCCTGTCTAACCCCTCTTTTACATTCAAAGAAGGAGGATGGGGTACCATTAACCATGATCGCAGAGCACCCCTCAGTAGCATTGAATCCAAAGAATTTTTGCAATCACTTGTTCTCAAAATCCTAACCGGGTCCATGGCTCAGATAAAAAGTTCCAATTGATGGTATCATAGGCTCTCCCCAAGTCCAGTTTGAGCAGTACACATCCTTGGTTGGTAACCCCATTCCAATGTAAACCCTCATATGCCCCAATGAAGTTATCCAATATGCTTCTGCCTGGGAGAAAGCCTGACTGAACTGGATTAATTTTTTCCTGTAGGATTTTCTTGATTCTATTGGCAAAAATTTTTGCCAGTATCTTGTATGATACATTTGTGAGAGATATTGGCCTCCAGTCCGAGAATGTAGAGGGTTTGTCCACTTTTGGCACCAATGCAATTAAACCTGCATTTATTGCTGGGTGTAAATTCCTCGCCTGCCAGGCTCCTTGGATAAATGTAGTAATGTCTTTATCCATAATGCTCCAAAAATGTTCATAAAATTTCGTGGCACCATCAGACCCGGCTTTTCCCATGAGCCATACTTCTGATAGTTGCAAGAATCTCTGTCTCCATTGGAGTGGCCAGAAGCTGCTGATCTTCAATATGTGTATCCTTAGGGCCAAGGTAGTCAAAGAACTCCATCATTTTTTCATTATCTGTACAGGTGGCTGCAAATAGTTCCTTATATTTGTTGAAGAATATTTTCTGAATGTCCTCTTGTTTGAAAGTTCACCCCGATTTTCATCATGTAATGAGACTATTCCATTGTTCATGATCCCCGCTTCTTAGCTGCTTCTATAGAAGAATTTAGAGCCACAAGCCATCCATTTGATTGACATACGCACTTCTACTCTTGATCGCCAAACTTTTAGCTTCATGTTCTTCAATTAGCTTTTACTTTTCTTTCCAAGAGTTCTTCTCTCACAAGCAAAGAACACATTGGTTTTGTCCAGAAAAGCCTCCGTCTCGATATCCCTCATTTCCGTGATAGACTTCCATCTTTTCCCTCGCTTTCTTCTTCTTGTTCCATTCCCTACCCCATTGCTTAACCCAGCTTTTTGATCCGCTTACATTTCCTAATGAATTTTTTCATTGAGCCACTAGCATTGACCCTCTCTAGAGTGGCATAAAACCTTGCAAAGTCTTCACAAAAGGTCTTGTTATTCAACAAACTAACATTAAGCTTGAATGATGTATCAAGATGTCTATTCTCGGGGTGATACCCGTGTCCGTAACTTGTGGATAGTGATCGATATTGAGTTACTACAGCCATTTTCAATAATCAAACTATCCCACCCATCTAAGGTAGATATATTGGTATAGAACCCGCCAAGAAGGCAATACACCCCCGCCATTCCCTTTGTCTTTTGTTACACCATGAGTATGCATTAGATGAAGAGGGAGCATGGTATACAAAGTTATGAGCCAACTTGTCCCATTGTGTTTCTCTCCTTTGACATGTTGAGTTTTTTTCCTCGCCGCCTCCCATGAGGGAGTATTATTGAAATCTCCACCGAGAATCCAATTATTTGTATTCTGTCCCCGCAGCCCACTGGCCATATTTTTCCATTGTAACTCCTCTCTTCTCGGGAAGTGGAAGCATAGACATTGATAATGCCTACCCTTTCCTCGTTTCTACCTCCAGAAAACCACCTGCCATCTGCCTGAAGGGTGCACAAAGGAATTTACCTTTTTATATCCATTCCAGGCGATACAGATACCCCCTTTTGTGCCATCCGGCCGGGGCCCATATTGAGTCACCATTGGGAAAGATCCACGTGCCTAAATTTGATGCCTCAAAGATGTGTAATCTATGCTCTTGCAAAGAAGATTATGTCCGCTTTTAATTCCTTCAAAGCAATGAGAGCCTTTTTCCTTTTTAGGGGCCCTTAATCCCTCTTAAATTCCGTGACACAATCTTCATTGGACTTTGAACTCCCGGTTACACGTGTCCATTTTCCCCGGGGTATAGACCTTCTTCTCGCTCTTTTTTTGTCTCGTGGGAAGAGGGGTGGCAAAGGTTAGTTCTTTTGGATTCCCCCATTTTCATCTTCACTATCCTCTTTCTCCCTCCCAAAACTTCCCATGCAAGATGGAAGAATTGTCTTCAATTCTCTTAATTGTGCAAATTGAGTTTTGAAGATATCTTTTTCAGCCACAAGGATGTCCCCAGATCACCTCTTGCCCTGCCCAGGCTTACAAGTCTATTGGTTTGTTCACAATTAGTTCCCCGGCCCGGCTGGAGTTATAAGCATTTGGGGTGAGTTCCCCCACCTTGGCCACCGGACTTAGAGGTCTACTAATGTGTTCAAGACCAATTCCCTTGGCCTCCCGGAGTTGCAACATTTTGGCTTAGAACATTGTTCTCGCTTCAGCCTTTTCCTGTGTCCCCGTGGATATGCATAGATCTACACCAGTATTTGTATTTTCGTGCAAGACTCCATCATGATCGTAATGGTGTTTAGGAATATCCGTGGGAGGCACTTGTAATCAAAACCCTCTCAATGCTCCCTAGCTCTTTTGGGGAAAAGCTCCACAAATGTAGAGGGGAATCTACACTAGACTTGGGTGAGCTTGGCTCCCCTTTTCTTTTATAACCACCTGATTCCTCTAAGAGGAGTAATCATTCCCAACACTTTGAGGTTCCCCGATTGACAGAGAAGTGGATCTGCTTTTTTCAAAGGATATTCTCCATGATGCTTTTCCCCTTAGACTCCTGGATTATTTAGGACCTTAACTTTTGAAGATTCCTCCATGAATTGAACTTTCTTTTTCCATTCACTTTGTCCTCCTTTCTACACTCCTTCCATACTCGCTTTTAGCCTTTTTTTTTTTTTTTTTCTCTCGATTCTCTGCTTTTTTCTTTTCCTTCTCTCACCGCCATTTTCGCTCGCTTTGTCTTTCCAATCTTCCTTTATTTGGTGTAATCCAGCCCTCCTCCTTCTTTTTTCCCGGATTCACTTCTTTGAGTCCAGACTTAATCTCCCTTCCCCTTTACAAATTTTTCCTCCATGAAGTCTTATACCACAAGTTTAGCATGGCTGAGGAAGTGCACTCGCCATACCAAATTTTCAAGGATTTAGGATTACCAAAGTAATCCATAAATTTGATTTCTTCAGTGGATTGGCTTCGTAATATCGATTTGTGCCCATACTTTTGGGGCTTTGTCTTGGGAGATTTCCCATTTTATGATATTTCCCTCAGATTCTCGAACAGAGTGAGCAAAGACCGCCGCTCCAATACTGGGGTTTAGTCCTTGTAAATAAGTCCAAGCCGGGTGGAATAGTTCGTAGAAGCTTTGGGAATCAAAGGATGGGTACCATTTCTCGAAGAAGACTTGAGTGTTGGCTTTGGAAATAGTACCGCTTGAGAAGAATGTTGGTCGCTTGACTATTACCACATTCAACCATAAAAAAAGGAAAGTCAATCCAATAGATATCGCTGATAAAATACCCCCTGCTCCAATCTCTAGTTCCCCTTTTAAAAATTGAAGTCTTACCCCTCGTGATTTAATGCAACCAATAAGGCCTCGAGATTTCAAAAATTTAAGTTTATTTTCTACAAATGCATTTCAAGAGGCTTACCCACAAACACCGTTCTTTTTGTCTGCAAGCGCCCCTTTCGTGACTTCTTCCCCCACTTGATTTCAAGATAGTCCGTAATTTGATCCATCGCTTCCTTTTCGGCGCCGAAGGTCCCCCTCCTCAAGATCTTCTAGTGTTCACCATATCTCGGCAGAGAGGTAAGGAAATCCCCGAAAAGCAACAAATTCCTTCACCTTTTCACCCTTTTCAATCGCTGCAAGGTGACCCACTATCTCCCGAATTTGGCTATGGCCTTTCGCGTTTAGGGTACGGATGGTATCCAATAGCTCTGTAATCCCGTCATTATTTCCTCCCACATCAAGTATCCCTTTTTCCCCCAACTGACCCTTTCTCAGAATTCCCAAGACATTTCCCAATACCAATCCCATCCGTCCCAACTTTTTGTACATTCCTGCACAGCCCCGCCCCCCCCGACCCATCAAGCTTCCAAATCTAATCTTGTCCTTTTTTTTTCCATTTTTTAATATTTCCTAAAATCTGCAAGCAGACTCCTAACTATAAACTCTCACCACTATTTTGCTATCTGACCAATGTGTTCCTACCAGACTAGAAAAGAGAGCAACCTTAGCGGTGCTACATCACTTGCACATCACTCACCTGATAAAATGTTTCTGACTAAGAAAAATATCCTTTCCCACTACACATCATCATCTCATTTGTGTCACGTGACCACTTCTTTGCCACATCACCTCTCACTCACCCCTTGCCACCTCACCAAATTTAAATTTTTCTTTTCACCAAAAGTCAAAGAGTTTTTTTTTTGCCAAAAAGATTCTTCCATCTTGTAGAGCATCAAAAATATGCCATGTGGGATAATTTCCTTTTCAAAGTGGCCTTGATTTGACCTCGGGAATCGCTCCATGGTTGAAAAAAAAATAAAAAAAAAAAAAACATCCATCGATTTTGAGATGACGTTGCACCAAAGAAACGCGACAGAAGCATTGCTTCATAAAGATCTATCATGCTAAAAAGCAGGATTGAATATAAAATGAATCCCTAAGCAAAATATTTGATTTGTTACGCGGACTTCCACATGGGAATCCACTCGTTGCCACCCCACACCGCCCAGATGTACACGTCGTAAAAGGGGAGAATGGGTATAGGTAGGGTAGAAGTAGTTAGGCCCCTTTTCTTTTTTTTTTTTTTTAATTTATGACAGGCTTACCAAGAAATGGATTTTGGAGGTCTAAATATGGCAATAATCAATTTTCTCAAAGCCTATATTATAATTTTTCCATGCTCTACTTTATGGAAAAAGAAAATTTAGAAAATGCGAACTTTTTAGTTTTAGGGCAAAGATGGCTATAAGATGGACGATTTGACAAAAAATGTGGTGATCTGCCAAGTAATTGGTGACAGGCAATGTAAAAGTGGTGATGTACAAATAAGGCCCGAGATTTCACTACTTCGGCAAATTCAGATCGCGGTGTTGGCATCAACTACCGTGCAATTTGAAGCAAACCGTAGGAATCAACATTGAGGTCATGGTAGTTCCTAGATTCAAGCATTATTTAGCTTAGCCGGTGTGCTTTGCATGCATCCGTCGGGCATCCGCCACCAACATCCCTCGTTAGGAAATTTTGGGATATCTAACTCCATGTAAGGAACTTCCCCCCGCAGTTGGTATCGCAACAACAAAGAATAGTCGCCACTGCTCCTCTCTCAATTGCCGCCACAAAGAATTGTTGGCCTAATGGGCCTAACTCTTTTCCTAATCAAAAACTTTTCATCACATGGATATAACATGGTGATGATTTTGAGGTGATGGGGATGATACGTGGTGGTGATGATGATATGTGATGGTATATGATGATGCAGAATCATGGAGAACTTTGACATGTAGGCACAAAGGTCAACTTTTTGCCTTTTCTAGAAATGTTATATTAGAGGTGCCTTTTTTTTCTATCTTTGTTTTTAGAGAGAGAATATGGTTTTGGACCTTATAAATGCCAAAATGGAATTTTAGCAATTTTTTCGTGTGTATGGATGAATGCATTGTTTACTAGGAAAAAATGGACTTGCTAATTTTTGGTCCTAGAAAATGGCAATGGTGCATGAAAGGAGAGATCAATCAGGTATGAGAGACATGGTTTTTGGATAGAATGATGATAGCTTGGGAAGTAGAATATCCTGCCAAAGACGTGCAAACTACCAATATGAAACTCGAGGGGTCTTTTCAAACCTTGACTTCAAGTCCTTAAGATCCTTAGATGATCAAAATGCTTCTTCAAATTCCTATATATATGATGCCAAATCAATGTCCTTTCTTGGTTTTTCATATCAAAATTTCTTCTACAAGTTGCCAAGTGATATATGGATGTCGTCAAGCTTTATGCTCTATAAGCTCACACAACAGATGAAGTCAAATGTTAGCCAAATGTGTCAAGCATGCATATAGCTCTTCTATGTTGCCATTTTGTATACCA
The DNA here is from genome assembly GCA_021234155.1 of Isoetes taiwanensis. Lineage (NCBI taxonomy): Eukaryota > Viridiplantae > Streptophyta > Lycopodiopsida > Isoetales > Isoetaceae > Isoetes > Isoetes taiwanensis. The sequence goes on from JAJEKV010000429.1 coordinate 188,848, forward strand.
ACTTTCATCTCCTCATAAAACAAAAACATTCCCCAAAGCCATTCAAGTCGAGCCTAGATAAACACCGGTATGAACACGCATATTAATTTATTAGATGGTTCTATATATGAACTTACAAGATAGTACTTTTTATGTCCAAGGAAATGTTAAAGCCATTGTTTATTATATTCATATAATATGATTCTAGATGTTTAGTCATGGATATGTGTTGCTCACTGATGTTTTGGACAACAAATGCGCACTAAAGACAATTTGTCTTAGTGTGGATGATAATACTACTATAAGGATTAATCTAGATAGATGTCCCAAAGCCTAGTTGATCGAGGTTAAGGCTACTTGTGACTTGACTTTGCAATTTTAGTTCTAGTGAACAGCTTCATTCTTTTTAGGTGTATTGGCACACAAACATGTACATAACATGATTTGATGTCTTGGCACGTGGCTGGATGTGATAGGTGGAAAGATAGGCTTGGTAGGTTTAGGAGTAGAACAGGCTAGTTCTATTAAAGTTTAAATTTGGCATGCATCCCAATAACTTGATTTTGAGGGGCTATATGTATAGCCAAAACGAATTTTCTAAAAGACCTTTCCATGCTCCAGCCTTTGGGGAAAAAAATAGAAAATAAGTTGTTTTAATTTTTGGTAAAAAAATGGACTAAGGGCAATAGACATGGCAAAGTATGTGGTGACATGGCAAGAAAATGATGACATGACCATCTAAGGGTGATCATGTAGCAAGGAAATTAGCAAACATCTTTTCTCTTAGCCAAAATGTTTTGGCGACATGGATGAGACATGATGGTTGTGCTGATGATATGGAGGTGATGTGGATGGTGTGAATGTGATGTGGATGATATGGAGGTGACTTTCGCATGTAAACACCAAATGGTTCATGCGTTAAATTAGTGTTATACAACCGAAGAAAATTGACAAACCAAAATATAAAAAGGCTAAATGAAACAACAAGAATCCAGTAAAATGAGATGGCATCGATTTTCCAGAGATCCTAGTGTGTCTGCAATCCAGAGATCCTAGTTATACAGAACTCACTAACGTCAGTTGATCCTTGCCTCCAATAGGCACTGCTAATGTACAAAGGCCACCTGCAATTGTAACTTGCTGCAAGCATTAGCTCCCTCTTCTTCGGAATCCTCACTCTATACCATTGAAGAAGAAGGTCTAGAAAGCCTTTTCAAGGGAAAACTTGGGTTTTAAGGGGTTGTGCACAAGGGTCATGCTGGGGGGCTCGTCACCAAGAAAAATCATTGATTCTTTGTCAATTGTTGCTGCAACAAGTCTTCTCTTTCTAAAAGCTAAGCTAGAGAGATAAAGTGCACATTTTCTTCAAACAAGTATGGAAGAGTAAATTATTCAAGCCATTGCATAAAAGATCTATTGATATATGCACTAATGCCCAATTGGTTGCCAAATTGTCCACATCATCCTCAAGAATGCCAAATACCATCCACATCACCACCTAAGGCCCAGATTCTATTGTGTCGTCAGTTGGTACAGCAACGAATCACGGAGCCACAAATAATCAATTAACACCCTTTGTTATGATTCCATTGCAAATTTAATTGTGGGTGGAAGTTTCCGACGTGGAGTGAGTTATCATAGAAATAACAGACGGGGGATCTTGCCCGAGAGTTTCGGGAAAATTTGACAGCTTGGATGAACAAAGCTTAGAATCACGAAGTGCCGGAGCTGCAATGGAATGTAGAAGATGGTAGATAAGCCTTGTTTTGTTGCCGATCACCCGCTAGTTCTTGCCGCCAGATCCGTAAATGGCCGGGCTTTAGTGGAATTGGGCCTAAGCACATCTGTCATCATACATGTGTCACCTACCTCAAAATTTATTTCTTCAAAACTTTTGACCTAAGTAAAGTCATTTTTATACCTTAGATAACACGTCATCATCCCATGGTGCCACATCATCCCCAAGTGCTTCCACATCATCATACACATGTCATCCACATCATCTCCACTTCATTACAAGTTTTGACTAGAAAAAAGTCATTTTGCCACCTTACATGACACTTCATCACTTCATAGTGCCATGTCACCACCCATTTCCCATGTTTCATCAAATTTCACGCTCTTTTTTTGCAAAAAGATTCTCTCATCTTGTAGAGCATCAAAAAAGATTCCTTTGGAAAAAAGAATTTTTGAAAAAAAACCATATTGACCTTCATTGTTCATTTCTTGGGAATCGTACAAATTTGAAAAAAAAGTTCCTATCTAATCCCCAAGCCCTAAGATCTACTAAATATAATTTCAAGGCCACGGTACCCCTTGGCATGTGGGGCTAAGAACGGGTCAATCCCACGCGGAAGGTAGCATTTAATTTTATTATTAACTTGAAAGCTATCTATATATACCCCGACTTTTTTATTTTACCTCCAAATTGCGGGATATTGTTCCAACAAAATCTAGGAACCCTAAAAAGGGCGTGCCACGCCCGCCTTTTGGCGGATTGGGAAAGTTAATCATCACCCGTGAGCTCCCGATTTAAGCTCTTTAATGCCAAGAAACCCAAACCTCTCCAAGAAAAAGACAGAGATTAGATCCGAATTTGCCAAAAAAAAGGGATTTCGCCTCTTTAACGCTTTTGGAAGGCCTTTTGGCTAGATTATCGACTTGCCGAGCATTAGTGCATGCCGGATTGATGTCCTATGTCCGAGAACGATACAGATCGGTCTTTTGGCGCTTAATGCGGCTAATCAAGACGGATTTCTCCTTCTTTTGTCATCTTTTTTTTACTTTCAAGTACAAGTCCGGCCGGAAGAAAACATCACCGCAATTTTGTATGAACAAGTGGAGTTTATAATACGTGATGTCTCAAGGGAAGGATTAACTAAACTTTATGACATTCTGATGCAAACTTTATCCTGAAGTTTATAGTTTTAATGGTTAAAAGGCAAAGTTTATATAGAGTTATATGTTTTTCTGATTCGATGTACTCTAAATATGTCATGGCACTGGCCAAACAAATTTATAATATGCAAAGATCCCGCCACCAAACAATTTACAATATGCAAAGATCCCCGCTTTTACTATGAGTCCCGAAAGTGTTGCTTGCAGGTGTGTGATAGCATCTAAGTAAACATATGTTTGCAAAGCATATGTATTTTCTAAAGGCTTCATTGTCCGAAATTACTTTATTGGAATGGAAAAATATTATGGCCTCCCCTTGTGTTCGGGATTAATGGAGTTTGCATATGCCGATATCGCTGAATTTAAAAAGGCAATGTGACAAAAACGCCGAAGTTCTCGTGGTATTAGCCCTGTTATATCCCAATTAATCAATATTATGCGTAGGTAATAAAGTGGCATTTTTCATTATGCACTAGTGTAAATAATCACTTATGAATCGCTTTTAACAGACCGCATGATATAACAGCCTAAAAATGGCTGCATGCATGAGTGTTATGGATGAAAAATTAGGGTATGCATTGGCATTAGGACCTACATGCATCACCAATAATGGAATTTGAGTTCTAATCTCTCAAATATCTAAAGACATGTTGTATAATGGTGGATAAGGCATGCATGGACATAGGGACCGCATGCAAATGTTTATATTGATTAATAAGAACATATGAAATAACGCGTCATTGCCCGATAACAAGGTGCACACACATGCATGACAGCTTTTACTTGCAAAGAATTAAATGCTTAGGTAGTTCTCGCTTGATGGAAATTGGCACATGCATGGTAGTAGAAGGAATACTACCCAAGTAATCTAGACAAACATTCTTTCAATAACGCCTAAAAATGGCTGCATGCATGAGTGTTATGGATGAAAAATTAGGTATGCATTGGCATTAGGACCTACATGCATCACCAATAATGGAATTTGAGTTCTAATCTCTCAAATATCTAAAGACATGTCAGATAATGGTGGATAAGGCATGCATGGACATAGGGACCCGCATGCAAATGTTTATATTGATTAATAAGAACATATGAAATAATCTCATTGCCCGATAACGCAAGTGTGCACATGCATGACAGTTTACTTGCAAAGAATTAAATGCTTAGGTAGTTCTCGCTTGATGGAAATTGGCACATGCATGGTAGTAAAAGGAATACTACCCAAGTAATCTAGACAAACATTCTCGAAAAGCTTTTAGAATTAGCCTTAAATTGTTAGACATTTGGAGCTATATGGTTTGAGCCAATTAACAAACTGCAAAGTGAGAGCATGGACTGGGTTTTTTAGAACGGCAGTAAGTATTATATTACATGCAAAGATACATAGTAATACAAAAATTCAGAGAAGATCTCTCGAGATAAAGGGCAAAGGACACAACCAAATCGCCTAACACTCCATAAGGAGGAAAAGTATTAATAGAAAACAACCACGCTTATATATTCTTTTAGATTTTAAAAGGAAAAAAACTATAGTTATGGAAGTTTCAAAGTACTATAGGGTCTGCAAATTTCATGTCCAAGAATCCAATTGTCGCCTCACAAATCCCTAACCCCATCCAGAGTAATTATAGCAAACATATTTCCCCGTGATGTGAAAATAACAAATTGATCAAGTTTCCTGCCCATATGTGGAGGAATCCAGATATCCAATATCCATGAATCCAGAGCAAAGTTCACAAACACCAAGCTTTTCCCCGAAGTACTTTTTGAGTTCAGATTTGAACCGCCAAATATCATCATCCGCCGTAATTTTTCTCAAAGTCTTGACCTCAATGATATGGATTTTGACCCAAAGAAAGGGCCCCAATGACCTCCCGGGTGAGTAAGAGGAATCGCGCCTCACGGACCTCCCTCGCATGCCCACCCTCCAAGTGTTTTCTAACCAGATAACTGGCCGCCAAAGATCGCACAAAGTGTTAAAGTGAGATGAGAAGAAAGAGAAAAACCTTGAAAGGAACCCAAAGAGTTTCAGCTTGAAGTTTCACCAAAGGAGCGTAAGTTTCAAATTTTGACCACGTACCTCAATTGACACCTATCGAGATCCTGACCATTATATTTGGCTAGATGCACATTTGTTTTGAGGCTTTTATTAAGGAGTAGCTTGATTTGAAGTTCCCCCGCCAGCCTTCAAGGTTTTGGGGAAATCTATCAATAGATACAAGTTAATTGAGATCCCTTGTTCCATCCCTCTAATTCACTTTTGAGAAATTGAAGACGGACTCCTCATAAGGAATACACCCAATAAGACCCCCGGACTTTAAAAATTTCAACTTAATTTCAACAAAGAATGCTTTCGAGGGGCTCACCAACAAATGCCTGTTCTTTTGCAAATAATAACTCCTTTTCGCAGACCGCTTGTGTTGACCTCATTTGCATACTCCAAAAACTGTTTGACCGCTTTGCCGACGCCGCAGTTGTTCCGACTCAGATGCTCTCCCGGTATTCACCATGTCTAAGAATCTCCAAATACTACAAAGCCCGCCACCCACCTGCTTCCCCTTCTCAAGAAGATGATGACCGATCTATGAATATGGGCGCCCAATTCTCGCTTTCTATTAGGTTATGCCCTTTTTCACTCAACGCACGGACCAAATCTAATCTCCCTTATTTTGTCATTATTCTTCTCTGCTCCCTCGACACTTCCTTTTCCCTCAAACCGCCATTTTCCCATCTGTCCCAACTTCTTAATCATTTCCACATTCTCGTCCCCCATGATTGTCCTTATTTTTTATATTTTTCCCCCGCTTTTCTATCTTCAAAACCGCACTATCCGACCTATGAGATCTAATTGTAAACTTTAACAACTATTTTACTCTCTACCCACATACAATGAGTATGAAAACTCGCGGCCGCACTTGCATTCCTATCCCCTACAAACCCTCAAGCCCCCAAGCCAAGATTCAAGAAGTCCACCTCGATTGGGAATCAAGGAGAAAATGGGTGTAAACAATTCTTCCGAAAGAATCATCAGACATCGACCTTCCCATAGATGGGCTAACTTTTGCCCGTGAGAAAATGCAATTTTGGACCTTAGGAAGGGTAAAAGTTGATGGAATTTAGCTATTTTTTCATATGTGATGGTGAAGGGTGCACTTTTGAGAAAAAATATACTAGCCAATTTCTGGATTTAGCAAAAGGGTAACGGTTTATGAGAGAAAAAATATGGTATGAGCAATGGTTTATGCGTGGAATGGAAGTAGAATAGCCTTGGACATAGTAAATCACGCCTTTAGCACTAGAATATTATCTCAAAAGCTTGAATCATGCAAATTACCATTGAATTTCGATGGTCCTTCCAATATTTTACTTTGGGGTCTTTACATCTTCACTTCAAGTCTTCAAATGTTGACTAGAAGCTTTGATACTCATATCTCCTTCAAGAAATGCCTACTTGATGTCAAATCACTGTCCTCCTTTTGTTCTTCATGCAAATTTGTCTTCTAGAAGAAACCAAGTGACTGATGTCTTCAAATATCTTGCTTTACAAGCTCTCACACAAATATATAAGTCAAATATTATAGCAAATACGCTAAAAGCATGTGTAGAGTTTTTTTATGTCGCCATTTTATGGCAAAGAAGATATAGTTTTTATAGACCATTCAACAAATATGCTTATGGTTTTTGCTAGAGGAGCTGGGGGTCATTTTTGTGCCAGCCAAGCACCCCCTAAGCACCTAATGCTGGAAATTTTACTTATTTTTATCTTTTTTTCTATAACTCCAATGAAGCTGAAATTTTGTATTCCAAGGCGTAATATGAATGCGTTTCAGGGAAAAATATGAAAAAAATAAAAGAAAAATATTTCTTAAAAATACAAAGAAAATAGCTCCAAAAAGCACCCATTAAGCACCATGTGTCGCTGACACAAAAAGTGTCCCCCACCTCCATGCTTTGACCCTGATCTAAGTCGACTCATCCGAACCAAAAGTGCCCATGTCTCTATCTATGTTTTGGCTAGAAGGGATATAACACTAGAGGAGACCCTGATATGATGATAATGACTGGCTTTAGAAGAGACAAGAAATCAAGGTTGGTATGCAGATATTGCAGAGTGGATGAGGAAATGGGGCTTAGACATTCTTCACCTACACGAGAATGGAGCAAATATTAGGGAATGGGTGCATGACCATCTCATTAGAAGGAATTGGAGAGTCCTAGAAACAAAAAAGGAGATCTACAAAATATATATAAACCCTACACTCCGAGAGGCCAAGCATCTTAAGGAAGGTATACCTTTGAGCAGAGGTATACGATAAGTAGAATGCGGCTTAGCTCCCAATAGACTTGGGGTGGAAGTAGGGCGTTGGAGTAATATTTCTCATGCATTGAGGTTTTGCTACTTGTGCAATCTGTAGGATGTTGAAGATGAGGTACATGTCTTCATAAGATGTCCTTCATATGCGGGAATTTGACACAAGCATGGTATACTCAAGTTCTTTATTGGATTTTTTTTGAATTGCCTGGGTTGGTATGTATTTAAAGGAATTATTATCTCATAGAGAACAATGACAAGGACTGCGATGTTATAAGGGGTCTAATGGTTTTTGTCGGAAGATGCATTAGAAGACATATTTTGTAATGTTGAGTGTAATCTCCTCCCCTCCCTCCCTCCCTCCCTCTCTCTCTCTCTCTCCCTCCCTAGATATGTGGACTAGAGTAGAGGAGATCCAAAAAAGTTTTTGCTAGCGTAACGGGAGTTAAAATGCAAACACCGCACTGTGATGATGCTTGTCAAAACAGGTTGTATGAATTGGAAATTGAAGCATTACCTGCACCATAAAATATGTTAGAAAAATTCAAGATATAGATCATGATAGATCGCCTAGAAAGGCTATGATTCATAGTAGCCAAAAAAAAAGGTGGTTTGCAAGTGTAGTTACATGGTTGAGATGATGGGACATGACGGATATGAGATATTAGATGAAATGCATAAATTAAATGACTATATGCTTACAAGAAAGCACGCGATAAAGGCCGGAGGAATCCCGCACCAAGATGGTTTTTTACAGGAAATGATTAACCCAGAGCTAAAAGAGGCTTCACACTTGGTCGGGCGGGTTTGCACATTTTAAACATCTTCTCTCCGTGATTGCCTTTAGTTTCCATCACTTAGAAGTAGAAGTGGGACTGGGGGGACTTTCCAAGACATAGGCACACATGCAATGATCGAGGATGAGATACACTTGTTATCGTGATTGCCCAAGATATCGTGCACCGAGACATATTATGATATCCTCGTAAATGCCTCTACGCATGCTCTTTTGACATGCGCCACCGCTGGAGATTTTTTAACAGATGTCATGAAAGTGAGAGAGATGTCTATAAAGAATTATAACAAATTGCTGGATACTTATGAGAAAGAGGGAGATATAGACTATTGATACCTCCGAAAAAAAGGATCATTAGATGTTTAAAATCTGCATTTGTGTTGATGGTCGCCTTTCTAGACCCGATGGTCTCACTGCACCTTAATAAAACATTATCTTATCTTATCTTCCCTCCCTCCCTCCCTCTCTCTCTCCCTCCTCTCTCTCTCTTATCTTATCTTATCCGGGGTGGAGGCGGCGATGGGGTAATTTCCCTAGAAGCAGACGACTTGGCGTAAGGGTTGTGGTGAGGATGAAATAGAGGATGAAGAACACTTTGTAATCAAGTGCCCCCGTGATATCAAAACTTGAGACGACGCTTAATATACCTGTGGGATCTCACTACATGCCTTCTTTAGGCTACCACTAGAAAATATATGTAACCATTTGATAGATAGCTGGAAAGTGAGAGAGTTAGCTATTAAGAATTATAAACAATTGTTAGAGTTATAGGAAGATGAGGAGAGAGAGAACAATGATGCTCTAATGGAGAGCTCATTTGATCGATGGACGATGTATAAGCAATTTTGATGTCTTATAGACCTGATGGTCTCATGGACAATAAACACACCATTTTCTTTTTCTTTCTTCCCTCCCTCCCTCCCTCCCTCCTTGACCTTTAACGATTTTGTCAAAAAGTTGCCTTCATAAAGGGAGTAATTATTTCTATTTGTCCTCAATGCAATAGTTCTATAATTTACTCTATAGAGATATTTTACTTGCCTCAAATATTACACTATACTATAATTTAGTTAAAATATAGTTTCACGGGTTTAGCTTTTGTCCTAAGGTGTTCTACTTCTCTCTCCCTCCCTCCGGCCCCTCCCCCTAAAAACCCCATGCTACCATATCGGTGACATTGAAAAAGGCCATTAGATCAACATTAGGAAATTAAAGCTAGTGTCTAGATGCATTAAGATCGATGATTTGAACAATTTGCAGCTAGACCAATTTAATATACATTGTTCAATGAATACTTGATAGCTAACTCTTAGAAGAGAGGCTGAAATTGTTTTATCGGAAACCACATGCACTTTACAACTATTGCAAGTAGATACCGAGGTTAATTAGATATTCCATATAATCATAGGGCTAGTTCAAATTTTACTAGACAAAGCATTGTATTCAACTTAAAAAGATGTGACCAACTATTTGTACCGTGTTTGACATACAAAAAGAACTTGTCCAACAAAGTATATAAGCCGAAGTTAGATAGGCCAAATTTAATGTTTCCTTTAGCAAACATCTTCTTATGGAGTTCCACTAGATAAGTCAAATTCAATGTTTCCAAGATTCTTCACGCTAGAAGCACAGCTTGTTTATTAGAACTTCTCCATCCATAGAATTAAATGATAATGTCGGGAAGTGTATATGCCGAAAGCTCATATTAAATGGTCCCCCTTATTTGGAGCCTTCACATGCTTGGAAGTTAATGTGATATATATGTTCTAAGTGCTCCAAGGAGTTAAAGTCGAACTCAGCATTTCTACCCTAGTTTGCACTAATTGCGTAACAAATACATGGAGGTGTCTCCATTAAAATCACCACTCTCACATTTTTCAATCATTTCAACTAGAAGCCCAAATTCTTCAATTGGAAGCTAAGGAAACCCTATAAAGATTCCCTTAAGAATTTCCTAGATTCTACAAAACACACCATGTGTAAAAAAATTCATCTAGATTTCATTAAGATCCCCCTAGATTTCCTAAGCTCCCCCAAGATTTTATTAGATTCCTCAAGATTCGCCAGTAATAATTTGCGACATCCCTCAACCAAATGCATACTCAATCCTTTGTTTGACACTTTCTAAGTTGCTAAGGATTAATTCTTTTCTCAGAGGGTTTCAGATTCTATTGTTTACTATGATTGATTTTTTTTTTCTGTTTCTAGGAATGAGAGCATGTGCCTCTAAGAACTGATCAAAATATTTTGATGCAAGGACCAAATAGGAAGAAGTATGAAGTTTATGTTGCATCCAGAGGCTCCGTGGATGTTTTTTGGGAATGGTTGGAAAAATTTTCTAAGTGGAATTAGCATCCGAGATGGAGACATTTCGCTCGCACAAAGGTCAAATGATCTTGTTACTCGGGTGGTATGTGATGGATCTTATCGCACAAAACCCTCGCTGGTATGTGAATGAATGGTGCATTTTTAACTAGGAAACAATGGTCTTGCTAACTTCTCGATCTTGAAAATGTTGAAGGTATTCCCGGCAAAGCTTTAACCTCGCTGGTTCAGACCTCCGTGTTGCTTGAGACAACCACTCGGAGGAAAACGACATTGCAAAAAAAAAAGGTCAAATTTTGAGTTGGAAGTGCTTTTCCAAAACAAAGAAAAATGTGACCAAGAAAAGTTATGCCATTTGCTCTTTTAGAATCAAATTTTAATGCAATTGTAATTCAAAAAGATGCTCGCATGTAAAGAATATGCTCAAAAGTTTGATGAAAGAAAGTATATGAAGAACACTCTCAAATTTGTAAATCTAACCAAGTGAAAACTTGGTCAATGCTCCCCGGCAAAGATGCTAATTTTTGCAGATGAAATAATTGATGAGTTTTACTCGACGCTTTGTAATAACTTTGACAGATTCAGAAAACTAGTACATCCCTTGTTTCCACAAAAATCATGCAAATAGGCTCAAAAATCTTATTTTTGCAAGCCGATCGTCACAAAGCTAAACCAAAGAAGCAAATTTTATTAACTCAAACAAATGTGATCTTCTTTAACTCTCGACACTTCCCGCCAACTCGATTTAACCCAAGAACTAGTGTGCATCGATGTTGCCAACAAAAGAGGTGCAAATTTGCTCAAAGGAATCATGATTTTTGATGGAAAATTGCTAAGAAACTAGTGCAACTTAAGAAAAATAGTAATATGTATTTTGCGGATATATCTTCTTGCAATATTTTAAGGATTGCATCATGATATAAGCGTAAGACTCATGCAAGAAATTCTTAGCAAGAGACTTTTAAGTTTTCCAAAACAATGACAATTAGCCATACTATAATGTTTTATGCTTTGCTCTTTTTTGGAGGTTTTTTTTTTTTTAATGCAACGTTTCCTAAAATCTTGAAGCACACTATTTTATACTTCAAAGTGAGTCTACAGGCCGAGGCCATGCTTCAACAAGACTTTCACCTATCTTCACCGAAAGCCTTCGAAATGCATCTGTAACGAAAGCCCCCTCCTGTTTCGGTTCAAATCTTGCCCAATCCAGGTTATTTTTTTTGTTTTTTTGTGGCTATGGTTGGCATTGGGCCTTGCTGCCACATTTTTGTAGCACAGAAGAGCCATGGCACACATCACATTCCTAGCTAACTTTTTTGCTTGACATGTGTGCATGAGCCCAATGTACCATTGATTTTGAAAACATTTTGCATTGAATAATTCCGTAATTATCATAGTGCCGCTTAATGCTTTTGGCAAAGATAGAAGAGCAATTCACACAATTTGCACATTTTTGTCTAATATTTGAATAATATATGTGTGCAAGAGCTAGAAGTTTGAAGACTCCCATCTTTGAAGATCACAAATTGACACTTTTGTTGAAGAACCACGGGAAGGACATTCATTGGATATTATACAAGTGTAGCAAAGAGGATAAGATTCAAGCAAGTGAACTTGAGTAAATAGAGGTTGGAAGACCCCTCAAGATTGAAGTTTGGAAGACCTCTCAAGTTTCTTTGGTATGTGGCTAGTTCCAAATCATTTTGGCATGAGTTCTATTTTCCAAGGCTTCTCACATGATCCTATCACCTCAATCCCATCGATGAACACCATACAAGATTCATAACTCACATCTTCATGCCTCATCGCCATTTTCCCTAGCCCATATATGCATCACACTCCCATCATACATTCACCACCTTTGAGAAAAGCAAAAATCCCATCAAGTTTGGCTACTTCCATGGTCTAAAACCATCTTCTCTCTAAAAGCTAAGCTAGAGAGAGAAAGTGCACATTTTCTTCAAACAAGTATGGAGGAGTAAATTATCCAAGCCATTGCATAAAAGATCTATCGGTATATGCACTAGTGCCAAATTGGTTGCGTAAATTGTCCACATCATCCTCAAGAATGCCAAATACCATCCACATCACCACCTAAGGACATCCATGTCATCATACACGCCACCTACCACAAAAATCGCTTTCAAAATTTTGACCCAAGTAAAGTCATCTTGATACCTTAGATGACATGTCATCATCCCATGATGCCACATCATCCCCAAATGCTTCCACATCATCATACACATGTCATCCACATCATCTCCACTTCATAAAAAGTTTTGACTAGAAAGAAGTCATTTTGCCACCTTACTTAACACTTCATCACTTCATAATGCCATGTCACCACCCATTTGCCAAATCGCCCAACCAAATCATCAAATTTCACTTTTTTTTTAGTGAAAAAATCACGCGGCTCTTTTTTTTTGCAAAATGATTCTCCCATCTTGTAGAGCATCAAAAATATTCCTTTTGGAAAAAAGAATTTTTAAAAAGAACTATATTGACCATTGTTCAAATCTTGCTTTTGGAATCGCGGCCAAATTAAAAAAAAAAAATCCTATCTAATTCCCTCCCCCAACAAGCATAGTATCATCCCCTAATCCAACTCGCCAGGCCACGCGGTACCCCCGGCATGTGGGGCGCAACGGGTCAATCCCATGGAAGGTAGCACGTAATTTTAATTAAAACTTTAGGCGTTGTATATATACCCCGCTTATGTTTTTGGTTTCACCGTGGGATATTATTCCAACAAAAATCTAAGAACCCTAAAAGGGCAGGCCACGCTCGGCTTTTTTTCATGGATTGGGCGCGGTCAATCATCACCCGTGAGCTCCCCCGATTTAATCTTTTTAATTCCAAGAAACCCAAATCTTTCACAAAAGACAGAGATTAGATCCGGATTTGCCAAGAACGTAATCAAACAGGGAATCCAAAAAGGGGATTTCATCCGAGATCGCTTTTGAAGGCCTTTCGCTACGCGAGATTATCTACTTGCCGATTAGCATTAGTGCATGCCGGATTCATGTCCTCAGAGCTGAGAATGCATGCCGGATTGGTATTTTTAGGAGTTAATGCAAAGCTAATCATAGCCTATACCTCCCAAATGACCTTATACATGCCAAAAAAACGTATTCACACATTACAATCCAAAGAAAAATCCACTGATCAAGCAAAACTAACAAAAACAGGTTTTAAGAAGAGGAAAATGTCTCTCGAGGATTTTTTGATGGCTCCAAAAGTGGAAGAATCATGTGAATATTATTGGATCTAAACCGGTTTGTTTTTTGATAACCGAGAAATGCCTTTTCGCCTCAAGGAAGACCGATTTTTAAGGCAATATTTGAAAAAATTTCGATTATTGTGAAAGACATCCCGCGCTCCATGACCCCCGAGCTTGGTTTAGTCGCAAATTGTTCTATATGATGTCCACATCAATGAAAATTCGCACACTCCCTTTGTAACTAGTCGCCAAAGCCAGGTATAAAATTTTCACCAACTTGAACCAGATACATACGCTAATGTAATGTAAAGCCATTGAATTTCAGCCATTGAATCTGTGGACATATATGAATATAATGTAAAGCCATTGAATTATAGTTCAGAGCAGGATTTCATGAACACAAGTGTACTGTTATCAATGAACAGTTATTCATGAACTTTAAGAAAAATGTTTTACAAGATGAATCAAGATCCTTCACCTTGATCAAGTTCCCCGTTGGTCTGTTTAAAAGACAAAGAAAATGCGTGACCTTGGCATTTCTCGTGGGGGTCATAAGTTCCTCGACCTCGCACAAAGTCTTGTATTACCTTTTGATGTCTACCACCTATATAAAAGGTGTGTTGGTGATGTCCGATCTTGTCTAAGAAAATAAGCTCCGTGACCGTGAGAAGCAAAGGTAGAATGGACCAGAGAAGCAAAGGTAGAATTTTTGTAGACTTGGTTCCATGTTTTAATCCGCGTAAATGCTAAAAGAGTGACGCTAACTCGCATAAATACCTCTAGACTATAAGCACCACGCCGTCCCAGTTCCTCTTGATGACCTTAGGTCTTCCAAAGAATGCTAAAAGCGTGCTCTTTTCTTTGATAAGCTCGCTCGTGCCATAAGCATACCGACCAGACCTCGAACTTTTTTCTACAGAGCGTAAGCTTGACGCCCGGGGCCGTGGAAAAAGAAGGCCCTTTAATACTGGAACCAACACTGTAAGAACCTCGACCAAGGGTTTCCTCTTCAATTTTTTTTCCATATCTAGAAGCAAAAGTGTATGCAGGTGAACCAGGCCTGCCATCCTGGTTATAAGCTCAAGGGCCGTGGGTATCCGGCAGCAGAGGCCATCAAAGAGGCTCTTTTTTGCAGCCAAGATAAAAGCAGGGCCAAGATCATGGCTTCCAATTGCATGGGCACGAGGGCCGTGAGAAACATCTCTTGAAAATTTTCTGCTTTTTTGTTCTGGTTCTATATATCAAGCTACACTCCCAAAGTGAGCTAGGGAGAGGAATATCATCCAAACTATACCTTTACACTTTAGAGTGTGCTGGAACAACATCCTATATGTCAATAATTGGATTCTTACATTGCATGACTTTTTTTTACAAATATAGAAGACAAGATCAGACATGTATGTTCGTGAAATAATCATCGAAAAGGAGAAGAGATTGAAGGGAGTTAAGTCACTCATTGCATAAAAATTTTAGTAGCTTGCAACGGACCAAAATTTCTGAAAGTAGCAGAGCTATAAATATTAACATTGATTCAGGAGATGAATATTTACACAATAACTGCCATTTGAACCGGCCATCTTCAAGGCCATGCTTCTTTTGCATGGGCTGAAATAGTTGCACCATGCATGTCTACTTGAAATAGCTACCTTATTGATTCAACCATATAAGCTCATTTTAATTCAATTCAACTTCAGTGAACATATACTGTACCTTTACCCTTCCAAACCTTCTTTTCCGCAAGGAACTCCATACAAAATAGAGCCAAAGGGCTGCTCAATTCTTTTCTTTGTAGTGTCGGACCCAACCACGCATTCAACCTCCTCAACCATGTCATCGCGGAAAACTGTGGTCTCATAGTCAATCAGGTCAATTACACCCATCCAAACCTCGCTCGAGTGTGCTGCAGCCTCACGACGCCCCCTCACATGGGTAGTGACGAGGAATTCCCACACCACCAAGCTTAAAGTAGTCCGAAGGAACTTCAACCGCCCTGGTTTCTAGAACCACCTTTTCGCTGCCCCTCGCCACCATCCAATATGCATATTTCTAAGCAAATGCTTGAGTGGCCTAATACAAATGGAGAAGTCATTGCAAGAGTTCCTTGCAACACCACTTTCCCCTCGTGGCTGCCCCTCTCAATGCTGTTATCTTGAAGAAAGCATATCTTGTAATAAAGGCCCGTGGAAATATACAAAACAAACCATGTTTGTGCTAAATACAATTATGTTAACCAATTGAGCATACCGGCCATGGACCTTTGTATCACCGAATAAATACATGATCCCCAATTCGAAGAGAGAGCCACGAAAAGAAACAATTTTGAACACCAACACTTGGTCGGAGGACAATCAAGGTCATATTGTTTAGCAAACCGATAGTTCCATCGGGAGACATTCCTCGCCCCGCTTCTTCCGCGACAAGATTGGAGTCTCCCCGATGATTTCTCGCCATTTCTCCGCACGCCTTTGGCTGCCCGTAAATCTTGCTTCCTCCCCGTTTTCAGGTCGCAATGTGCCCCGCACATTTAAAAACTTATAATCAAATCTCAGTGAACTCAAAGAACCCCAATCAAATAAGCATGAAACCTTTCATATAAACGGCCGACAGACGATGTCTTCCCCGATTATTAGTTTTGTGCTCATACCAGCAGAAATCATAGCAAGTATATACCCATTTATTCAACAAATGTGGACTCGAAGTTATTCCTTTTTGAAAGATGTTGCGCCATCTATACACTCTAAGACCGTGACCGCAGTAAAGGCCGAGGTAGTGTAGCTCGTAATTAAAGCAAATACCCCGCACAAGTGGTTACCGGCAAGAAATTGGAAACTTAATCTGCCTAAATATATCATTTAACAAAGACATAGGAAACTAATGGACTGGTACATAGCTAAACTCAAAAAATAAATACCGGGTCTCATGGAAGATCTAGGTTTGTACATCCACTCAAGGGATGCTATTGCTTTTGTTGTCAACACATTTTCTCAAAGACCAAAGCCTTTTAGGATTCTCGCCTTTGTATTTGCATCAGACTTTTTCCTCTTTGAAAGACATTTCCATCCAAATACACATAGCGTGAGTACTAAAGGACTTGCGCTCCATTTATAACCTTCGCTCCACAAGGTAATTAACTTGAGATCGGAACACTTTTATGGGTAGAGGATAAGATCAATCTCATATAATCGCTACTAAGAACAATGCATCACATACCCCTACTCGCTAACAAACACTAGGTCATTTAATTGCCTTCAAGTCGCCTCAGAAGTTTATGAATGCAAAGAAGTTCTCCCACCACCTCAAGGGATGTAGAAGGCCATTCTCGCTCGATTCGAGCAAACAAAATTCCTCAAAAAAGAAGATCTTGTTTGCAAATTTGGCTAAGGTGAGCTCCATATGCAAGTGATTGGTGAATACTTTGTTGACTTTTGAGAACCGGCTCCATCCTACAAAAAAATGAACATACGCAAGCACTTTTAAATGAATGGCATGATAGAAAGAAACAAGCTCAAAGAATATTCATACCAGAATAACCATGTGCCATCCAGCCCCCATAGTTGCGTAATGTCTTGAATCATGTGCTTCAACCAAAAGATGATGAATGATCTTGAGTTACTTCCAAGAAAAGCCTCGCCATAACCCTCCAGTGCAGCCAAGCAGATACCAAGACAATCAAGAGCTTTTGAGACCAGCCATTAGTCCTCGTGGTAGTCATATATATGAGACAAAGAATCTACCAGAAGTTGATGTAGCCGATTCTCGCCCTTCTCGAAATTAGACCGCAGTAAAACATATTCGCATACAACCGGGCAAAGGTTTGATGTTCATCCGCTTTCCAATACCCCTCTACGGCTAAAAGGTTCATCCGAAATCTTCTATTGGCGAAAAATACGGTCCTATTTCTCTTTACCTCAATTACACGCCCTCGACTTCCTTTTGGCGCTTTGAGGTGTCCCCATCTTTAATCTCCAAAGCAGCCTAAATGTATTTTCATTGGTGTCTTTGGCCACACCCGCAAAAAGATACCGCCACTTTATCGCTACACTCACACCGCAATATAAGATCACCATTTACACCTCCCTTCGCTTCATGTATTCAAATAACATTTTCTCGCTTTTGGTTATGTTTTCTTGCCGGATTAAGGGTGTTACCGAGGGCTACCGTGGTGCATCGTGATCGATAGGGTGATGCTACCGTGAGAGATCGTGGCCTTGTAATGATGGAGTCGCATAAGTGTGGACCTCCCCTTCACTCCATGATCCTTGAAGGTTGACTTGCTCCTCTCATATTTGTCAATCGACTCAAGGATGAACCGCATTGTCTTTGGCTGATCCGAAACCTTGACTTTTTGTGCAGCTCCGCGGAAAACACCATCCCCCGCATTTAACGCGGCAAGAACGGCATGGGTTTAGGCCACCTACGTAGTTCTCACAATGTAAGCAACTAGCCTAAAATTCTAGAGAACAATTAAACAAATGTCAATTATTACCTTGAGAAGTTTTGCCGATAGCACAATGTGCAATATGGTCTCCCATGAATCAAAAAAAAAGAGGTCCCGCGGGATGAAATGACGAATGAATTTTACGCCTTCAAGTCGAATATCAATTGCATAGTCCACTTCCGCGCTACAGCGTAATAACCGATCAATCATTTTCATTATAACATCCTCGAACACATCAAACACATTTGGCCCCGCTTCGTGAACTTGCTCGATGGAATGTACATGAGTGGAAGAAGGAAAGACCGACCCGTAACGCCGGATTCCATTGAGGACAACCAAAGTGTAAGCTTCAACGAATGCACTTTTGTTGTCGCAGCCTTTGGAAACCATCTCTCGCGGCAACAAGGCAGCCCAATGTCGCTGGATCCCCCGCGAATGTATCTTGGTTCAGACTTTGAATTGTTGCAGCAATTCACACATCGTATGTAGAAACCGGACTGATACTCTTTCTTGTCCATAATCAGCAGGATGAACTTCGTGCCAACAT
>JAJEKV010000430.1:0-207205 GCA_021234155.1 Isoetes taiwanensis
TTTCCAAAATATTGATAGTCTTTAATGGAATGTCATAAACTTAAAAAATCTTATAGAAACTTTTACGTGACGCATATCTGCCTCGTACACCCCTTTATAAGATATCCACCCCTTTTTCTCGCAGAAATTCATGGCAATTGCAAGATCCTTTTTAAAATGTGAAGTAACCGACTGCAGCAATTTACAACAAAGTTAAATCAAGGGGTTCTTCAAAAACAACATTGTGGTCTTCGCTCTTTCAGAATTGGATCCACCCAATTCTAGCCATCGCTCCAATATAAATTCCAAGAAAGCATCCAGCTGCAGCATTTAAACTGGATTTAAATTACTAGCCAATGATAAAACTCGCGGTTCTAAGTCGCTTAACTTACATTTTCCTCGCAATAAAAACACAAGAAATTGAATGACATAATTTAACTTAAGGTTTGTTCAAAACCAATTGTCCAAGAGCTTTACAACGGGGTTTAAGAGCACCACCAAACACATGCAACGGCGAGAGAGCACCAATTTGAATACCAACACATGCTTTGAAGCAAAAAGTATCTCCACCAAGAAGAAATCGGGCGCAACAGAGGAAAGGCAACCGTGCTTTCAAATAGAATGCCAAGATTTTGGAAACATGTCAAAAAACGTTTTGGATTACTCACCTTAATTCCTTAGGAAGATAAGAGTGAATTTAATAATGATGGCATAAATGAGACAACTTTACCCTTTTAGAAATTTCTTTGCAACTTCTTTAATTAATGAACTTTGCCTTGTTGCCACTTTCGATGTACCATCAACGGTCCGGGATGTGCCACCTCACCATCCCTAAGCAATTTGGTTGATTGATTTAATTTATTTATATTAAATATAAAGGTGCCACCCTTTTATTTCAAGGCCCGTGATTTCACCTTCCCCATCCAACCGCTTAAAAGATGGGGTTTATAGGGTGGCCACATGCAATATTTGTCGCCTCCACCTCCGTAGATCTTCAATCCATAATGCAGAGCGGATACCGCAGAGGTGAAGAGTGGCGTATCAGGGAAGAGCTTCTAAGAGGGGAACCAGATTGCACTAATTTTTGTGGATGCTCCCCCGCAAGAATGGAAGATTGAAAACCGGGCCTCCTCGACCAAGATGGAGGCCTCCACCGTTTTTGCCTCAAAAATCCGCCGCTGAAGGCAGAAAATGATCATGTGGCCACCCCTTATGACCCATGTATACCCATACATGCCCTTTTAGATATTCAATGGTTGCAGCCTTTTGCCAATTGGCCGCATTTAAAATAAACGCCTAGATCGATTTGAATATATAGATATCTATTTCATAGGGCATCCAAAGTAAGTATTTTATATATATTATGATAATAATATATATAATCCGCTAGATATATGCCAATATCAGATTCAAAGAAGCAGAGTGGGATTTTATCCCCAAACCCCTAGAAAGGGGCTCACCGGCTCTTTTTGAGTTGCAGACTTTGTATATGGCTACAAACTAGTTGCGACGTCCTCAATGATCTTTTTGAATTAATAAAACAGAGTCTTCCAAACTGGCCGCACTCTCACATCATTTTGTAGAATGCATGAAAAAGCTCTTTGTCTGGCAAAGATAACACTTAATTGCGATTGTCAATCCCTTTGAGACAACCCCCACCCATAAGCATTGGTAATCGAGATCATTTCGCTTTTTAGATATCTATGTTTTTACGTGCAAAAAAATTATCCGTATAAAGAATCTGTTCCAACATCCGCCTGCTTCCTCATAATTCTGGGATTCTCGAGGAAGTAATTTGATTGTGGTCGCGAAGGCTGGCCTCGATGATCGAACCCAGAGAAAAACAATTCAAGGAGTTCAACTCTTCCGTCCGGCATCAATTGCGTGCTTTAATGGGCAGCAAGTATTTTAATCAGAACCCAGCCTATTCTTACATCCACCGTGACGCTTTAATGGGGAAATTAATATGTGCTCGTGGGAAGCAAAAGTTTGAAACGCACCATAAAATAAAGTGCCAAGGATATGGGTCCGGACCGATAGTTGCTTCCAGATTACATGTTCGGATCGCAGCAGTGGAAGAAAGATCATCTCGAACGAGTTTTCGGACCCGGAGAATCTC
Organism: Isoetes taiwanensis; assembly: GCA_021234155.1. Lineage (NCBI taxonomy): Eukaryota > Viridiplantae > Streptophyta > Lycopodiopsida > Isoetales > Isoetaceae > Isoetes > Isoetes taiwanensis. The sequence continues at coordinate 2,099 of JAJEKV010000430.1, forward strand.
TCGCCACATGGAATCTCGGCCACAAAAGTGCAATTGCCGGACCTCTCGAAAGGGAAACCTTTAACCCCTTATATGACGTGTAATGGATTTTTCACCTAATTGAAACCAAAGTCATGGGCCAAGTAATTCCAGCCGGATTCTTGCTTATTCTAAGGCTACAATTAACTGACTTATTCTCGCGAACTAGCTGATTTTAGTTTCCTTAAAGACACAGAGGGGCCATGGGTTTCTTCATCGAATTAGAAGGGAACGTTAGCTATTTAGTTTATGAAATGGACAATTTTCAAACAATTCTCGTTTATGTTACTATATGCAGAGTAAATTATCGAGCTATAGGCAAAGAACTTACCCAGCTTTTTAAGCCCCGGCCGCACTTTGTTGATAGCTTTCTCAGAGAACTTCCGCAACAACAAATAGAGGCAATTACCAATCTACTTCATACAAAGAGAGCTATGGATGGGTAAAAGCGATACCTAGAACCACAGGAGGCTTAATGGGAAGGAGGGCTTGGAGTATTTGATGGGTCGAGCAATACATCGAAAGCTGGCCTGGCCGTACCATAGTCGCGATCCATTTGGTCGAGGGAAGAAAGGCAGCAGGGACACAAAACTAATTCTAATTTTGGCCGAAGTTTTCGAAGAAGATATAGATATTGATAATTCTAGTAATCTTATATATAGGAAGATATATATCCCTTATATATCCCTTATATATATATACAATTATATAAGCACCCCCTTATATCTAGAGATTTTGGTGTCAGCCACGAATTGCCTATTTTTGAGATCAGCGGTTGAGATGAAAACATGCCAAAACCACCCCAAGCACCCCCTTGGGTATAAAGATTGAGGTGTCGCGACTTGACCATCAAGTGCAAGATCTACTTGATTGGATGGGGCCACCTCATGATCCCCCCCATTTGGGGCTTTAATATGGGCCATTGGATTCATTGATTCCGGGATTAGGTGGATTTGGGGCTTTTAATATGGGCCATTGGATTCACAAACCAAAAGCCCCAAATTGAAGTCCTCTGCTCTCACCGAAGGAGCCCAACGGATTCTCTTTTGTTCGGTTGGAGAAGGCCACAAGCGCGCCATTGCCATCTGATTTCCTTTAGCGGTGTAATGTGTTGATAGGACAACCGGTTTCTCGAGAAAAGAGCCGATTTTTCTTTGCATTCTTGGATTTTGAAATGCGGATGACATCAAATGAGAAAAGAAACCAAATAATGGCTAATTCAAGGATTTGTTTCAATATCTTAGAACTATAGAATGTGATGCTCTTGCATTCGCATAAATAGCAACCGCTCGGAAGACTTCAAGACCGCCAACGTAATGCCACGGGAATACCTTATCTAACATCCCAAAACCTAATCATGCCGGATCGGGTCTTGACAAGCCACAAACAGCTTCAAAGCATAGAAACAAAGATGAAGTCTCAGAATCCAGGCGATCTCGAAGTTCGACAAAACAAGGCTTAAATTTACTTCTAAATTTATCAATTTGGGGCCGAAACTTTTTGGGATGTTAAAAAAACGCCAGTAGATTAAAAAAACCGCACTGATGCATCAAGGCGGAAGGCCACGAGCTATAGCCATCGAGAAAAAGAAGCTCCAACACAGAGATGCATTACACGGTTTTGCAAATATTTGGTATGCAAAGGGCTTCTAGGATTTGCGGGGGCATCTCACTGAGAGATGCATCCCAATTCGTTTGCCTAATCCTCCCCGCCCATTTCGTTCCCTCGTGAGTTTCATTAGAATTGTTCATTAGAATTGTTCGAGGCCTAGATCTCCTAGATGGAGCTACGAATCGCAGCCTAATAGCCTCGTGGTTGCACCTAAAAACCAAGGGCCGTGCTTTTGGTTACGTAATAAGCTAGTATTATAGGCAGAAGCTAGGCTTCTAGATTATTCTCTCTGTGGGCTTTTTAATGTATTCCATTTGGGAACTACTCATGTGGCTAGATTATGCATTTCTAAGTAGCATGGGCTTGGTTTGTGACACATGAATGGTGCTTGACAGTGCGAGGTGTTGGCAATGGGAATCGAGAAAGCAAATGAATCATCTGCTTGGCATTTCGAAATCAAAATAAGGTATGGTTGTTCTTCGCTAGGTTTTGTTTTCAATCGGGTTGCAATAATCTTGCGGGTTGTGTGTAGATTTTCTTTGTGTGAACTAGTGGAGTGAAGGACCTCAAAAAAAGTGCATATAAGTGCAAAGCTGTTGTTGGTAAGATATGCATATAAGTGCATATAAGAATAGCTTCTTTAGTCGACAAGACACCGCCACTTAGGGTTGAACTCATCATCTAGGTTATGGTGTTAACACATCCCGTGATTATGCTCTCTCGATTGTTTTCATGTTAATAGCTCATTTCCAAACGTTGTGGTACACCTTAGCGCAGCTAGTTTAAGTTTCAATGTTCGCATTCCAAGTTTAGAAAGACCACATTTTGGCAATGTCTCCATACTATAAATTAGAGGAAATATGCATTTTCATCCGTGCTATTGGTAGGTTAGTTTTGGTCATTTTTGAACTTATTGTTACGATGGGCTTCGTGCACATCCTTCCACAAAGATAAATTTGTCTAATTTCTTTGGCAAGTGTATGGCTCAGCTTCTTCCTCCAAAGATCAAATCCAGGGTTTTTGTTTCTTGGTTTTCATGGTTGAGGCTACTTTGTAAATTTTCTGTTTGAAAAAAAGATCACAAGGTTCTCGTTGTCTCTTTGCCTTCAACGATCGGCTAATGTTTCTTTGTTTGTAGGTGCATGCGGTGTTACACAGGAGTGATGATCAAATGTTTCAAGTTGCATTTGTTAAGGTTAGAATATTTCTCCTTTGGGTGTCTTTTCATGCTTATTTTCCAACCGTCATTTATGTCTTTCATTTTTCTGCAGATTGATTTTAACTTTGGGAAGCTGCTAAGCTCGGGGCGATTCATATTTTTAGGCATACAGTGACATAGTTTTTCCCCACCTTTTTATTTGTTGGTGCGCCACAGATTAGTAGAGGTGCGCCAGGTTTTGCCATTTTAATACATTAGGTGCATCGTTGCATGCTTTGGCCATTGCAGATTCTCGCAACAGTCGTAAACATAGAAACATAGGGAAGAATGACCATGTCTCCCTCGTGATTTATAGTTGATTATACTTAGAGAGGCCATAAGTGATGAGTGCTAAATTTAATGGTCTTCAAGTTAGTATCTATTTGTTTATATTTCTTTATCCTTGCGGGACATATGAAGAAGGTGAAAGTATTGCAAGACTTTTGAAGGCGTGCGGTGGTCCTCCATCCATACCCATCTTGCTCAACCCGGTACCAAGACCTTTTTAGATAATGCCTTTGGTAAGGTTCTACAAATAAGCGCTCCAAATTTATTTTAGCAGCTTTATGCTCTATTTTTTGAGCCCAAGTTTTTAACTGGCTATGGAGGGTATTAAACGCGGAGTACTCGGGAGCTGACACAAGTATGGCTTATGTTTGATCATCACGTTTTGATGTGGGCTGGTAGTAGACTCGCAATGATGAAATTGATTCCATTTGTTAGTCCATTCCGCAATTGATCTCTTTGATATCCCCCGCCTTGCCGAATCCAGCTCTGAAACCGTGGTTCGGTCAAAAATTTTGATTCATCATACATGTATGGTTTAGTGGATGTGCCCCTAGTTTGTATAAATGCTGTAATAATTGGTGTCATAGACCCAACCGGTTTTCATAGACATTACTTAATCTTGAGAAGAACGAGCTATATGGACCAAACTTCCTTCCTCTACTTTTATTCGATTTCTCGGGGATTGCTATTTTTGAATGAGCCAATAGGACAAGATGGTCATTTCTAGTTGCAATATGTTATCGCGATTCGTGACATGTGTTGCTTTACCGTGGTTTCGTGCTTTGAAGTGGGAGTTCCTCAAACTTGGGAGGTGACAATCATGCGAAATGAAGTAAAAGTATTACCGTTTAATCCGCTTATATCGTAACCTATGGTAATCTTTCTTTGATTATTCTACCTCTGTAGGACTTAAAAAGTGGGAAGCTATGTCGGTGGCAAGGACGCCAAGGAAAGCATGACCGTTTTAGATCCACTTTTCAAGCAAGAGGTAACTCTTTCTCTCTCTCTCTTTGAAGGCATTTAGATCATTAAGGCATGAATGCTTGAGTTTGTTATTTTGTAGTCATGTGGCTTAACCCAAATGTGTAAGGCTTTTGGCTTTTTGTAGAATGTTTTTGCCTCGCATAATTATAGTGCATTATCCGAGATTGGGTGCTTCGAGATTGGGTGCTTCTGAGGTGGTGCCCGTGTAAGCTATAAAACAAAACCCTCAAATGCATGTTAGATTAGGGATATTATTGTGATATTCACCGATTAGATTGAACAAACTACTTGCGGGCTCACTCGCCCCGCTTGGGATGTTCATTACCATACTACCTCTCTAACTATGTTATGGTGTGCTTGAAGTTTGCAACAATGGTTCGAATATTGGCCCCATAATCGCAACCAACATGCCCCGATTTTGTAAATCGGGTTATTCTTTTCTTGGCCGATGGATGAGCTCGGTCGCCAAAGCAAAACCCATCACAGAAGTTCTAAAAGATGTTATGCATGGCCAAATTCTCGAGGTAAGAGTAATAAAATTATTATCCAAAAGTTTAGATATTGTATCAAATTAATTATTGTCTTGCACTGCTGCTGAATTGAATAAGCTGGAAGGACGGCTTTAAAGTTACCAATTACGCCTCGCAAATACATAAAGAGGTTGTTGGAGCTAGATAACAAAGTAAGTGATCATGGATTTTGAAATTCCGTCCTTTGTTTGGAAGATCTGACTTCGGATTCATCATGCCCTTTGAGAAAATAATGGTTAGACCCTTTTGTAAAAAGTTTAGTTCTTATTGAGAATCAGATTAGAGGTGAATTAAGACATTTTTTATCGGATATGAGGCATCCTTTTTTGCAAAAGTTGTCTATAAAAAAGTTGCATTTGGCTATGGCTACTCATTTTAAGCACTAAAATAGACTATGTTTTGTGTTGCTACGCATTACTCCTAGTTTTTGTACAGTGTTTTACTCAACAATGCCTTCACACTTGCATTCCAGCTCCAACAAATTGCCTCGACCACATGTTTTCCACCTACCTTATTGTTGTTGAAAATCAGCCCTGCTACAAAGTTCTGCAGGAGGGAATGTTTCTTCAAGAATTGGGTTGACAAATTAATAGTATGCATAGCAAGGAGACAAGGCGACACTTAACCGACACGGGCTTATGCTAAATCTGAGGGCTATTGTTAAAAAGTACATTGAATTGGGCTATTGTTAAATTGGGTGATCTTTGAATTTGTTATACAAATCATGTGCCAACGTGCTTTCTTAGCTCCTCGGGTTGTTTTCGCAGATTCGGATGGCAAGATGCATCTTTATTTTGCTTGCTCTCATTCTTACGTGTCCCCCGGGTAAATCATGAGATAAATTATTACACGATGACATTATTTACGCAACACGAAAGTGTGTGCATGTCCTCAATTCATTGTTTTCATTACTGTAAGCATTTGCATCAGGACCGCTCATATCCCTTTTTTGTCAATTTAAAAGCACTAACTAGTATTTTCATGACTTCGGGTTGCCGGGTTACAAATCATGTTTGATTGCTATTCATGGAACACAATTGCATTAAGGGCTTATCTTTATGGAATACTCTATTCAAAATGATTAATAGAGGTATTTCGGACAAGGAATAAAAAATGCATCTGTGGTGTCCGATTTGTGGTGAAATAGGGATTGGAAAGCATGCGGGCATGAAAAATTAACATAAGAATTGGTTTGAAGTCATCCATATATTAACAGGATATCCATACTTATGGTTGGCAATATGGATGTGAATTAGGCCACTCTGTTCTATCCTTTCCATTTATTTTGTATCTTGCCGACCGCCTTCACTTTGAGTAGGAATGAGGGTCTCCAAGCTTCTATGTATTTCTTTTTAAGCCTTCATATTTCAACGTCCGAGAGCTTACATAAGTTACATTAACGGAGACCACACAATTGCTCGCAACTTATGCCCACGGAACAAGATCTCGACTTTGTGGTGCCATGCATGCCAAAAGTCTCATGTAACTTTCAAGAGCTTTATATTCAGGAGAGTGTTTGCAAGTTGTAACTTCAAAATGATATGTAGCAAGAAATACTCCTTCATACATGATCTCCCTTTGTCGCGATGCTCCCATTACGGTGTTGCAATGGCCATTCTTGCATGGTAGTGCAATGCCAATGTATTTGTCCCCTGGCCTATCATGGATAAAGCAAGAATGTACAAATATATCATTTGTCTTAACTTTCAAGAGTTTTATTCTCATAGAGTGTTTGCAAGTTATAACTTCAAAATGATATATGTAGCAAGAAATACTCTTCCAGACATGATCTCCCTTTGCTGCATGCTCCCCATTACCTTGTTGCAATGGCCATTCTTGCATGGTAGTGTAAAGGCCAATGTATTTGTCCCCGGCTTTGTCATGGATAAAGCAAGAATGTACAAATATATCATTTATGAGACAGGGGACAAACATCAAGAGCAACTGAAAGATGCATTTGTCTATTTTTTTCGTGTCATCTTCGTTTATGATAGAGGACATGAATAGCTAAAGTGGCAATTAACTCGTGCACTTCAGACATGTACCAAAGAAAGTTTATGAAGATTATGGAATATGAAGAATAGTTCAAATATGCCGAACTCCGGAATCTACAAGTTTAATGACTACCTGCATCTATAAATACTTAACATGTAATCATAAGGTTATATTAAAGCATATAGAGAGTTATACTAAAACATATACGGGTATCAAAAGCTTGTGGTGCATTATTGCACATGTTGCATCTATTGTCCGAGTATTGATGAGCTTGACTATGTTGTCAACAATCAGAACATTAGGCTAGTCATAAATGTTTGTGCTTGATGACATGCACATTCTTTGAAGCCATGAACATTGGTGCGCCGCAAAGGACCATTTTTTCCATTTTAGGCATAGGTTGGACATGTTACGCAAACTTCCTAGTGGTCATAGCATCCTCAACCGGGCTCATGTTATGCTAACTTTCTAGTGATCATAGCATTCTTTTAGAAGCTTGCATGGTATCTTATCTCAGATTTATCAATGGTCTAAGGCAACTTATAACTAAGGGCGGGGAAGTTGTGAATGTGAGATGAGCAATGTTCATTATCACCCTTTCATTGACTTTATGCAACATGCTCTACACGCCATTCCCATGATTGTATTCTTCACCAACTCGCTGGTAATTTTCGTGAAGTCGCGACCGTAACTAAGCATTGATCAATAAAAAAATTTAATGTCCGGATTTGTATTCCCACCCATTGAAAAATATGATTGTTATGTACATGGTAAAAATGTAGGTACACAAATGTGCAAAACCAAAGAATATCTACAATATCCCGCTTAAAGTGAGGATGCAATTTTTCAACTTACTCTATTTTGAGCTAGTTGTTAAATGGTTATCAAGCTAGAACACAAGAATGAAAGAACCTCATAACCTCTTTAAGATCTTATGCTACTTTAAGATATTCCTTTGTTGAATCACCAAAGATTGATGCGGCCATCGTGTTGTGTACCATCCGCAGTGATGTCAACTCTACCTATTATAGAAATTGTACAAATTTAAATCGTGATTTAGCTAATGGATTATGGAATATTTAAGAAACCTATGGCAATCACAAAAAAGAATATTTGGGAATCTAAATCTTCATATAATCTTTGACAATCTAGAAGAATCTTGATGTAATCTTAGAGAATTTAAAAGAATCTTCATACGATCCAAATTTGAATCTTAGAGAATCTAAGTAGAATCTTTGAGAATCTATGGCAATCTAAGAGAATCTTGATGGTTTTTGGAGAATCTACAGGTGGAGTCTTCATAGAGTCTAATGGAATCGAGGAGAATCTCTTGGGGAATCTAGAGGACTTTGAGATAACCTTTGAGAATTTAAGGGATGGAATTTTGATAACCTAGAAAAATCTTCATAGAATCTTGAGAATCTAGGAGAATCCTTAAAGAACCTTAAGAATCTAGAGGAATCTTTGATACTATGTATGCTTTTGCGTGGTCTATAATCCACGTAACATATACACTCAATTTTTACAAGCCCTCATGGTACAATAAAAACTTGTATATATATATCCTTATATATATATACAATTATATTGAGTGTCACAAATGATGTAGAGTCTCAAATGGTGTAGAGATTTATGCCACAAATTTTTGGTAGAGATTGATCTCGACGGTCCAATCTCTGTGATGGACGGCCCAGACGGTGCCACCTCGTAACTCCCCAAGCATCCCTATTGTTGGTGTACCAAAATGTTGGTAGAGATTGATCTCTACTGGTCCATCTCTCGAGATGAACGGCCCACAACAAAAGCCCCAAATTTTCATCCTCTGTTCTCACGCCCCGAGCCGAGCGATATGCCCATTCATTTTCCCGGATGTTCTTAGCCCGGACCTGCAAAAATTAATAAAGGTGCCACCCTTTATTTCGAAGGCCCAGATTTCACCTTCCCCGATCCAACCGTTTAAAAGATGGGGTTTATAGGGGTGGCCACATGCAATATTTGCTGCCTCCACCTCCGTATCTCAATTTCATAACGAGAGCGGATACCGCGGAGAGGTGAAGAGTGGCGTAATAAAGGGGGAAGAGCTTGTAAGAGAGGGGAACCGCAGATTGCACTAATTTTGTGGATGCTCCCCGCAAGAATGGAAGATTGAAAACCGGCCTCCGACTTCAAGATGGAGGCCTCCACTCGCTTTTTTGCCTCAAAATCTGCCGTTGAAGGCAGAAAAATGATCATGTGGCCACCCCTTATGACCCATGTATACCCATACATGCCCCTTAGATATTCAATGGTTTGCGGCTTTGCCACCTCACGCATTTTAAAATAAACGGCCTAGATCGATTTGAATATATAGATATCTATTTCATAGGGGCATCAAAGTAAGTAATTTTATATATATTATGATAATAATATATATAACCGCTAGATATATGCCAATATCAGTATTCAAAGAAGCAGAGTGGATTTTATCCCCAAACCCCTAGAAAGGGGCTCACCGTGGCTCTTTTTGAGTTGCTTGGGGACTTTGTATATGGCTCAACTAGTTGCGTGACGCCCTCAATGATCTTTTTGAATTAATAAAAACGAGTCTTCCAAACCGGGCGGCACCTCACATCATTTTTGTAGAATGCAAAAAAGCTCTTTGTCCGGCAAAGATAACACTTCTAATTGCAAATGTCAATCCCTTTGAGACAACCCCCACCCATAAGCATTGGCAATCGAGATCATTTCGCTTTTAGATATCTATGTTTTATTGTGCAAAAAAATTATCTCGTATAAAGAATCGCTCCAACATCCGCCTCTGCTTTCCTCATAATTCGGATTCTCGAGGGAAGTAATCGATTGTGGTCGCAAAGTTGGGGCTCGGATGATCGAACTCTAGAGAAAAAACACCAAGGAGTTCAACTCTTCCGGTCCCGCATCAATTGCGTGCTTTAATGGGCAGCAAGTATTTTAATCAGAACTCCGCCTATTCCCACATCCACCGTGACGCTTTAATGGGGAAATTAATATGTGCTCAGTGGAAGCAAAAGTTTGAAATCGCACTCCATAAAATAAAGTGTCAAGGATATGTCCGAACCGATAGTTGCTCCGTGATTACATGTTCGGATCGCAGGGGAAGAAAGATCATCCGAAACGAGTTTTCGGACCCGGAGAATCTCGCCTAAAGAGAATCTCGCCACAAAAGCGTAATTGCGGACCTCTCTCAAGAAGGGAAACCTAACCCCCTTATATGATGCGGTAATGGATTTTTCAACGGAATTGAAACCAAAGTCATGGGCCAAGTAATTCCAGTGATTCTTGCTTATTCTAAGGCTACAATTAACCGGACTTATTCTCAAGAACTAGCTGATTTTAGTTTCCTTAAAGACAAGAGGGGCCATGGGTTTCTTCAATGGAATTAGAAGGAACGTTAGCTATTTAGTTTTATGAAATGGACAATTTTCAAACAATTTCGTTTATGTTACTATATGCGAGGTAAATTATCGAGCTATAGGCGACAACTTACCCAGTTTTTTTTAAGCCCCTACAAGACTTTGTTGATAGCTTTCGTAGAACTTCGCAACAACAAATAGAGGCAATTACCAATCTACTTCATACAAACAGAGCTATGGATGGCAAAGTGGTATACCTAGAACCACGGGAGGCGACGAGGGAAGGAGGGCGGTGGAGTATTTCGATGGGTCGAGGAGCAATACATCGAGCAGCCCGGCCGTACCATAGCGCGATCCATTTGGCCGGAGGGAAGAAAGGCACGACACAAAAACTAATTCTAATTTTAAATGAGTTTTCGTAGGAAGATATAGATATTGATAATTCTAGTAATCTTATATATAGGAAGATATATATCCCTTTATATATCCTTATATATATACAATTATATAAGCACCCCCTTTATATCTAGAGATTTTGGTGTGCTTGGCCGCGCCGTACCGCCTATTTTGAGATCAGCGGTTGAGATGAAAACATGCCAAACCACCCCAAGCACCCCTTGGGTATAAAGATTGAGGTGTGTCGACTTGACCATCAAGTGCAAGATCTACGGTTGAGATGGGGCCACCTCATGATCCCCATTTGGGGCTTTTAATATGGGCCATTGGATTCATTGATTCGGGATTGAGGGGATTTGGGGCTTTTAATATGGGCCATTGGATTCACGCCAAAAAGCCCCAAATTGAAGTCCCTCTCTCACAGGAAGGAGCCAACGGATTCTCTTTTTTTGCTCGGTTGGAGAAGGCCACAAAGCACGCCATTGCCATGGATTTCCCTTTTAGGGTAATGTGTTGATAGGGCAACCGTTTTTCGAGAAAGAGCCGATTTTTCTTTGAATTCTTGGATCTTGAACTATAGAATGTGATGCGATTTGCATTAAGCAAAATAGCGGCGCTCGAAGACTTCAAGACCGCCAACGTAATGCCACAGGAATACCTTATCTAACATCCCAAAACCTAATCGCCGGACGGTCTTCAGCAAGCCACAAACAAATTTTCAATAGAAACAAAGATGAAGTCTCGAATCCGGGCGCATCCGAAGCTTCGACAAACAAGGCTTAAATTTACTTCCTAAATTTATCAATTTGGGGCCGTAAACTTTGGGGGGATGTTAAAAACAAATAGATTAAAACACTTGGGCCGGGATCAAGGCGGGAAGGCCACAGCGAGCTATAGCCATCGAGAAAAGAAGCTCCAACACGAGAGGCATTACCGGTTTTGCAAATATTTGGTATGCAAAGGGCTTCTAGGATTTGCAAGGCAGATCCGCGAGATGCATTCAATTCGATTTTGTAGGAATCCTCCCGCCCATTTCGTTTCCTCCCGGGGAGTTTCATTAGAATTGTTCATTAGAATTGTTCGGAGGCCTAGATCTCCTAGATCCGGTCGGAACCGGCAGCCTAATAGCCTCAGGTGGTTACGCGAAAACCAAGGGCCGCTTTTGGTTCTCAGAAGCAACTTAGTATTATAGGCAAGAAGCTAGGCTTCTAGATTATTCTCTCTCGGTGGGCTTTTTTAATGTATTCCATAATCGGGAACTACTCATGTGGCTAGATTATGCATTTCTAAGTAGCATGGGCTTGGTTGTGACACATGAATGGTGCGTGACATGCAGGTTGGCAAGTGAATCGAAAGCACAAATGACTAATTGCTTGGCATTTCAAATCAAAATAAGGTATGGTTGTTCTTCGCTAGGTTTTGTTTCTCGAATCGGTTGCAATAACTTGCGGGTTGTGTGTAGATTTTCTTTGTGTGAACTAGTGGAGTGAAGGACCTCAAAAAAGTGCATATAAGTGCAAGCCTGTTGGTAAGATATGCATATAAGTGCATATAAGAATAGCTTCTTTAGTCGACAAGACACTGCCACTTAGGGTTGAACTCATCCTCGGTTATGGTGTTAACACATCCCGTGATTATGCTCTCGATTGTTTTCATGTTAATAGCTCATTTCCAAGCGTTGTGGTACACCTTAAGCCTTAGCAAGGCTAGTTTAAGTTTCAATGCTCGGCATTCCAAGTTTAGAAAGACCACATTTTGGCAATGTCTCCATACTATAAATTAGAGGAAATATGCATTTTCATCCGTGCTATTGGTAGGTTAGTTTCGTCATTTTTGAACTTATTGAGCACAATAGACTCGGGCACATCCTTCCACAAGTATAAATTTGTCTAATTTGTTTGGCAAGTGTATGGCTCGCCTTCTTCCTCCAAAGATCAAATCCGCGGTTTTTTGTTTCTTGGTTTCATGGTTGAGGCTACTTTGTAAATTTTCTCGTTTGAAAAGATCACAAGGTTCTCGTTGTCTCTCTTTGCCTTCAACGATCGACTAATGTTTCTTTGTTTGTAGGTGCATCGTGCGGTGTTACACAGGAGTGATGATCAAATGTTTCAAGTTGCCATTTGTTAAAAGGTTAGAGAATATTTCTCCTTTGGGTGTCTTTCATGCTTATTTTCCAACCGTCATTTATGTCTTTCATTTTTCCGCAGATTGATTTAACTTTGGAAGTCGCTAAGCTCGACGATTCATATTTTAGGCATACAAGTGACATAGTTTTTCCCCACCTTTTTTATTTGTTGGTCATTACTCACGGTATTAGTAGAGGTACGTTGTAGTTTTGCCATTTTAATACATTAGGTGCATCGTGCATTTGGCCATTGTTGATTCTAGCATAGCAGTCAGTAAACATAGAAACATAGGGAAGAATGACCATGTCTCCCGCATTTATAGTTGATTATACTTAGAGGCCATAAGTGATGAGTGCTAAATTTAATGGTCTTCAAGTTAGTATCTATTTGTTTATATTTCTTTATCCTTGCGCACATATGAAGAAGGTGAAAGTATTGCGGAGACTTTTGAAGGCAACTTCGTGGTCCTCCATCCATACCCATCTTGCTCAACTTTGGTACCAAGACCTTTTTAGATAATGCCTTTGGTAAGGTTCTACAAATAGCGGCGTTCCAAATTTATTTAGCGACTTTATGCTCTATATTTTTTGAGCCCAAGTTTTTTAACGGCTATGGAGGGTATTAAACGTGAGTATCGGGAGCTGGACACGCGATGGCTTATGTTTGGATCATCACGTTTCGATGTGGGCTGGTAGTAGACCCGCAATGATGAAATTCTCGATTCCATTTGTTAGTCCATTCCGGCGAATTGATCTCTTTGGATATCCCCGTCTTGCCGTAGCGAGCTCTCCGTAACCGTGGTTCGATCAAAAAATTTTGATTCATCATACATGTATGGTTTAGTGGATGTGCCCCCTAGTCCGTACAAATCTTTGTAATAATTGGTGTCATAGACCCAACCGGGTTTTCATAGACATTACTCTAATCTTGAGAAGAACGAAGCTATATGGACCGACTTCCTTCCTCTACTTTTTATTCGATTTTCGAGGGGATTGCTATTTTTGAATGAGCCAATAGGACAAGATGGTCATTTCTAGTTGCAATATGTTATCGGCGATTCGTGACATGTGTTGCTTTACTGTGGTTCGTGCTTTGAAGTGGGAGTTCCTCAAACTTGGGAGGTGACAATCATGCGAAATGAAGTAAAAGTATTCCATTTAATCGCTTTTTATCGTAACCTATGGTAATCTTTCTTTGATTATTCTACCTCTGTAGGACTTAAACGAAGTGGGAAGCTATGTCGTGGTGGCAAGGACTGTCAAGGAAAGCATGACCGTTTTAGATCCACTTTTCAAGCAAGAGGTAACTCTTTCTCTCTCTCTCTTTGAAGGCATTTAGATCATTAAGGCATGAATGCTTGAGTTTGTTATTTTGTAGTCATGTGGCTTAACCCAAATGTGTGTAAGGCTTTTGGCTTTTTGTAGAATGTTTTTGCTCTGGCATAATTATAGTGCATTATCTTGAGATTGGGTGCTTTCGAGATTGGGTGCTTCCGCAGGTGGTGCCCGGTGTAAGCTATAAACAAAAACCCTCAAATGCATGTTAGATTAGGGATATTATTGTGATATTGACCGATTAGATTGAACAAACCATCGTGGCTCCCCGCTCGGGCTTGTGGGATGTTCATTACCATACTACCTCTCTAACTATGTTATGGTGTGCTTGAAGTTTGCAACAATGGTTCAATATTGGCCCCATAATCGCAAACCAACATGCCTTTTTGTTTGTAAATCGGTTATTCTTTTCGTCGATGGATGAGCTCTGTCAGCGAACAACCCATCCACAGAGTTCTAAAAGACTGTTAAGTGATGGCCAAATTCTCGAGGTAAGAGTAATAAAATTATTATCCAAAAGTTTAGATATTGTATCAAATTAATTATTGTCTTGCAGACACTGTCTGTTTGAATTGAATAAGTGGAAGGGCGACTTTAAAGTTACCAATTCGCCCTGCAAATACATAAAGAGGTTTGTTGGAGCTAGATAACAAAGTAAGTGATCATGGATTTTGAAATTCACGCCCTTTGTTTGGAAGATCCGACTTCAGGATTCATCATGCCCTTTGAGAAAATAATGGTTAGACCCTTTTGTAAAAAAGTTTAGTTCTTATTGAGAATCGATTAGAGGTGAATTAAGACATTTTTTTTTGGATATGAGGCATCCTTTTTGCAAAAGTTGTCTATAAAAAGTTGCATTTGGCTATGGCTACTCATTTTAAGCACTAAAAATAGACTATGTTTTGTGTTGCTACGCATTACTCCTAGTTTTTGTAATGTGGTTTTACTCAACAATGCCTTCACACTTGCATTCCGGCTCAACAATTGCCTCCACCACATGTTTTCCACCTACCTTATTGTTGTTGAAAATCAGCCTGTTACAAGCCGTCAGAGGGAATGTTTCTTCAAGAATTGGGTTGACAAATTAATAGTATCGCGATAGCAAGGAGACAAGGCGACACTTAAGCGTCTGCAATGCTTATGCTAAATCTGGGGCTATTGTTAAAAAGTACATTGAATTGGGCTATTGTTAAATTGGGTGATCTTTGAATTTGTTATACAAATCATGTGCCAACGATGCTTTCTTAGCTCCCTCTGGGTTGTTTTCAAGCAGATTCGGATGGCAAGATGCATCTTTATTTTGCTTGCTCTCATTCTTACGTGTCCCCCGCAGGTAAATCATGAGATAAATTATTACACGATGACATTATTTCGCAAATATGAGTGTGTGCATGTCCTCAATTCATTGTTTTCATTACCGGCGCGATTTGCATTGTGGATATCATATCCCTTTTGTCAATTTAAAAGCACTAACTAGTATTTTCATGACTCAAAGTTTGCGGGTTACAAATCATGTTTGATTGCTATTCATGGAACACAATTGCATTAAGGGCTTATCTTTATGGAATACTCTATTCAAACAGATTAATAGAGGTATTTCGGACAAAGGAATAAAAAATGCATCTGGTTTTGTCGATTTGTGGTGAAATAGGGATTGGAAAGCATGCGGGCATGAAAAATTAACATAAGAATTGGTTTGAAGTCATCCATATATTAATGGATATCCATACTTATGGTTGGCAATATATGGGACAGGAATTAGGCCACTCTCGTTCTATCCTTTCCATTTATTTTGTATCTTGCGGTGCCTTCACTTTGAGTAGGAATGAGGGTCTCTCAAGCTTCTATGTATTTCTTTTAAGCCTTCATATTTCAACGTCAGAGCGTACATAAGTTACATTAACGGAGACCACACAATTGCACGCAACTTATGCCCACGGAACAAGATGTTGACTTGTGGTGCCATGCATGCCAAAAGTCTGTTGCAACTTTCAAGAGCTTTATTCTGCAGGGAGTGTTTTGCAAGTTGTAACTTCAAAATGATATGTAGCAAGAAATACTCCTTTCGTACATGATCTCCTTTGTTGCATGCTCCCATTACCGGTGTTGCAATGGCCATTCTTGCATGGTAGTGCAATGCCAATGTATTTGTCCCCTCGCCTATCATGGATAAAGCAAGAATGTACAAATATATCATTTGCCGCTTAACTTTCAAGAGTTTTATTCTCAGGAGTGTTTGCAAGTTATAACTTCAAAATGATATGTAGCAAGAAATACTCTTCGTACATGATCTCCTTTGCCGCGATGCTCCCATTACCGGTGTTGCAATGGCCATTCTTGCATGGTAGTGCGATTGCCAATGTATTTGTCCCCGGCTTTGTCATGGATAAAGCAAGAATGTACAAATATATCATTTATGAGACGGGGACAAACATCAAGAGCAATCTGAAAGATGCATTTGTCTATTTTTAGTCATCTTCGCTTTTATGATAGAGGACATGAATAGCTAAAGTGGCAATTAACTCGTGCACGGGACATGTACCCGGCAGGCTTATGAAGATTATGGAATATGAAGAATAGTTCAAATATGCTTTGAACTCCGGAATCTACAAGTTTAATGACTACCTACCTCAGTACTATAAATACTTAACATGTAATCATAAGGTTATATTAAAGCATATAGAGAGTTATACTAAAACATATACTGGGTATCAAAAAGCTTGTGGTGCATTATTGCACATGTTGCATCTATTGTCCGAGTATTGATGAGCTTGACTATGTTGTCAACAATCTGTAACATTAGGCTAGTCATAAATGTTTGTGCTTGATGACATGCACATTCTTTGAAGCCATGAACATTGGTGCGTGCTGCAAGGACCATTTTTTCCATTTTAGGCATAGGCTGGACATGTTACGCAAACTTCCTAGTGGTCATAGCATCCTCAACTGGCTCATGTTATGCTAACTTTCTAGTGATCATAGCATTCTTTTAGAAGCTTGCATGGTATCTTATCTGTATTTATCAATGGTCTAAGGCAACTTATAACTAAGGGGCTGGGGAAGTTGTGAACAGGAGATGAGCAATGTTCATTATCACCCTTTCATTGACTTTATGCAACATGCTCTACCGCCCATTCCATGATTGTATTCTTCACCAACGGTCGGTGGTAATTTTCGGGAAGCTAAGACCGTGTAACTAAGCATTGATCAATAAAAAATTCTAATGTCTGGATTTGTATTCCCACTCCATTGAAAATATGATTGTTATGTACATGGTAAAAAATGTAGGCACACAAATGTGCAAAAACCAGCAATATCTACAATATCCCAGTTAAAGTGAGGATGCAATTTTTCAACTTACTCTATTTTGAGCTAGTTGTTAAATGGTTATCAAGCTAGAACACAAGAATGAAAGAACCTCATAACCTCTTTAAGATCTTATGCTACTTTAAGATATTCCTTTGTTGAATCACCAGCATTGATGCAGTCATCGTGTTGTGTACCATCTGCGTGATGTCAACTCTACCTATTATAGAAATTGTACAAATTTAAATCTGTGATTTAGCTAATCGTTATGGAATATTTAAGAAACCTATGGCAATCACAAAAGAATATTTGGGAATCTAAATCTTCATATAATCTTTGACAATCTAGAAGAATCTTGACAGAATCTTAGAGAATTTAAAAGAATCTTCATACGATCCAGCTGAATCTTAGAGAATCTAAGTAGAATCTTTGAGAATCTATGGCAATCTAAGAGAATCTTGATGGTTTTTTGGAGAATCTTAAGGAGTCTTCATAGAGTCTAATGGAATCGAGGGAGAATCTCTTGGGAATCTAGAGGACTTTGAGATAACCTTTGAGAATTTAAGGGGATGGAATTTTGGATAACCTAGAAAAATCTTCATAGAATCTTGGAGAATCTAGGAGAATCTTAAAGAACCTTAAGAATCTAGAGGAATCTTTGATACTATGTGTTTTGCGAGGGTCTATAATCCACGTAACATATACACTCAATTTTTACAAGCCCTCATGGTAAAAAACTTGTATATATATATCCTTATCCTTATATATATACAATTATATTGGAAGTGTCACAAAATGATGTAGAGTCTCAAATGGTGTAGAGATTTATGCCAATAAATTTTTGGTAGAGATCGATCTCGACGGTCCAATCTCTGTGGATGGATTGGGGACGGTACACAATTGTAACTCCCCAAGCATCCCTATTGTTGGTGTACCAAAATGTTTAGAGATTGATCTCGGCCGCCCATCTCGAGATGAACGGCCACAACAAAAAAAGCCCCAAATTTTCATCCTCTGTTCTCACGCCAGAGCTGAGCCCGCATATGCCCATTCATTTTCCTGGATGTTCTTGACGGACCTCGGCTCAGCCGATGTTCTTGACGGACCTCGGCTCAGCTCTGCTCCCGACTTACTGCTTTTATTTGGATTGTGTTCATTGCGATTTTGCCACAGCTCGCTTAGTTCTGTGAAGTAACTCTTCTTGATAGTGACTCCGGATCATGCATATTTGGGCTTTAATATATTTGCAGGGGATTATTTTTTTTTGGATTTCTTCGCGTCTGTGTTATGGCAGCAATCTTGAGCGCCTGGAAAAAACATGGACGCTTGCATCGGATGCTCTGAGGAGGAGCTTCTTGAGTTTTGGCGACAACGTTGGAGTGATTTCCCTCTCGTGGCTATGGTTCCATCCTATTTTTTTCATATCGTTTTTTACTTTTTGTGTGGGTCGCGAGATTTATGGTACATAGGGCAACCAAAGTGAGAATACCTTGGATTTTGAGTTGCCGAATTGATCGATCCGTGAAATCCATTACTCCCGGATTTTCTGTTTCCACTGCCTGCCGATTTCTCTGTTTCGAGCTTTGGATCACCGTTCTTACTCCATCCAGCATTTCATATGCCCGTGTTAAACGACTGAGCAATGGAGA
Organism: Isoetes taiwanensis; assembly: GCA_021234155.1. Lineage (NCBI taxonomy): Eukaryota > Viridiplantae > Streptophyta > Lycopodiopsida > Isoetales > Isoetaceae > Isoetes > Isoetes taiwanensis. Next base: position 20,905 of record JAJEKV010000430.1, read on the forward strand.
TGAACAGAACCCTTTCAGAATTGTACCTGGTATGCAAGTTTCCCGTATAGCTGCTCAAAAAGGTAATTCTAAAATACCTCTGCTTACATTCATGTAAGATATGTTATGTTTATTCTAGCACTTCGTGATATTAACTGTTCTGCATTCTATTTCTTGGTCATATGTTGTTACCTACGATTACATATCTATGATGGGTAGACAAAAGAGGGCTGGATTCTCAAGCATGGTTCATATTCATGGAGGGACGTAGTTTTGAACTTCCAAGTATGGAATTCATTGTGATCTTGCAGCTTCAAAAGGATATAAGTTTTGTACTTACGTGTACTGGTGGATACTTTAGTGTACTGGTGGATACTTTAGGTAAGATAAGGTAATCTTTGTTTTAGAACAGGATTGGTTTAAAATATGTTCTTTCCAGGGTATCACAAGATCGATTGCAAGATTTTCTAGAATTGTCAGGGTGCCATTTCATCTTATTGAGACAATCTGTCAAGTCAACAGCTCTCGTTGCTATTTTCTACATTTTAACCAATGTGTGATCGCTTTTTCTAAAGATTGCAGCCTCGTTGTACCGCCCATGCCTTTGAACAAACCCTTAATGGTTGTTTTAAATTTCTGTCGTTTTTATAGTCAGCATCCTCAGATATAGTTAGTAACTTCTCTGATGGTTTGTTGATGTAAAGCTCAATGTCCTGCAGGAGGTTGCTAGTGCTGTTAAAATTATGAATAAGCGTGCAAGGCGTGCCCTCCAGATAACCAACATCTCTTGCAACTTTTGGAGAGCTCAGAATTCCATGTGTTGCTTTGTATTTTTCAGGCAAGTAGGTATAGAGTAAAATCAACAGAAGCTCCGGTCTATCAAAACAGCTGTAAGAGAAATGACGATTTAAATGAGGGAGATAATTTACACCGTGTAAGACCATTATCTTTCTGTGTTAAATAGAACTCGGATTCCTTTGCTTATGGAGGGCTAATACAATTTTGTCAACTTTTTCTTCTCTCACAGTTTCTTGCAGATCCAAATATTGAAATGCAGCCCTGGATAATGGCTGAGAAAGGCTTTGTGGAGGTATGAGCTTCATCAATATCCAAAACATTTCATATTGTCTTTTCCCAAGAGGAGCTGAACAGCCCTATGAAGACAAAACTTGAGTTAAGGGAGCAGGAAATACTCGAGCTGAGATATGGTGGGAAGTAGGTGTTCTACTTTAGCAATTGTCATGGTCAATGTTTAAATTTGGTTTGCAACCATTTTGAGAAGAAACATTTTAATAATCCAGATGTTGCAGCACAAAAATTGAGAATCCGAGGCATGTTAATGAAATTGAGGAAATCTGTTTGGCTACATCCTCGTTGGGTGGAATTGTTCCTTCTGGAACAGGGTTAGCTTGGAATAATTTATGGGCTGGATGTATCAAATGTCATTGGTGAAGGGTGAGAGGATGAGGCAACTGCTTAGCTGGTATGTGCCGGTTATTCCAAGTACAGCTGTAAGACCGGGACTAACACATCCGTCTCTATGTTGCAGAATTTTGTCTGGTGTTGAAGCGCATTCGATGTTTAGCACCAGATTAGGTAAATTTTGCTAAGACAGCGAAGCTGAGCATACAGATTAAATGTAATTTTTGTTCCTTGAAACCGTTGGGATTGAGCCCTAGCCCCTTGCCAATTCTGTTAAAATCCCTGCCCGTTTGCCAGTTCTGCTAAAATGCCTGAGTAAATAAGCATATAGCAAGAATTAGACAGAGAAACTCGATAACTCCCTGGGCCTCTTGAAGAAATCGACCGCCTGGTTCTTTTATGTATCTGCTCCACATTGAATATGTGGAGCATTTTCGAGCATTTTCGACCTCTTTCTAGTTGTGAGCTGCCCTGTTATGCTACATGCTGAGGTTTAGGGTTACAAAGATCCAAAATCCTTAAGGTACGTTGCCTATCTATCACTACAATTGTCAACTACCTTCATAGGCTTATTAGTCAGGTATCCTGGATCTTGCATTTATTGATATGATGCAAGGGAGATTGAGCTTGCTCAAGCTTTGCTACAGACTCCATAAATAGGCATTTGAATATATAGCCAGGAGCATCAGATAGATGTGCTTCTGGAATTGTAGGCCGCAATCTGTAAGAGGGCGTTTAATGATGCTAAAGTTTCTGTCTTGTCCACTGTTATTCTATGTCCTTATAGTGCTACTTGTGCCATTTCCGAAATGTAGTTACACGTCAAAAACAGAGCTACGGTTAGGAAGTTATCGATCTTCAAAGTTGCTGCTGTAAATTTGTGACAACAGAAGTTCAATACAAGTTTTAAGTGATTTGGGCTTCAATTTTGGAAAACATGCCTCTAACACACTTTGTAGGGCAACTTGTGTCGTTTCCAAAATGTATTTACACTTGAAAAACAGAGCTACAAGTTGGGAAGTTATAGCTCTTCAAATTTGCTGTTGTAAATCTGTGTGACAGTAGAAGGTCATAGCATCAAAGCCAAAATCAGATTTTGTTGGCAACTAGATGTGGGCCATAATTTCTGTATGATTCAAGCATGCCCTCTTTTTTTTTCATGCAAGCATGGTAGAGATTGCTCCTTGCCTAACCATAGTGATCTTCATGCAGGTGCAGACATGGAACTACTTCATTTATGAAGTTCAGCCATGCTTAATATGTTTTCTTAACCTACAAGTTTGGAAGCTTAGATATCAGATTCATGCTGCTGTTCATCAACATAGGTCTTCTCATTCCATAAACTTCTTTGCAGGCCACTTTGGAAGGAAATCTATTATATATGGCTGGTCAGCTTGGTCTTGATCCTCCAACAATGGTATTGATTTCTGGCGGTGCATTGTGAGATGTCAACAACACTCAAGAACTGTGATGCAGTAGCTAAGCTTTTGGCATTACATTAGCTTCTAATGCAGCTTCTATTGTCATATACTAGTCTTTAATGACAACTGCAGAAGAAAGAAGAGAAATAGAAGGGGAATTACATAACTATTTTGGAATTGCACCAGAGCTTCTGTCTATGCTTGTCTTATTTGTGCAAGTTTCATCTTTGCTGAAAGCGTAAGTCTCTACTTTTTTGCATATAATTGGTATCCTCTCTTTAGCAGTTTGCTTCTTTTCTACACAGGGCTATGGTTGAAGTGAAACCACTGCTTTGGTGTCCAGCATTGACAGATGAAACAGAAGATGTAAAGAATGGTTATCCAGTAAAGAATTTGTTGACATGCACTAAAAAGCGTGTAATAGACCACATAGAAGCAAGCTTTACTTGCCCTACATCAAATAGCATTATGGTGTATGGAAAGTTTTGTCAAGCTTTGATCTCTTTCAGCTGCAAAGATCGGACAAGAGTCATTACCTCCAATCTTCGAGATAGGCAACTTAAAGTTGAAGATTCACCTTCCAATGTTGAAGTTCAGAAGGCAATTCTATGTGGCTTAAACATGCTTACAGAAGTTCTTACAGATGCAAATCTATCTTGGTTGGATGTTTTGGTAAGCTTACAGATTTATTAAAGAAAATATTATCTCTCTCTCTCATTGTTGTGTCAATTTTATTGGTTTGGGCGATGCTGAAATGGATCGTATATCTTACTCAATGTATCTTCTTTGGAACTTCCTCCACGTAAGTCATCTGAGTTAAATATGCTTTTGAATCTGCCCGCAATCAATCCTGTGCATTTCTTGGAGCTCTTGCTTTACTGCACTGGAAGTTTATAAAGCTCCCATCTCAACGATGCCTTACACTTTGACATTTATGAGGGAATGCCTAAACCAGATGTTTCATGGAATTCTCTGATTGCTGGCAGTGGACAGGTAAATAAAGCTCTGAAAATTTTTAGGGAAATGCCAAATTCAAATACTGCCTTCATTATTGCCTTATTTCTGGCTATGAGACTTTGCATGTATTCCAAAAGATGCCTTCACTGAGAACCGTGGAGATTGTAGGAGGAAGCTCGATGTGAGTGCTGGGTACTTTGGACTACGTGATTGTTTTAATATGTGTTTTGCAGGTGTGTAGAATAAGTCAGCATAATAAGGTAGTCTTTAATATTTGTGACAAGATCAAGGAGTTAGTCTTTTGTGGAGCATCCCAGTCTTCTCCTTCTTGCAGCTGTTATAGAAGTTCAACTGGTATAAATCTCACTAGCTTCAAGATAATCTAGAGACATGCTAAAAGGTATTCTATGTTTGCAGGTTGCCACGTTGATTGCAGTCTATGCAATGAGGGGTTTTGCCTCCGTGAAAGGTATAAGTTGGGGTTGGTGTCGCCTTATTTGATTATACAACTTAGTCACATATATGCCACTTCATCCAATTAAAGGAAACTTCAAAGAAAACTTCACTTTGAGTTCTTCATAGAAAACTAAAACCTAGTTTACTTGCAGCAGCAGATAAGAAGGATGTGTATAAATGTCAAAGGGAAGCCCCATTCTTAGCGCAAGGGGCTTCGTTGGAGAGGTCAATGGGAGTTCTACAAATGATGCTAGGTGCATATTTTTGAAATATCTAAGGTAAGCATGTCAAATAAATGGAAATACATTTGTCTCAATTTTAGAGCTGATTAGAATCATGGCCGTAACTCCCGTAAACAACCTCTATTTTTTGTGCCAGAGCATGCGTTGGACAAGAGGAAGATCTAAAAATAATCTTAGGCATATATTTCCCAAATTGGTAGCAATAATGCTTTTTAAAATAAAGAAAATGTGTTTGTTATTGGTGCAATATTTCTAAGTTCAATCAGGTTGTTGCTTTTGTTGCTCAACAATCTGCCAATTTGGATATATCACAGGAAGTGCTAATTTCCATTTGCTGTTGTGTTCTTAATTGGCAACTTCGATTGTAGGTATTCTAAATAAATCTGGCGCAAGAGGACATTGTTTCATGGATGCCTTAATAAGCTTTGTTTGAATACTATCCCCGCCTTTAAGTTTGGGCTTGCTTTACTATGAATACTCAGCTAATATCCCATTAGCCTGTAACTGCTTGTTGTTTAATGAGTATAATTTTCAAGGGCTAAGTGTCTCTTTTATGGTGCAATCCACATGAAGATATTGATGTGCCTCGCCCAATAAGCGTTAAAATAACGTGGTTGTTGTCAGCTCTAGCAGAGCCTATGCATACCATGGTAGCTTGAAAGCAGATCACTGGATTAGCTTAAGATGGGCTATGTTTGAAGGAAATTCGCAGATAATATTATTTTGTGATCTTCCTTTGAGTTCAAGCTACCATGACAGTTCTGGAGTGGAAAATATAAATTATATGCAAGGCAGAGATTGATCCAGTCCTGTACTTGAGGTAATCTATGGTCTCGAATCTGTGAAAAAAACTTTGTTTAGCTCTGAGTAGCTCTAATGCAGTTATATGAGCGTATAAAGTTGTTACAAGCTTTTCAAGAGATATGTCCTTTTGTACCAATTAGATTTGCAATGCACTAGACCTTAATTAATATTGGCAAATCCAATATAGTCTTCACGGTTAAATGCATCGAAGGTTGTGATATTGCTTTGCCTACAAGTATAGATTGTGAACATTTTAATGCATGTAGAAACATGGAAGTGAAGTAAATTTATATATCAAGTGATCTAAGGGTATGTTAGCTAAAAGGCATGTGAAACAATTATATCCAATGTTTATCTTGAACTTAATGGTCATTAAGTTCCCTGCGGGGCTTAATGAAATTAACTACATACGAGACAATAACTCAAAGGTTCCATAATCAAAACATAGGACCCTACAACTTTAATGCATCTATAATTGGAAGTGAAGCCACATGATGAAAAATTTTAGATAGTTATTGTGGAGCTAGTTAGACTCATTTGAAATCTAGTGTTCCACATTGATTCTAGTTACTTTATTTAGTAAAAATAATGGCCTCCCTTATTCCCTACTTGCATCATTAGTGAAATATCAAGCAAAAGCACTCGTCATCAAACCACGTGCTCTATATTTCAATGTTATAATCCTAACGTTCTTAATGGTTTTACCCCATTTTGCATGGTCTATTTTGCATGCATCTTTTAATATCTGGTTAATCTAGTTAAGAGGGTGGAGACTTTACTAGACCCATAATTTTCCAAGTAATTAACCGCAGAGTGTTTTGCATTGCGTAAAAATTACATGTCGCGCGTATCTCAAACATTTTGTTAAAAAAATTATCATTTGACAAAATTAGGGGAACTTTCGCGATGGGATCCATAAATGTTTTTACTTTGTTGACTTGTGGTGGACACCTTTGACTTTCTTATTTGTCTAACCCAATAGGATCATTAACATAGACAAATAAAACTCGTACAAGATCTTTATCGTAAATTCCTCATATACAAATTGATCACAAATGACCAAACGATTTGGTACAAAAATTCTTTTAATTTAATTCAAATTTAACTCGAAGTCTCACGAGAAGTTCTAATAAGCGATGGCGAAGCTTCATTGAATGACTAGTCAAGGAATTTAGTTTTAATTAGATGCATACAACCATTTGTGCAAGAGGATATGATGACAATAAATCATGTAGATTATGATACCGAATTTGACTTGAACAAAACAGATTTTGTCATTTACCGATGACATCTAACTCAATTCTAAGTTACCCAACTATATTAATAACTCATATTTTATTCTCAGATATTCATAAACCATAGTTGATAGACCCATTGATAGTACAAAAACTTGTATATATATATATATATATATATATATATATATATATATATATATATATATATATATATATATATATATATATATATATATATATATATATATATATATATATATATATATATATATATATATATATATATGTTATGATGTTATGATATATATGAGACATATGTCACATATGAGATGTATGTCATATATGGCATTACATATATCATGTGACATATATCTCACTTATGACATATGTGACATATAAGATGTATATGTCATATCACAATAACTCCAAAATGAGTGCAAATTTTTAGAGGGTTTTTTTAAGGATGATTTGGGGGTTTTTTTGTTTATGATTTAAAATGTGCATTTAAATGCACCCATTTCAATGAGAGTGGCTTTGAGATGTTATATTTATGTCATTGATTAACAACGCATTGTAAAGTTGTTTATAGAATAAAGCTCAAACTTTCACTAGAATATAGAACTTTCTACTTCCAGCTAATTACCGTTTCAGCAACATCTATTCATATATATAAAAAAAACCTTTATGTTATAGATCGTAGTTGATTATGCCAAGAGGATTTTAGAGCTTTTGATTTTAACTTAAAAAAGCGTACTTAGAGTTATATCTTGAAGTAAAGAAAACCTTTATTATCTTCTTATCGGAAACCGAAGATAAGTTCAATTGTCAAAACCAAATAAGCAACTCAAGAGAGAGAACTGGAAAGAAAGGCCACATCTGGGCGTCTCCACTAAAACCATGTCAATATACACAACATACCGATACACAACATAATTGATGCATTGAAAGTGTAGACCATTATAGCTCGGGATTAAAACCTTCGCCCTTCGGTTTTCGAGGAAAAACCTCGGCGATAATAGTAACACTAATCAATGAATAGGCTAAAAACACAATTGAGTATAAGATGGCTTCGAACAAATTCGAAAATCCGATTCTCTAAAACTCCTAGGCGTCTACGCAATGATGCTCGATTATTCTCGGCTTGATAAAAGGACTCGTAATCACAAATCACGAAAAATATAGCAGACGCTCCAAACATGCCAAGCATAGACATGCTAAGCATATGACATGCCAAGCATAGAGCTCACAATATCTTTAACCATCTACTAACTCAAATGTAGTAATCTCACCACCAACCGTGTACTAGGCACGAGGGCCTCCAATATCACAAACAACGGCGGCACACATGTCAAGATCTCACAATCACTACATCGGGCACACACAACAAAATAGCCACACATTAGCCACAATGCTAATGCCGCCCAAAACCAAAACCACCATGCCACAAAGAGCCACACATTAGCCATCACGCTAATGTTTGCCCCAACTCAAAGCCACCATGCCATTAAAGAGCCACACATTAGCCATCATGCTAATCTTTGCCCGAGCCACAATGCTCTCTCTCTGATGCAACTGTGAGAAATCCAACAAGAGTACTGGCTTAATGGAAAACAAATGTCGAAAAGGTTTGGAGGAAGAGCGGTAGAGTGAAAGCCGAGATCAAAGGAATGATAGAGATCGGGGAGAGCATGAGGGCCTTACCACGACCATACCTTCAACAAACGATAACCACCAAGGTAAGGAACATATAAAAATGACGAAAAGAGTAAGGTGTGGGGGGTGGGGGTACAGAGTCAAGAAAGCAAGGAGACGAATGCTTGATGTCTTTGATGAAGAAGAAGAGGAAGAAAGGGGGTTATAAGAAGGAAAAGTCGTAACTACCTAGTGGAAACTAACCGTAATGGTTGGTTTCGACAATTACACAAAGATTTTAACCGGGTTTGCATACAAGGAGAAGAAGTAAAACTTATTTAAGCTCTTGTCTTGTCCATATCATGATAAAAACATCTCAATCCTCGCTCACATTCATCATCTACAAGGAAACATCGTTTTTTGCCTCTTATCTTTTATCTTTTGAGATCTTGATCCAACTAAAAGCGAGCCATAGATTCTCATGATGGCGGGAAGAACACTATAATAATTAGCTAATAACCATAATTAACTATTATTACAAGAAAAAGAGGAAAGCCACTTTCATATACACTTACTAATAAGGTGTTCGTCATCTTCTTTGAGGTATTTTCGTCCTCGATTCTTCCCTCGAAAAGATATATTGTGCTTCTCATTAGTGGTAGGAGGCACTTTTTGAAGTTTTGATAAACGGCAGAATCTCACATGCTCAACAAGTGCCTTATCATTGTCAATCCCATAACAATGACGAGACAAAATAGCGGATGCAACTAATGTAGAACATGTTCCACTAAATAAATCTAATATCAAACCTTCTTTGGGACTCATGTTCTCAATGATGAATTTCATATGAAGTCAATTGATTTCTCAATGAGCTTTCTACGGTGATGATTGACTCAGAAAGCAAGTCTACTTCCAGTGTAAAGAAATGTTTCAAATGAAGCTTTTCGACATGAGAAACTATCACTGAAAAGACCGTGATCATAAAAGATTCATAAGATTGTTACCATATAATTTTAACATTCATTACATTAAATGAAAATATAGCTAAACTTATTTTTCAGAAATGCCACTTGTTTGAGGTGATGGTTTTCTTCCCTTTCTTGACCATAAGTTAACAATAAGCACATTATTTGACAACCATCCCCATTCTATCTTTTGTGTAGCCAAAAGCTCCATCTTGTTCAAGAAAATAAAATCTTGTAGTTTCTAGGCATTTCAAATTTTGCCTCTCTTTTTCTATTGTCTTCCATTGTTTCGTAACAAATAGATACTATCCAACCATCATCATCTAAACATAGGGTTCCAAAGGTCAATCTTTGCACCAAACTGTAGGTGCATTTGTTCCACTCTGGAACCTCCAAATAATCGTTGCTTACCAGAAGTCATATGTGGGAAAGTCAATGATAACTAAATCATAGCCCCAATCTCTTGTAACTCCGCCGCTATATTTATGAGAGTCCCCGGAATGAACTTTTGCAAACTCCCTCACTTCATTAAAGCAAGGACAATCTAGCTTCTTAGTATATTGCCGTAAGCACGAGAACATCATCACAAAGAATCAACATCCACATGTGAACTGATAGATGAAATGTCAAAGGGCGTGGATAAGTCTTCCTCATTTAAATCATCACATACATCCACTTCTCGAACTTGTTTTCACTTTGCTTGCTTAGCTTTTTCCCTTTTAGTAATTTTACCATCACTACTACGATTTTCCAATTCATGACTAACCTTTTCAATAGATTTGCGCCTCTTTGGATGCAAGACCTTTGAGTTAGCTTTGTATTCTCGCTTCTTCTTCAAGTGGGTATTCTCCAACAATAAAATCAATCCACCAAGGACAATTTTGAATTTCATAATCGACAAAGCCTCCTAGTCTATCCAAGTTGCCCTTTTCAAGTACATACCATTCTCATCCGTGGTCTTCCAACTCTTCAACTCATTTGGAAGTTTCTCAAGATGTTTGCCATTGTGAAGATGCTTGTAATATCGATGGAAAACACATGAAATTAGTCGTGATAAAAACACATGAAGTTAGTCAAGGATGAATATCACACACGCCTTTTCATAACGATCTTATAAGGATAATGAAAATAAAAGTTAGTCATATATACCTATAGCACACTCTTCTCAAACTTTTATCAATCTCATAACATTGAAAGAGCCCAAAGTTGCAGGACACGTGTTTATGATATGTTTTGAACATATTTGTTCTATTAGCCAATTTAAAGGCTCGAAACCCCTTTCTAAATCCTCTCCCGTAGAACAACTACTTCCAAGCCATATTCATTTGAGGTTTCTTTAAATACGTCACAAGCTTTTTCAATTAGATGCTCCAACCAAACCTCTTTTCTTCACCCATTCTTTGAATGCTTTATCACCCTTTAATATTCCATAATGCTATGAATTGCAAGGTGCGGCCGACATCCAATGCACCCAACGATCTCTTACATGATTAGGCACTTTTGCCTTCACCATATCCAATAATTTCTATGGATAACCCGGATGTTTTTAGTATCAATATCAGCCCTAAGCCATAAATCAAACCAACTTTGTCCTAGAGCGGGATTAACAATAGCCAAAAGCTTCCCCATTTTATGCACCCATTTCTCATGTACTTTTTTGTGGCCACGAGAGCTTCAAAGCTTCAACATCATCTCCTTCATTAAGCAAACCGACTTCAGATATTTCTTTATCTATTTGTCTCTGTATGATCAAGAATGTGAAGAAAATACTTAAAAAGAGGCATACATCAAAACAGTTCATAGGCATGTTACTAAATTACGGAAAAGTAACTTGCAATATGCAAGCCTTGGCAATTCTTTGTGGGCTAGGCTGGCCAATCGGGCTGCCGCTGCTGTGCGTAATGCCATGTCTGTTGTATGAGAGTTGTTTTGGCGAGGGATCACCAAACCGGGCCAAGCATTCACTCGCAGGTATCGGGTCCCAGGCTGCCCCCTCTCACCAACATTTTGGCCTCTACATTGACCAAGAGCCCGGCCATCGAGCATGGGGGATGGCATTGCCAAAATTTGGGTAATGTGTCATCCGGGCCACAAAATTTCATTTGGCGCGACGATGTTGACCTTCCGCCCACACCCCCCGGCTATGCGCCTTTCTCCCATTTTGCCCTAGACACATTCTCGCCAGCTACGTATTACGCGCTGCGGAATCCGCCAAGACCAGCTGGATTCTCATATCCTTCATCAGCCACCCCACGCCCCGTGACTCTCACATATCGCGGACAAATGGTGGAGGTCACCCCACCTACAAGTACCTAGGGGTGGAGTTCCCTCCTCGCCTCATGGGAGACGCCCATCCGCTTGGTGTGATGCGCTAGGCCGAGCTTTTTATGCCATGCGTATCAACAGCCATCGCGTAGCTCTATGCGATTGGGGCCATCAGCCACATCTCGCTTTGGTCGAGTTCGTAAATCCTTGACGGGTCGAGGTTTGGGGCGGCCCTCTTCTCTTTGGCGAACGGAATGACTTGGAGCGGTGCGTATAGGTATTTTTGGCATGGGCACTTGGGTGAAACCTTCAGTCCCCTATCGAGATCCTCGGGCCGCGAAACCGGATTCTTGCCGCCGATGGGCAGCCCTTGATAGACGCATCGCCTACTTTCGTAAAGTGGTTAATATGGTGATGCTCGGCCTCGACCGGGCTTACTGCGGGTAATGGCCCACAACGCTCGGGGCCCGTTGGAGGGGTAAGAGAGATCGCTGGTTCGCCAGATGGAACGCGGCAGGAGCAATCGTCTGCCGGGTGGACACAGAGGCCCGATCGCGGGCGGCTATGCGGGAATACCTCGACGCTTGCTTCCTTTTGGCAAGCCTGGGATTACGGCTTTAAAGCGGTGTCAAAACGCCCATTACAAGGAGCACATCAACCCCGCTGGCTGGGCCCGCAGCTCTACCAGGTTCCTATCACGCCGAAAAAGCCCAGACTCATTGCCTCCATTCGAGACGGTGCCCACCCATCTCCGCGAGATCAGGCGGGGATTGGGATCCCCGGCCCGGGACAGCGCTCGCGGCTGCTTGTGTGCCATTGAGGATGAGTCTCACACTTTCCGGGGAGTTGCCCAGATTCACCCGGATCCGCGGATACAATACCTTTAGTACGCCGGACTTGCCCTTTAACATTTGCCGATGAACACACACCATCGCGACGCGCCCTAGGGTCGCACATTTAGGAGGTCTTGGATCTCTTGAGGAGCCCATCTTTTGCCCTCACCGGGCCGCCATGATCCGTGCACTATGGGGTACCTGATATATGAGTGTATATATTTGTGTGTTTTTGTATTTCGTATATTGAATAGTTTGTCACAGCCGATTGCCGCCACGCTTTTTCCTCTAAAACCCTTCTAAGGGGTTTATTAATCCGGGTAGTAATCCGCTTTCTAGATAGCAAAAGTACTTTGACACTACCAAGGAGGAAGACTTAGTCACTAAACTCAAGATTCATTGGCTTGCAACACGCTCAGAAAATGCTTTTGAAGGTAGATATGAGTTAGAAATGAGAAGCCAAGGAAAAGGGAGAAAGTCCAAGAAAGTGGGTTGTAGGGATGAGTTGAACCTTAATGACGTGACTATATTGTGCTATGATTTTGAATTGAAATCTGACAATCGTCTACGCCAGAGGGCTATCAATTTGCTTAAAAAGGCTTCTAATTACGAGGAAGAGGATGAAGAAGGAAGTGGTGGTGGCAATGCTTCACCATCTGTTGATAGTGATGAGGAAGACAACTCAAGCACTTCCTCGAGTGACAGTGAAAAAAGTGAAGGTGATGAGGATGGCATAAATGAATATGATGATGTGCTGGATCCGCTCTCATCACTCCTCATACTTTTGTACATAACTGAGTCTTAAAAAAAGACTGTAAATTTTGCATGTGAATATGAAGATTTTATCTTCACATTTTGAGAATACTACAATTTCAGTTACAAGCTTTACTTCAATTTCTTGTTAAATATTATACCCTCTTAAATTGGTGGTTTTCTCTAAAAATATACTTGAAGAAAATTCTATTTGCAAGGAAAAGTGTCACTTTAAAAAAGTCATTTCTATCGTTCCATAAAAAAATTAGTCATTTGGGGGGGAGGGGGGCGTCAAAATACAATTTCATGCACCCTTTTTTTGAATAACCTTATCAACAAAACTGGTGGTCCAGAAAGGGTGAGGGCACACTTGATACATGAGGAGGGCAAAGATATCGTCTTTTGTATGAGCATTAGTGATGAAAAACAATTGAAAGAAAAAGATATTGAACTAGATGCAACTAAGGCAAGGAAGAATATTAAAGTTTTTCATCCATCTCGTGGCATAGATGGATCTTCTGCATCAAGGCAAGCAAACCCAGGTGGATCCTCGACACTAACTAATTCTTATTCAGTTGAAATGGGCCATGGATCCTTGCATTCTTACTTCAAGAGACCAGCAACAAGTATGCCTCCTCCAACTACCACGAGAAAAATGAGGCAACAAGACATTGTAACAGTCCTTGATAAAACCAGAAAGAAGGAAGTGGATGCTGCTATTTGCAGGGCATTGTACATTAACCATACTCCCTTTCGCATTATTGAATGCCCTTATTTTCAGGATGCTTTAAATCAAGCTATTGCATATGGATCTGGTTACAGACTCCCAAATCGCAAACAGGTATCTGGTTTTTATCTTAAAGCAGAGAAAGAGGGGCTTGGAGAAGAGATGTTAAGAAGTGCTCGTGAATGCTGGAAAAGATATGGAGCTACAATTATCGGTGATGGGTGGATGGATGGAAGGTCAAGATGCATACAAGGTATTGTCGTATACTCTGCCGAGAAAGTTTATTTTTTAAAATCCTTTGATACATCATTAGGAAAAAGAGCAGAAGATTTAGTCATTATCTGGAAGGAAGCTGTTGAATTTGTGGGACCCGATCATGTAATTCGGTTTGTGGCAGATGGAGAAAACACAAATAGATCTGCTGGTATGATGCTTTCTGAGGCCTATCCGCATATTTGTTTTAGTCCATATATTGCTCATTGTATAAATAACATGATGAAGGACATTGGAAAATTAGATTGGTGCGCCCCCACTATAGAGAAATCCAGAAAAATTGTGACCTTTGTAAATTCACATTCAAAGGTTTTGACTATGTTTCGTAAACTAAGCAAGGATAAGGACCTTTTGAAGTACTATGAGACAAGATTTGCATATAATTTTTTGATGATGGAACGTCTTGTAGAGTGCAAAGACTCGATTCGTCACCTCTTCATCGACCCAAGTTTCCTTCGTTTGCAAGAAGCAAGTTTTGATACAGGTATGTTTTTCATTAATATATTTAATATTAAGTATTGCTTCATATTTTTATATGAGCAAGGATTGATTAAGAATTTTCTACAGGCAAAGATGCTATTGCCATGGTTTGCAGCCTTGCATTGGCAAAGTTTAGGTCTAGATTGTATGGTGGAGTACTTGAATGGCATTGCAGAAGATGACTCAAAGCTTGATGACGTGAAAGAAATTTGCTCATCCAGGAGACTTCCTATCACTTTGATTTGCAATCTGCTGCTTTTGTATTAGATCCTGAGTTTCATGGCCTTAATCAAAAAAAAGATAAGGAGGTGTCTAAGGGATGGGATGGAACTTTCATTCGGTTGATAACTGATATAGAGAAAAGATGCAATGTCAGAGCAGAATTACGTACTTACAGAAATTTAGAAGGGTCTTTTAGTTCTCCTGATGCAATAGCTGATATGAAAGAAATTGATCCAGTTGAATGGTGGGAAAATTATGGGTCCTCAGCTCCGTTGTTGCAAACACTAGCGACCCGAATATTGAGTCAGAATGCATCCTCATCCCCCATTGAACAGATATTTAGTAGATTTGGTCACATCCACAATAAGAAAAGGAAGCGCCTCGGAGTACAAAAATTAAATGATCTTGTATTTGTTAGTTCAAACCTGCAGTTAACGACCAAGACAATGAACCCAACTAAACAGAAAGTTGTATCAATTGGTGGCACGATGAGGAGGAAGAAGAAGAGGAGGAAAATGTCAACGAGGTAGAAAATGTTCGAGAAAGTGCTGGTGTCTCAGAGGATGAGGGATCTATAAATGAGCATGTGGATATTGAAGATGTTGAGGATGATAATGAAAATGATGAGGATGAAGAGCATTGGGAAGCTACTGATGATGATGATCAAGAAATCCTGCAAAGACGACATGCGACTCGTAGTGTGGCTTCTATGTATTAGGTTTGGCTCAAGGATTTTGATAATTTATTTTTCCATTCACTAGTTTAGGCTATTCAAATGTTTAGGCTTTTGAGTTGCATTGCAAAATCTATTTTGATTGAAGTACATTTACAGACTATTTATCTACTTTAAGATTTTGTTGTTATGAATTAACATATTTGGAGGTCATATCTCGAAATATTTCAATGTTTCTGATCATTTTAAGTACTTATTTGAAAAATGTTGTTCTGTTCTGTGTGCATGAGCTTGCCGTACTCGTTCCTTAAGGCTTGCCGTTCCTAAAACCGTTTCATTCCATGCCAACTATGATGTGCGCTGACCCAATCAAGGCATTCGACATAGTGATTTCCAGAAGAGGCAATGCAAGCATAGCCTTGCCATTGGCTATGGCCCAGGGATTCTTGCAGTTACTGCCTTAAACAAAATCATTCTCGGGAGAAATGTAGTCACATGGATTCAACCAGTTTATGTAATCACAAGGATTCACACTTCTGATGGAGACACTGGCATGCAAATTGGTTGTTATAAACACAACATGCACCATTCTATCTTGTATAGATATTTCTTGCAAAAATTTCCACCTAGTTTAACATAATCCATTAGGTTAACCATAAATATAATGTTTTCTCGTAAGTCTTTTAGCAACCTTTTGTAGTTGTTTTTCTCGTAGGTTATTACCTATGCCTCTATCACGTGGTCTCTAGAGTATCACATGCATGTAATTGCCATTGTTCTGGTTTGGGTGATTCTTCTTATCATATGGTGTTTCTAGGCTACACTTTTGTACCATGGTTCGCGTGATTCTCGGGTTTCCCATAGTTCTACGATACTTGGATGTTATTGTTGTCATTGTTTTTGTTGCTATGCCACCATTTGTTTTATATTCATCTCTTTGACTAGCACATTTTTCTAGTGGGTTGAGATGTTTAGTTAACATCATTGTGTATCCTATTTACCTCTTTAATCTCCTTTTTCAATATCAATTGATCTCCACCACCATATTTCTTGACCATGTCCATTAACCTGACCTCAAATCCGACCTAGGATCTCGATCCTTGCACGATACATTCAGTCCAATCTTCTTCAGCAGCTACAGTTATCACGCCACCTAGGTCTATGCGTTTTTGTTGATATATCATCAGTTGTTTTATGTCTAGCTCTTTTGTTCGTTGAGTGTGGGGGGATAGTATTTCTCCCAACCGACTACTTGCATAGTGGCTATTATCTATAGAGAAAGCTGCATTGAGATATAGAGAGATAGATGTATGACTCTCTGGGTTGGACAACGAATGAATTTAACAATGCAATGGGCAACTCTGGCAACTCTTAGATGTTAGTTCCTATCAGAACCCATCATCGTTTCCTTGATTATGTTTACTGTATATTCTGGACTCCTTATAATATTTCTTTAGTGGGTTTGGAATCCATTGGAGAAACCTTCCCTCCCTCCCTCCCTCCCTCCCTCCCTCCCCTCTATTTCGTTTTTCCTTGTATCATTGGCTCGGGCAGAAGACGATGTCAACACGTGCGGTATATATTAACTTTTCGGTTATTGTTCTTTATGTTTTTTTAATTCAAGTTTTTTATGTTACCACTGCCATAATGAGAGCAGAGTTCTCTTCTTTTCGGCCGGTGTTTTGGTGTGCGTATATCGCAAGTCCTCATCACAAGAATGCATATCAATCTACACCGTAGGATCGAGATTCTCGTGAGAGGGCGAGCGATATATATTTGACCCTTTCGTGTTTCTTCTTATCCGGTGCACCTGCAAGGTTTGTGAGGCGAATGAAGTAGAAGATGAAGCACATTTTCTCTTATATTGCCCGACAAAGAATTTCTTGGGATAAACTCGGACTAAAGGCTATGTCATTGCTAGACTTCTCATATGCAAGCAACATAATAGGAAAGTATATTTTGAGGCACAAGATCTGAGAGCAGTATGAATAAAAAATTACAAGCAACTTTTGGATGATTTTAAGAGAAACCCATAGAGAGAGACAGGTGATACTCCAACAGGGGGTACACTTTAGCATGTATGTCTGAAAATATATGTACTTTTCCTGAAACATCTAATAGGCCTGATGACCTCATAGATGGAAATAAACAAATTTTCTTTCTTTCTTTCTTTCTTTCTTTCTTTCTCACAGCACTATAGTAGCATTGCCCATCCTGCCCTTCTTTTTTTCTTCTTATTCGTAGACCATTGGCTCAGGTGTCCTCTATATTAAGAAATTCTAATAATGTCTCTCTCTTTTAAGAAAGTTATTGTTATCTATATGCGCATGGCACGCATGACAATCCTCTCCTTATTATAGAGGTTTTTGTCGTGTGGCACGCATTACCAGCCCCTCTGGGAGGTTTTTTCTTTTCAAGTTCTTTCAAGTTCTTTTTCAAAGTTATATATTTTTGCGTGGCACGCATGACCAGCCCCTCCTTGTTATAGAGGTTTATTATCGCGTGGCACGCATGACCAACCTGTCTGGAGGTTTTTTAAAATTTTTTCTGTTATATTGATATTTCTTATTTTATGTGGTTTTTGTTGTCATCAGCATTCACTTCAGGATGCACGGGAATAGCTTCACGACAAGAGTTCAAGCTATCCATACGTTGTGCTTATTAACAAAACTTATGGGCGCTTGCATTTATATTTTCAGGATCAGAAAAATCAAGAGACATACATATTTCCTCTCCACTCGGTACTGGTCATTTGCTTCTTCACACGGGCGCTTTAGGCAATACCTCGAAAACATTGGCGATCGTTTCTCATTAGGGTTTTCCCTAAACGGGGGTTATCTTGATGAGAAGCCGCCGCCACTTTTCTCACCTTTGCCTAGCCCTATCATGATATTATTGTCAGTTCTCTTTATATGGGGTAGTTCGATATTGTGCCTATGGTCGGCTACCCCACTCACTTCAAAAATTATAAACCCAATGTATATTGTTGATGTGATGAATGAGAAGCCTGTCGGTGTTTTAGTGTGCATATATCGCAAGTCCTCATCACGAGAATGCACTATTTTGCATTGTGGGCAGAAACAAGTCATATATCTTAGTTTGATTGTCTTGCTTATCTTAAAGAAATATGATGACTAGATGGCCAGCAATAATATACATCCTAATAGGATTAATATTAGATCACTGAATTCACATCAAAAATTCTCAACTTATGATTATCTCTTGCCAATATTATCCCTTACAAGATAAGACGTGCTCGTATATGCAACTAATGTCCCACTATTGCGCACACATGCAGTCTTTGCACATGTATATGCACTACAGGGAATAGCTCAAAAGAGATAGAGGATGTGCTAGCAAATAGTAGTGAATGAATAGCTCAAAAAGAGATACAAGATGCGACAGCAAAGATACCTTGATAATAGTAGGCAAGCAAAGAATTTGCCAAGGAAAACTAGTCTTAAAGCCAAATTAATTTCTATTCTCATCCATCCAAATATGGAATGGTTAATAAGTCACAAGAGTTGGGGCAATGCACCTATGTTCCCTAGTTGTGCACTACCATATAGGCCTACATGGTAAACAATGAAAAGAAATATCATTGCAATGTTACATTTAAGGTGATGTTTGACACGAATTTCCATCAATGAACTATCACTTCTAGATATTCTAGATACAAAGTTTTCGTGCTTTTTTCTCTCTTTTTCCTCACAAGGCCTAAAATCTTTAAAATGTAGCTTCAGCAATATGTATGCTCATTAATTTCACATTGTCAATGCCAACAATGCACATGCATCAAGTGATGGCAAATGCTACATTATTTGGTCTTAACCAAAGCTTTCTTATCATGAGCATAATTAAAGGCGACCTTAAGTAATAAACAATAAGGCAGAATAAGCCACCTACAAACTACTTATGCAAGTATTAATTTGCCATTGTCAATACCAAACGATGTGCACATGCATCAAGTGATGGCAAATGCTACATTATTTGGTCTTAAAACACCAAAGCCTTCTTATCATGACCATAATCAAAGGCGACCTTAAGTAAATAACGCGTTTTAAGACAAAAATATGCCATCTACAAACTACTTATGCCCAAAGAGAAATAAAACTAGCCTCTGTAGACATGTTTCTGATCTGTTTAAACTCCACGGTCTATTTGAACCAGTTGGATTTTTGCCTACATGAGATTTAGCTGCATTCAAGCATTTTTCTAGAAAATCAATCGCATTCGTTTCAAAGCAGAGTGAGAACTGAAATTTAATCGTCTAAGCTTTGAAAGGCGGCATTGGACAATTTTAAGAATCAAATCAGATGGATGGTGAAACATTTGTTAAGGCTCACCAAGAACAACGAAAACAAAATTAGAACCATGCAACTTAAAGGCAAACTACAAAGCTGAAGAACTTACACTTACAGAACAAGCCTTGAAAAGTAGACTAAGTTAAAGTATACTTAAGAAAACCTTATAGAAAACCTTATCCCTCATATTCTAAATGTAATTTATTGTTTCCGAAATGGATGGGCTGAGGATAGGAAGAGCCGGCAAATGAAATCGAGATCATTTTCCTCTCTTAATCTTTGAGCGCTAATTAGGCCCCCGTTCCTTTTTCCAGAAAGCAATACCCGCAGCGGTTTTCTTTGGCGGGCCAATCAAGCGGCGAGGGGAAACTAGGACTTTATCACCTATGCGACATCGGCACACTAAGCAGAAGCTGCAATTTTCTGGACCTATGGTAACCAAAGGTATATATTTCATTTACACGGAGGGAGAGCTCATGCGGCATAATTAGCACCGGTCATTCCTATCTTTAACTAACTGTATTTTAAAGTACGGATAAGCGTGTGTTTCCACTAAAAATAATAATATAGAATGCATTTTTACCACACATGCTTCATCATCGCCTTTGTATGCTTCTCTAAAGCAAAAAGATATTCCTCCTCCCCTAGTAAAATATCTGGCTCAAGATAGATGATGCAAAGTACTAGTCACACAAATATATCGGGGTCCCTTCATGAATATTAGCTAGATTAGGTATATATGAATGAAGCTAGGGAGTTCATTCTGTTTCTTTTTCGATGGGAGCAAATGCCATAGCCAAATTGGAGCGGGGGATTACACACATAATAGTGGCTATGGTAGAATCCCTCGGTATATATATGATGAGTCAACAGAGAAAACAATACCTTTTTTGCTTAAATTTGTTGATGTAGTAGCTCTAAGAACAATCCCTGGTCTTAACAAAGCAATGTCCAAATAAACTCGATTCTAAAGGGTCAAGCATGCCATGGCTTAAACGTGGAAGGGAGCTGCCACTTAACTTAGCTTACATACACGTAATAATGGCCATGGTCAAGTGGAAGAAGAGACAATTAAGAACAAAAAAAAGCACACGTTTTATGTGGCTTTGGGAATGCTCATTAGTTGTGAATGTAATGAATCGAAATCGATCTTCATAGGGAACACTCTTGTCCATTACACAAGATCTATATTCACAATAACAAGCAAGAAGCGGGCACACGCCTTTGAACATATTTAAGCAAATAATAGAAGAATATTCAATGAACCGAGGTCATGTCACACACCGAATTACACGATTCAAATGCTACACCCAAAGCCGACCTTGCTTCACCAATCCCATGAAAGTTCGTTGAGATTACACATAAGAACATCGAGGAATAGCACTCATGCATCTTACACTCTCCATGGCTTGCACACATATGAACCACCAAATTTCATCCCACGAATTTCCTCTTGGATAAATATGTTTCCTCTTCTGTTTCCAAGCAATTTGCTATTCATGAATTTCATGTTTATACATGGTCGAACACGAACACAATCAAAGTAGAGTGCCATAATTAGCGGATGACACGTGAAAGAAGGTATTATACACATGAAGGTTTAGCCGAAAGTAATATCCTAGCAAAAACAACTAGCTCGCATCAGAAAATTTAGTATGTTGCTTTTTGATGTTCAAACCAAGCCACATGCATTCCAAATCTATATAAGCTAATATCCTCTAATGAAGAACACGGGTTTAGATCTCTCGCTTGTTTTGTTTTTTTGAATATAAAGATAATGGTAAGATCAGCTTAGCAGAATACGGACAAAAATCTGAAAAACTACTAATAAAGGAAGGAAAATATCATATGAAAACCATGTTTTCGGACACCATATGACCTTTCAAAGATGAATAGCAGCCTAACTAGCTCTCTGGACATATTATTATCGAAAGCAAGATATAAAGATTTGAAGATCTTGGATGTCACACACCAC
The DNA here is from genome assembly GCA_021234155.1 of Isoetes taiwanensis. Lineage (NCBI taxonomy): Eukaryota > Viridiplantae > Streptophyta > Lycopodiopsida > Isoetales > Isoetaceae > Isoetes > Isoetes taiwanensis. Next base: position 42,526 of record JAJEKV010000430.1, read on the forward strand.
GATCCATAAAAGGTCGCAGGTTAGGTCCAATATTTTTCCTGTTTACTATCTAATTGTGGCCGAAATTGGCATCCAAACATTCAAGCTCTATCTAGATAATATTAGTTTTAATGGTTGAATAGATGACGGTGGGGTAACGCAGGTATGAAAAATAGGGAAAAAAAATCAAGCAGACTTTGGATCGGGTAACTGGGAAAACAGGCCGGTAAGATTGTTGGGCATCTAAAAATTCGGCTGTGGGAGATTCGTGGTGTTGGCGATTTTTGGTGACCTGTGGGTAGGTGGTTTGGCAGAAGAACCGGCAAAATCTGTGGGCGATCAATGCTGTTAGTTAGCACTTTGATGCTCAGGATAATTTAACTGCATAGAATCGTGGAAAAATTCATGTTTGTTCAAGAATTAGTGGGGGTCAGCATAGATTGTTGAAGCCAATTCACCGATTAGTAGGAGCAGGGCGGTGTAAGTGTTTTACTTCTAGGAATCCCGGGCACAAATTCTAACAGTGGTATCAGGCGAGTTTGTTACAATTTCCAGGCCATGGAAAGGGGATTTTGGAGATTGTGTGGGGTGTTGGCTTCGAGGAGAAGTTTTTGGTGACCCCTTGTGTATTGGGTAGGTAATTTTTAAAGGTTGCGGAAAGTTGGAGTTCTTTCACAATGGTGAAGAAAAACCGAGTTTGGAAAATATGTTGTTCAATTTAATTTCGGTAGCAGACTTAGTAGACGCAGGGTACAAAGTAAATTTTGATGCATCTCGTTGTGAAATGGTGGGTAATGGCAGAAAAATATATGCTAGGAGAAGGGGTAAACTATATTGCTTGGATGCTTTTCCTTGTATTGGGAATATTAGCTCTCTAGAATTGTGGCATCTGAGGTGTGCTCATGTGAGTGACGGAACTATAAAAATTATGAGCAAACATGAATTGGTAGAGGGTTTGCCTACCAACATAGATGCAAGTGAACATAGAATATGCCATGGGTGTATGCTTGGGAAGCAGACTAGAAACACTTTTCGGTCTCGCATTACTAAAACACTAGGAATATTGAACTTGGTGCATAGTGACTTGTGTGGTCCAATGCGTGTTCAAAGTATGAGTGGCAAAACATACTTTATGACGTTTATAGATGATTTTTCTCGGAGGGCAAAGTGTTATTTTCTGAAATCAAAGGATCAAGCATTCCAGGCATTCCAATTATATCTGGCAGAAGCTGAACGAGAGACGTCTAGGAAATTGAAACGCTTGCGCTCAGATTCAGGGGGAGAGTATATGTCTGGGGCATTCATGCAGTTTTGTCGTGAAAAGGGGATCCGACGTCAATTTACTTGTAGGCATACCCCACAACAGAACGGTATTGCTGAGAGAAAAAACAGAACTCTCATGGATGCAGTAAGATCTATGTTAAAATATGCAGGGTTACCTAACTATTTATGGGCAGAAGCAGTACAGGCTGCATGTTACATCCAGAACAAGTTACCATCATCTGGTATTGAAGGGAGAATTCCTGAAGAGGTGTGGTCTGGACAAAAACAGTCTGTGGAAAGATTGCGAGCATATGGTTGTTTAGCATATATGCATGTACCCGAGGAATTGCGGTCCAAGTTAGACGATCGAAGCATAGAAACTTATCTTGTTGGTTATGAGGAGCAGGGATACAGATTGTATGATCCCAAAACTAGGAAAATATATGTAAGTCGAGACGTGGTGTTTGATGAAACTAAGTTTTATAAAGATAGAGTTGTGAGACAAAGCTTGACACAAAAAAGGGAAGAAAATCAACCTTGGGCTCCAATTGGTTGGTTTGAGGATGATGGCGATGATGTAGAAAAGGAAGAACATCAAGCAGAAGTTGTGCAGGCTCAAGAGGTAGAAGATAATGATATAGAGGAGCAACCAGAAGGTGGAGTAGCAGAGCTAGAAGATCGGAGTATGGAGATAAGCTTGGAAGAGCAAACTGAAGAGCAGGTAGAGGAATTAGAACCTGTAAGTGCAGAAGAGCCGTCCATGGAAGAAACTCGTTTGCATAGAAGTGATGCAGAAAGATTGAAGCAGGAAGTATCTTTTGATACATCATTATATGGGAGAAATGAGCATGGTAGAAGTACTCGGGAGCGAAGACCACCATCAAGATTTAAGGAGTATGAGTTAGGAAGCACACGGGAGCAACGACCACCTTCTGTGTCAAATATCATAGAGCCTAAAACATATGATGAAGCTGTCAACTCACCAGATGCAGATAAGTGGAGAAAGGCTATGTGTGAAGAGCTCGAGTCATTCAGACACACAGGTACCTATGATCTTGCACCTCGACCGAAAGAGAAAAATGTGGTCGGGTGTAAGTGGATTTTCAAATTAAAGAAAGGACCGGACGGGAAAGTTGAAAGGTACAAAGCAAGACTTGTAGCTCGTGGTTTTACACAAAAGTATGGTAAAGATTATCATGATACATTTTCTCCTATTGTCAAGCTAACAAGTTTGCGAGCTTTAATTGCTTTAGCAGTGGAGCATGATTTGGAACTTGATCATATGGATGTAAAAACTGCATTCCTAAATGGAGATTTGGACGAAGAGATCTATATGGAGCAGCCAGTTGGTTTTGAGGTGCAAGGTGACAAAGTCTGCAAACTAAAAAAGGCGGTATATGGGCTTAAGCAGGCGGCTAGACAATGGTATGTATGCATAAATGGATTTCTATTATCTCAAGGATTCGAGAAATTAGAAAGTGAGGGTAATTTGTACATAAAGAAAGTAAATGGTAAATTCTGCATTACAGCTTTATATGTTGATGATTGTGTTATGAGCGCAAGTGATCAAAGTATTCTAAATGATTGCAAAGATATTTTGAAAAATAGATTTCAAATGAGTGACCTCGGTGGTTTGAGGAAACTTTTGGGTATGGAAGTTTATAGAGACGACATAATTTTGGGGTGTTGATTTTAACACAGTGTGGCATTAGGAAGATATTGGATGATTTCTTTTATGACGAGAATGTAAGCCCCATTCAACTCCTTTGGTAGTTAATAAGAGGATATGTGGAGATATGTCTCCGTGAATCAGAGAAGACGCCAGAAGATGCAAAGAATACCATACGGAGAACTTATCGAGTTTGCTTATATGTGGCAAATGCCACTAGGCCGATATTGCGTTTGCGTGAAATTTATTGAGTAGATATTTGAATAATCCAGCCGGAACATTGGATCGCAGCCTAAACGTGTTCTTAGATATCCGGGGGTACATTGCGCTTGGAATCTGCTATACTAGGAGTCATGACAAAAACTCGAGGTGGTGATTTTATGCGTAATTGACTGGCTATACAGATGCAGATTGTTTGGAGACTTAGACTAACGCATAAATCCACAATGTAGGATATCCGGTGGTAAACTCAATGGAACAGATTTATCTCATGGTGTAGCAAGAAACGAACGCGGTAGCCATGTCCAGTAGCGAGTCCGAATATGTATCCGCGATCTCGCAAGCGTGAGAAATCGCTTTGGAGGCTGATTATTAAGTGAATTAGGAGAAAAACAAGCATGCCCAACGAAATTATATTGTGATAATAGAAGTTGTATTGCCATTGCCAAAAATCCTGTCTTACACTCAAGGACGAAGCATATTGATCTTCATTATCATTACATCAGAGAAATAGTTGCCAGAGGTGAGATTGACTTGCAATATATATCCACAGGTAAACAACAAGCAGATATTCTAACAAAAGCATTGAATGAAGCTAAACATGTACAATTTAGGATAGACATTGGCATTACAGGAAGGAAGATGAATGCTGGCTGAGGGGGAGTGCTGGAAATTGGCATCCAGCATTCAAGCTCTATCTAGATAATATTAGTTTTAATGGTTGAATAGATGACGTGGCAAGAAAATAGGGAAAAAAAAAAAGGAAGTCGGTGGGGTAACGCAGGTATGAAAAACAGAGGTCGGACGCAGCGAAGACACAGCAAAATCAGATCAAGCAGACTTTGGATCGGCTGTAGCACACCGTACTGGGAAAAACCGGCCGGAGGCTGAAGATTGTTGGGCGTCTAGCTGAGAGAATTCGGCTGTGGGAGATTCGTGGTGTTGGCGATTTTTGGTGACCCTGTTGTGGGTAGGTTTGGCAGATTGCTGTGTAGAATCCGGCAGATTGCTGTGGGCGATCCAGCAAATGCTGTTGTTAGTAGCTGTAGCAGATTAATGCTCAGGATAATTTAACTGGCATAGAATCGTGGAAAGGAGCCGATTCATGTTTGTTCAAGAATTAGTGGGAGTCAGCATAGACTGTTGAAGCCAATTCACAAACGATTAGTAGGAGCAGGGCAGTGTAGTGGTTTACTTCTGGGTTCAAATCCCGGGCACAAATTCTAACACATGTTTATACATGGTCGAACACAGACACAATCAGAAAGTAGAGTGCCATAATTAGCAGATGACACGTGAAAGAAGGTATTATACACATGAAGGTTTAGCCCGAGTAATATCCTAGCAAAACAGCTAGCTCTGGCATCAGAAAATTTAGTATGTTGCTTTTGATGTTCAGCCAAGCCACATGCATTCCAAATCTATATAAGCTAATATCCTCTAATGAAGAACCTGGTTTAGATCTCTGCTTGTTTTGTTTTTGAATATACAGTATACGGTAAGATCAGCTTAGCAGAATACGGACAAAAATCTGAAAAAACTACTAATAAAGGCAGGAAAATATCATATGAAAACCATGTTTCTGGACACCATATGACCTTTCAGCATGAATAGCAGCTAACTAGCGCTCTCTGGACATATTATTATCGAGCAAGGTATAAAGATTTGAAGATCTTGGATGTCACACACCACGATCCATAAAAGGCTGCAGGTTAGGTCCAATATTTTTCCTGCTTACTATCTAATTGGACCACTACACAACATGATCGAAGCAAGTTAAGCTCATAGCAGGCTGCGAAAGAGATAAATGTAACCTATTAAACAAAGAGCTCCCTGTATCTACTTTTAAAATTCTTGACAAATCCGGGAAGCACGGAGAGAAAAGAAAACAGGAGCGAGCGTTAATACATAGCAAGTTTTTGAAGGAGAATTACTTATAGACTACCATATGAGCATGACTCCCACAACCCGACCAGGAAGCATAAGAGCATGACTTCCGACGATCTGCAAGGAAAGGAAGGGTTCGAGATACACACCGTTCTTCAAAGCAGAAAATGGCGTGACCATCCGTTGCCAGAAAAAGGAAATTGGAACCCTCCATCGAGGATCATACCGCCGCATTCAAACGCCCTGTCCGCAGAAGGCACAGCAGGCGATAGCGAGAACAAATGATACAGGTAACAGCGGCTGTCCACAATCCAACGGCTGCGGTACAGATTGGACGGCTCAGATTAGTGTTCGGGAGAACATTTGAATAGAATTTTTGGATATATGTAGGCTAGATTTAGAAAAGTTTTGCTATTTGTCCTACGCTTGCTTAGGAACTTTCTTCTTGTTAAAAATTTATACGTCATTGACACGAGAGTTTCTAGAATCAGGTGACCTGGCAAACATAGCAAAGACGTGTTCACATGTTGACGCGCTTCTAGGAAGATGAGAAGCTAGTTCCCTGTGGTAAGTAAAGTCTTATATGAACCCAATGAGAAGCTGGTTCAAGCACAAACCCACTTCCTTTTAAATTCAATTCTCCTTCGTCGTCCCACATACTATTGTCTTGGAGCAATTTGCGCAGTTGTTAGATCAAGGCAAAAATCATAAAGTTTGCAGCAGCACAAGGGAGCTTGGGTTTGGATCACATATTTGTTTTGGGTGCAAAAATCATGTGTCTGCCATGCTGTTTTCCATGTTTCCGACCTCACCATCACCATCACCACTGTCGTCCTCCACCGCCTCCCCCAATGGCCCCCTATCCTTACCATTACGGTCCCCCTCCTCCACCGCCCCCTGGCCCCCGCTGGTAAAATTTCTCCCCTTTACACCATGATTCTCAAATTTCTTTCTTTTACACCATGATTCTCAAGTCTGATATGTATCTATTTGCTCTCTCGTTATATTAATATATTATGATCTTCTACCACAAATTGTTCATATGATTTTGCTTCTCATTAATCTCTCAATTTTATTGTTCATGTGGATTTAACAAGATGTATTGTATGGCTTAAAAATTGTATCCTCTCTCTCTCTAATGTGAATAATTTAGAAATAAAATAAGTTATTGTCTTAGAAGGAACTAGTTATTGTGCCCGGCATTGCCAGGCTTTAGTAACAATTTGAAGAGATTGTTGTTTCATAACAAACAATGTCGCTCGGAGGGGCAAGGGTATATAGAGCAACCCTTTAAGATTCATTGATAAAGATGAGGAACGATAGGAACCTATAGAAAGTTTTGTTGCAATATGAAAGCAACAATGTTATAGTTGTGGAGGGAGGTAGTGGTCCTTAGCATTACTCATGATTTTATTTTGATTAAGTCTTGATGGTTGTGAATCAATTGAGTCTCTAATATTTGAACCATATAATAGGTCATGGAATGCAATGGGAAAAGATACTTAGCTTTATTTCATGGGAATATAGGTGACTATTCTGTATTGCGTGGCTTACTAATCCATTTTGTTGGAATATGGGAGACTATTGTGCATGCCCTCCAATGGCACATAGGTATTGAACTTATTGGATTATTAAATTAGACAATGCTAATAATCAGACTATAATACAAATAGTAATGGTGCCCGACGTTGCCGGGCTTGAGCAAAGGAATTTTTACAATTTTAAGGCTTGTAAAAAGAATCAGCAGCAATTTGGTAGAATCAAATGATGTGCACTAAGATTATTCTCAAATGTTGTACATATTTGGTTTCGTGATTTGTTACATCTGTTAGCAAATGGTAGTTAACCCGCTAAATTGAATGAGGGGCAAGATTATGTTGGCAAATGGTTTTTTTCAGCTTTTTTTTTTTTTTTTTTGGGGGGGAGCCCGGCTGGGCTCGAATTGGGGGCGTTCGGCCTAAAAATCCGGCCATTCAAAAAAATTCAAAGCCCATGCTCTCGATGGCGTTTTGATCATATTTGTAATTCATAGCTCATAAGAGTCACGTTGAGATTTCTCAAGGGACAAGTAGGCACCATATTTTGAAAGCTCTCTCAGAAACGAGTCGAAGCCTTTGGCTTCCTCCTCGGGAGAACTGGTAGGCGTGTTGGGCACGTAGATGAGTTGGGCCCGATTATTAGAATTGAATTGAGCTGAATGATTTCTCCGGAGCCAATCGGCCTACGGGACCCAATCAAGGAGCATGACAGAGTATTACTGTCTAGAGGGCGCTCAATGTTGATATATGCAATTTAATAGGGCTATATGAAATATTTGGTCTATTTTGAAGTAAAAAAGACCGAGAACACTTCTGCAAGCATTATGTCAATCAGTTCATTATGTGCTTCACCTTCTATGTCAAATTGCTATACATCATGTAGTCATCCTATAGGTAGTTCAACACCAAGGGAATCATCTTCTAAAGTCCTCAAACATAGATTCCTTCACTTTGAAAGTAAATCAAACTGCACTATATAGCTCAAACATTAGAGTGAGGTCGAACAATGCAGGGTGGCCTCAATCCTAAGAAAACACGGTTGTATAGTTGAGTGTAATAGGCACATTTAGCTACATGAAATAAAGAAACAGCAATTGAACCAATATTTTACCATTCATATACCAATCTGCTTTCAAATTTTGCAAATGAGGCACAATGGTGAATTCATGTCTATTTCCCGTATTCAATTTGTCCACAACCATCAAGACCTGCTCAATCAAATTAAAATCATAAGTAGTTCTAAATGCCGCTACCTCCCTCCAAACCAAAGAGGGGCATCCACAACATCAACTATAACCATTGTTGCTTTCACATTATAACACAAACTCCTAAAGCCTACCAATGTCTTGCCATAAAATCATAGTAAAAGCATCATATAAACAAAGAGAACAAAATGTCACATACATAATTGAACATCTGATATCAAATTCATAATCTTTGGCCGTGGTTTCTTATCTTTACCAATAAACCTTAAACAGTCTATATCAACCTTGCCCCCACCAAGCCACATTGTTTATTCTAGCCAACAATGAAACAACCACCTCTATAAATTGTTACTAGAACCCGGCAATGCCGGGCACCATATAACTAGTAGCAATTATTTCATGTTTCAAAAACTGGCCTCATTTGGTCCAGAAGATATACAGTGCAAAGATTGTAGATGTGTGTAGTATTAGAGTTTTAATTGGTCTTTTGAATTGGCAATTTGTGTCTTGACATGGTTGGAACTCTTTTCCAAAATATCCAATGAGCAATAAACATAGAGATACATATAAGTTCTTCATAGAATAAAAACAATTTGCTATGGCCTTAGAGAATTATAAACCCTGCTACATTTGTGAAATAAGATAAGATAAGATAAGATGATTTTTTATGTCCACGGGAACCCAACGGGTTATGGGACGGCACATGCAAGGGCAACAGCCCATCTAAAACCTGGGGACTAGGCCCCATCACCAAATACAATAACCAAATATTAAAAGGCTACCAAGAATAAGAGAAGATAATGCTAATGCTAGTGGTAAATTTATGCTTCTAAAATTATCTAGACATAGCGGTCCAAGGATTGGAAGGCCATTGATCTAGAATAATTTTTGCGCCTCCCAACCGCCCATTTCTTTTTGCAAAGGGCCGCCCCTCACCTTGCAGAGCTCCTCCTTACGGTTACACAATTGAAGAGGGAGAGGTCCTCTCATCGAGAAACTAGTCCCTACGAGATGGTTTCCATGCGTCAAGAACATGTAAGCGGCTAAGAGTGTCTTGAAATCAACCAAAGGATGGCGGGGGACATGAGGTCTTGCCGCTCCCACCCTAGTAGCGGAGACAACTCCACCAGCCTTCACATGCATGACATCGGTGAAAAATGCAAAGCGACATCCATATCGGAAGGGCATCGCCCGCCTCGCCAACCCCTATAATACGAAAGTTCAGCGCCTAGTAACGTGAAGATACCGAGGTAGCTCCGCCTCCCTCGCTAAGCGCAGCATCGCGACTCCTGGTCCCCTTGGGATTGTGGAGATGTCCGATGCCCACCTCAACATGTTCCCTTCCAATGTCCGCATCGCTTCTTCAACACAATGTTTCTTGCGGGTGTAATTCAGATCTAGTGTCCAGACCGAGGCATCACTTGTGCACACATACCGGGCTTTAGGGTCCGGAACGAAGGCATGTATTAATCGGTGATAAGTGTGTCCATCTCTCAATAGACACGATCATAGATGTGGCCGTCATTCCTCCCTCGAATGAATGAGTCGCACTGGTCACGAAGTATAGGCGGCAACACCGAACTTGCGTGTCTAGAGCACTTTGGAGATCCTCCCGGGCCTTGGAAGGTAAATGTACCAGATCTGCTTGTGCCGATATGAAGAGCATTTGGGGACCAAAAGAGAAGATGGCAACTCCATTATTACACCGGAATTAGCTTGCCTCGACCATGGAGTCAGATGCTAGACCCGAGCACTTGTGGGACGGGGGACCTCCTGCAGGCAAACAATGATTCCCGAGTAGGAGGCTTTTTCTTTTCCCCGCCATCCTTACACCAAATCTCTCCTTATTACTAGCCCTTTCTATCATGGTGAAGCTCTCTAAATGAAATCAAAGCGGCTATATACAAAATTTAAATCAAAGCAGAAGCCTCGATCTAAAAGATCTGAAACACAATAACCAATACTGCAAACCCTACCAAAGCCGGCCGGAACAGGACTGTTTTGACACAGAAAACGTAACCAAAGAAGGGCATATTATACACCATCAGAAAGCTCCTGGAAAGAGCTTTCCAACGCAATAAGCCTCACCTAAAACAGAGTCCTGGATCAAAAGTTATGCTAGAAACTGTGTTGCCGGCGAAAAGCTGCACTACATGGCGCCTGAAAGGAAGAATGTCATGCCATGGAAGGATAATAGATCTGCAAAGAAAAATATAAAAGTTTGTAAAATAAGGATATAGTAAAAGAAAGCAATTGCTAATACTCTCCAATTCAAACTCTAATGAAAAGGCCATCAAGGCTTTGACAGTTGTTCTACTACAATAGAGACAACCACGCCGGGCAATTTTTCTAGTACAATAGAAAGTAGGATTTATGTAGTCATTTTCCTAACACCTACGATCTCTAATCCTAGAAACCCGATGATTAAGACTGACACCTAAGCAAGATTCTTGCTAAGATGCATCATATTCTAAAACATCCTAGTATGCAAATTCTGACCAAAAAAACAGGGGACCTCAAGAAGGGACACTGGCGTTGATAGAATTAACAAACTGGGACATGGGTACTGGGCTAGCAGCTCCTAGAGCATGTGCATTGGCTACCACCGTTGGACTCAAGATCATATAGTTGTAGCTCATCATTTCAATGTTCTACTCACAGCAGCAGCATCACAGCAGTTACTCGTCGTGATCACACAAGCATATGGAGTTAATCTCGTAGGCGTTGCGCTCATGAAGCCATATGAGATGAATAACAACATGGTGGTAACCGGGGGAATCCATCTGGTGGCGATTAGCTATGGACTGCAAGTATGGATCAAGCCGGATGCCTTTATGAATGCATTTAACCCGATCATTGTAAGTCATGGAGCAAGTGATGGTCTCGACATCGGTAGCAGGAGCAGGCAACCATGCTCTATCAGTAGCAGATCTTGAGAGCCGAGACATTATAAATGAATGCCTCCTGCACTCAAGTGCGGATATATTCCCATGAATAATAATGATGTATGTATCTACTATCAATAATAGTGGTGTATGTGTCTACTATCAATAATAGTGGTGTATATATCTACTATCAATAATAGTGGTGCATTTTCTGCCCTTGTTGGCCCACCAGCTGCATGACTTGCTTTCTTATAAAAAACAAGACCTTTAACCATCTCTGTGTCATCCATAGTTCCACCAAGGTTGTTCACAACCTTGATGTCATGCAAATCAACAGCATCAGGGCGAGCCGGATCAATAATAATAAGCATGGCATCCACAGCAAGCGGTGCTAAAAGGGATGAATGTTGACTAAAAACCTTGCTATTCAAAGAAGTACTGGCACTTTTGATAAGTGAATCGCGATCAAAAGCTCGATAGAGATGGTTATAGATGCCAATTACCTCAATAGCCTTCTCGGGTGCCTTATATAGAGAATTAGATATAACGGTAGGATGAACTCCATTTTCAAGCAAAGAAAGGCACTGTTTCAACAGAGCACCAGCAATAACTACGACACTGGTGGTGCCATCTCCAGCCACTATATTCTTGTAGACAACTCGGCAAACATTTTAGCCGCAAGTTGCATGACATTTCCGGTAGAAGTAGAAAGCATTTTATCCCTATCCCGGGGCTCAAGTCTTGTTCACCGCATACTATGTTCATTTCATGGATATCATCCTTCTGCTTTGTATCCACACACTTTTCAGTCTTTTGGCAAGATTTTATTACGCACATGAATGGTTAAGCCCCTTTTCAAAATCGTTTTAGAATCGATAGGCTAGTTGTTTTGGAATCCTCAATACCTGCACCCTTGCTGTAAATCGCAGAAAAAAAGTTGTGATGCCTAAAAGGGAAGAATAGGATCGGGCAAGATAATAACTAATAACTAACTACTAAACTGCCCAAAATGAAAGTTGCGAAACACAACAAAATAAACGGCCAAGATCGTGCACAAATTATCATCTTATTTCGGCTTTAGTATTATCATAACATATATATGTTCTTATATTTGTCCTCCCCGAATCCGCCGTTGATCCGAGATCCCACGGCTCACGTGGCTTTGGGACGTATCCTACGCCCGGGGCGGCTTGGGAGTTTGTTTTAATTATATGTAAGCGATCCTGGTCCAAAGTTGATCTGATCCCGACGCGTCGGTCCGAGATCCCACGGCTCACGTTGCTTTGGGACACATCCCACGGTGCACATGGCTTTGGGAATTATATGTAATCGATCCCACGGTCTAGGGTTGATTGTTCCTGATCGTCAATCAAGGAGATCTTACTACGGCACACGAGCTTGGCACATATCTTACGGTGCACATGACTTTGGAAATTATATGTAATAGATCCTATGGCTCATGTTGTTTTTAATTATTGTCACGTGGTGAGATCTCGACCCCCTTGATCGGGTCCAAGATCCCACGCCCAAGTTGAATGCTCATCCCTTAGGAAAAGGCTTTTAAAATTTTATGTTGTGTGGGGGATTCAACACCGGCCATCGATCCTATGGCTCATGTTGCTTTAATTATTGTCACGTGGTGAGATCTCGACCCTTGATCGGGTCCAAGATCCTATGGCCCAAGTTGAATGCTCATCCCTTAGGAAAAGGCTTTTAAAATTTTTTTATGTTGTGGGGGGATTAGAACCCGGCCATCGATCCTATGGCTCATGTTGCTTTAATTATTGTCACGTGGTGAGATCTCGACCCTTGATCGGGTCCAAGATCCTACGGCCCAAGTTGAATGCTCATCCCTTAGGAAAAGGCTTTTAAAATTTTATGTTGTGTGGGGGATTCGAACCCTAGCCATTGATCCCTCAGCCCCCCATTCTAACCACTAGACCAAGCATTAATTCTATGAATATTTTATATCCAAGATCCTATGGCCCAAGTTGAATGCTCATCCCTTAGGAAAAGGCTTTTAAAATTTTTATGTTGTGTGGGGGATTCGAACCCTGGCCATTGATCCCTCAGCCCCCCATTCTAACCACTAGACCAAGCATTAATTCTATAAATATTTTATATTTCAAAATATACTTAAGGGTAATGTTTCCATTAAGATAAAATTGGCTAGTTCAAGAAAGTTCTAGAATGTTCTGGAAGGCTCTAGAAAGTTCTAGAATCTTCTAGAAAGTTCTAGAACATAAGAGAATCTAGGGGATCCAAGAAAATTCTTCCCGTAAAGTTCCAAATTGTTCTAATAAGTTTTAGAATGTTCTAGAATGTAGGGGAATCTACGGAATGTAAGGAAATCTAGGGAAATACTTCCAGAAAAGTTCTAGAATATATTGAAAGTCTTAGAATGTTCCGTAAAGTCTTAGAATATTCTAAAAAAGTTCTAGAATGTAAAGGAATTTTAAGAATCTAATAGAATCTAAGAAAATCTTATAAAATGTAAAAGAATCTAGGAAAATATTTACAAGCCTAAGGGAATCTCTTAAAACTGGGGATCTAAGGGAATCTTCATAAAATCTAAGGAATCTAAAAAATGTTGATGAAATCTTAGAGTATCTAGGGAATCTTTATAGAATCTCTTTGAATCTTATATAATGTAAGGGAACCTAGGGTCTGTTAACCACCTAGTGAGTTAACATTGTGCATGCACATGTTAGGTGCATGCACATGTTAGGTGTCGCAGGCGGCCCGACACTTGGCATGATTAGATTAACATAAGTGTAGGGATTAGATTTAGTTAGATGTGCGGCTCAGATTTGCGGTCTACACTATATTAGACCGAGCCTCTTCGGGACATGTATTCACAGTTTATCTCAAATTTGGAGAGCCTCACTTGGCCAATGCTCCCTTCATTCTTTGTGCATATTGGTTTGTCTTCTTCTTGTTTTGTGATCATGAGCATGGCAACAGAGCATCCGGCAGTCTATAGATCGGCCGGGCAGGATGCATGCCAAGAACTCAACATTAACACCGGGCGTTGCTATGTTGTTCGCCGTGATCACTTTCTTCGCCCATCACCGCCGTTGTCTTGCTGCTTCTCATGCTTCTCTCTGCTTTTGAAGACTTCTTGTATACTATTCTTCACCCTTTAGATTTCCTTAGTTTGCCCAACCAAGTCGATTCCTCGATTCCCCGATCCGCTTTGAGGCTTTAATTTTTCAAAACGGCTGATGATTCTGCCACCTGATCCATTTAATCTCAGAACTGCTCTCAAGACCTCGTTTCTCAAGGCAGTAAGCCTGGGCCATAAATAAGGATTTTGAGTGGTGACAAGATTCTCTCTCAATAACAAGCTATCCCTAAAAATTATCAAAAATATTCATGTGTTGTTCTCAGATAAAAGTTTCAGATTTTGATTTTTCTCTCGATTCTTATCGTGTAAAACCGATGCTTTTTATTTGCACACATAAAAAAATCGCCCCTTGAGCTGCACATCTTCATGAGCAAGCAAACCGCGGATCTTCTCTTTAGAATTCGCAGAGGGCCAGCTTGGCTATATGTCGGTTTGAGTCTCAAATATCCACGAGGAGGCTCATCTCGCATCACACTGCTGCAAGCACGCAAGTGAGCATCATCAAGAGCGGTGTGCATATCCTTAACATGTCTGATTTCTCAATGCATTCTTCTTGAGTTTTTCAAGAGGGCGGCCATTTCGCGCCCCATCCATCTGCTCAAGCTGTTGCTGTGCTGCACAAAAGTCTTCCGGCAAGCATCACGCCGGTTAAAATGCGCAAAACAAGTACTTTCATTAGTCGAGTAACAAACTTGGCACACATATTGGTCAGCCGTAAACTTTCTACGTTTACCAAGTTTCAAAGAAGGGCATCATCAATGTTTGGCTCCACCGCTTACCATGTTCCTTCTGCATCTATCTTCCGGTTCATGGTACCGAGTTCATATCGCATGGCTGAAGCACATTTGAAATGTTACCGATTCAAGCAATGTAAAATCAGGCATGCCTTCCTTGGCATCACTTATTCGATCAACTTTCTATTTCCAGCCACCAAGTCTTCACGAAGCAAGAAGAGCCCCGCTTTGGATCATCCGAATGCCCAATCTTTAGCTATTTGCTATCCGGCAAATTAAATCTTTTTAAAGAGTGCAACAATTTCGGCAAATGCGTAGATCTTTCCATTTCGCCTCATGATTTCCAGAAGAACCTTGCAGATTATCAAAGCCCCGGCTTCAAAGCGAAGGCCCCGCCGATCTTCCGGTAATCCGGGCTATTTTTATATCCGGCGATCCAAAATGCCTGGCCGCTGCCCCCGTTGTCGCGCACTCACTAGGACGGCAGGATTTTTTAGGTAATTTCAGTTAATGAAAACCGATGTTTGCAGCCCCAATCAAGCGCTTCGATGACTTTGATATTTTCCCAGCTCCACGCCCACGCTAAAATGTTGGTTTCCCACGCCATGGCCCACGTTGGTTTGGTTTACCACGCCCACGCTAAAAAGTTGGTTGACTGGTCCGCCATGGACCACACGCCCACGCCACAGGGTCACGCCCACGACTCCGCGGCCTAAAGGGCCCCATTGCCACGCCACGCTTTTTGCCCACGCCCACGGCCATTGCCCCGGGTCGTGTCCACGCTCATAAATCCACACTCCGCCCTTATGCTGCCCCGCCACGCTTATGCCACGGTTGTCCACGCCTCCTACTGTGCCATGGCACTCTCTATGACAAGTCATGATTACATTTGTGAAGCTTTTCTCGTTGTTGGTCTTTTTCATCTTGGCATCCACACCGTGACCTCTCTTCACGACAAGCCCATACTCCTTATTCTTGCTCACGCTAAAGTCACATTGTATGCTTTATTTTTGGCCTATCACGGGGGACATGATTTGATGCTTAAATTTTGAAGACCCCCTCAATATTTTTCAATGGAATTTTGGGCCTTGTGCATTAAAATTGACTTACCCATGATATAAGGGAATAGTCGCTATGTTTTTTGACCCCAATTTCCTCGATCCATGTTTGCATCGACATTCGCCCCGGATCCTATTCATCATCAATGCCTTCATGAAGATCTTTCCGACACAACAAACCATTACGATTTACCATCATTTCACCCCTAAATTTTTGGCATCTTGTTGTAATTGTCAGACTTGTCTTATAAAAATCTGTACATGTTTTCGTGCTAAAAACTTTTAGGGGAGGCAAAGAGTTAACCACCTAGTGGTTAACATTGTGCATGCACATGTTAGGTGCATGCACATGTTAGGTGTCGATGGTATGCATCGACACTTGGCATGATTAGATTAACATAAGTGTAGGGATTAGATTTAGTTAGATGTACGGCTTTCCGGTTGCGGTCTACACTATATTAGACCAGAGCCTCTTCAGATGTACTCAGGTTTATCTCAAATTTGGAGAGCCTCACTTGGCCACGTTCCCTTCATTCTTTGTGCATATTGGTTTGTCTTCTTCTTGTTTTGTGATCATGAGTATGGCAGCTCTGTAGCATCCGGCAGTCATAGACTGCTGCTGCAGGATGCATGCCAAGAACTCAACATTAACAAGGGCAATCTCATAAAGTCTAATAAAGGGATCTAAGGGAATCTAAGGGGATCTAGGGGGGATCTTCATAGAATCTTGGAGAATCTACGGAAATCTAATGGAATCTAGAGAGAATCTTATAAAATTTAGAGGAATCTCCACGAAAGCTCCAAGAGAACCTTGGTAGAATCTTAGAGAATCTATGAATTTAGAGTATTCTCAAAAGATTCTTTTAGAATGTAGGGCACGACAAGAACTTGCAGCATAGGAACATGCTAATCTAATGCACCCTTCTCCGATTTTGTTTGATAAAATATCCGGATTTCCTCAAAGGAGGCAAGACTAAATTCGATACTACGTCGAAGTTTTACCATGAAGCCGACTTATCTTTGCAACAACAACACAGAGTTGCAAACTTAGGGCCAAATGCATCTCGGGATGACATTAAATTATATGAGGTCAAAAGCAACAGTAATGAAAGATCATGGGCTAAAATCTACTGCAGAGAGGTGGTACAGATGTATTATCTATTCAACTTTCTCTTCATGTATCATTTCCCCTTGACGAAAAGGCATTCCTGCATCTTCTAGTCTTCTCGAATATTCTTGTTCTTGGAATTTGTATCGGAAGTTTCTCTTCATATATAAATTGTTCCTTTCAAATTCTCCAGTTTCAGCTTGCGGATTTTTATCAAGGACATTTACAACTTCCGTAATCATCAAATTCATATTACTGCTTTCCATGATTGATTGCATCATATCTGGATCGTCTGCAAATTCGTAACACATATCCCAAAGATCTGCTTTCTCTCTTCGACATGCTAAAGGAGTCATCTCTTCTTTCACATTCTTAAGCATTTCTAGTCTGGTAGCGCTCTTTAGGCTGCTTATATCTGTCATTTCCTCCCTTAAGCAGCTAATTACGCCATTAGAACTCAAATGAATACCTTTGGAATTAGTTTCTTCATCTTTATCTTGATCTGCAATCTGAGGCTTGGGCCCACCCTGAATCTCTAGATCTTCAATTTGGACTGGGCCCTTGGAGAGTTTTGCGTTAGGAGTAGCAGCATTGACGTCTTCTACTATTTCAGATGTGCTGCCATGTGCTTGATCCATAGGTCTATTGCTCAATATCTTCATGGCTTTTCCCCTAGCATTTGTATGTAATGTAAATAAATTTGCATCTCCGATGGGAGCCGTGACCAGCCTTGCATTGCATAGTACCGGCCTCTCTAGCGTTCCTTTGGCTTTCATCTTTGGCTTGGCCACCTTCTCCTTTTGCACTATCACGCATATTGACCAGCTCTATCCTTTCGCCCTCATAAGCCCCACCACCTTCTCCTTTGGCCCTCCCCTTAGCCTCCCTCATGAACTCTTTTTGAGTTTTCTCTCTCTCTGCACCGGCGGAAAACTCTCTAGATAATTGTGTTGCATCTTCTCCCCCGCTTTCGTCCGCCTCCCCTTGGCAGCTGCACCTTCTCATTTTGCATAATCAGAACCTCATCTCGCTTTTCCGATTGGCCCTTCTTTATTAGCGGATTTCGAGCTTGTCGGCTTTGTAAGAATTTCATCAACAACAAATACTTTTTGGGCCAATGCGGTGGGTCTTTTACGACCAAACCATCATTCAATTAAATTGGGATTATGTCTATTCCAAAATCGCGCCATATAAGACTTTTTATTGACCATTATATTGAATTAACCACACTTCCTTGACCGAGTTCATTTTCGGGTTAGGAAGATGCATTTTATGTTGAAATGCAAAAGGCATTCAAATATTCGATGCAAAATGACCCATATTATGACAGAATGTTGGCAATATAAAAAGTAGAAATTGTTTTATTAATTGCCATCACAGGACGCGAAACGAAATCTAAACATTGAAATTGTAAGTGCTTTTTAATTAATAAATAATAAAGCGGTTGCTTGCTACAAAATGTAGTTTTTTAAATTGGTTCAAATTACGCTGCGGGCGCGATTTTGTTGGCATAAATAACGCATTATAATGGAACATAAACTTAACAACTAATCCGATTCGCCATTCGACAGCGCTTGCTGGCCGAGATCCGGATTTGGATCATGAACAAACCATGCTCGGATTCCATATAAGATGGATTACAACATCAAAGGATCAGGATAGAAGCGGATGGGATTCATAGCAACGACATCAAGCCAGTCCTGAAGTTCTATTTCTAGTCGCAAAGCACCGCAGTAGGGTCGCATGGTACATCTTGCGGGTGTAATAGAATGTGCCATAATAACTGTATATATGAGGAGGGCGTTTATGGTTTGCCAATTTCATGCATACCTATTTATACACACCTAAATTATTGATTTTATATATACATACAAATTATTGCAAGTATAGCAAACCAATCACATAATATAAAAAACAATACGCATACGTAACCAATAATGCTGATATAAGAACACAATATATATTCGAATGAGGTTGGTGTAAAGTATATTTTATATTCAAAACTTTTTGAAAGTGTATTTCAGATACATATATATCAAAAAGTTCCCTTTTCTAGAACGATTTTCTCAAGGTCCCCGGCATTTCCCTGTCCGACCAAGTTGCGGGTATAGTGTTTGTATCTCTTCGACTGTTTTTCCTTGAAGCTATTTCATGCAAGACACTAACAAAACGAAGTAGAACTCATCTTTGTCAAAATCTTGAGGATGATAGGATGGCGATTCAATGACTGTGGACTGATTGAAGCAACACTTTTAGAGCCATCATCCACCATGATCATGCCTTCCTTATCCTCAACACCTAGGGCATCCATCATGTGTTGCGCAAGCATTTCACAAATATCTTTTTTACCGCTTGGTTCTTTAGGGTTTGTGCATGAAGCACATTTGCTTTGATCCCGGATGGACGCCCATTCTCTATTTAGTTTCAGTGCACTACTTTCAAAACATCCCAGATATTTCTATGCTCCATAGATGACCAAATTGCACAACTAAACAGATCAAGGCCCTGGTCCATCATCTCCTTCGGATAAGGGCTGGTAAACATACTTAGTACGTGTCTCAAATGGTTGTTGCGCATACCATGACTTTTCAAACGTTGCTTTAGGTAATGTTCTACATAGCACACCATTCAAATCAAAGACCAAGACTTTTTGGGGAAGTTATCGATTACATGTAAAGGCTTAACAATAACGTATAGATAAAGAAAATCGTAAACGCCAGCGCGATTTCATTAATGATGCATGTCAACATAATTTAAGAATATGATCTCTAGGTAGCTCTAAATCGCGCCAGGCGCGATTTCTATATGCTTGTAGTTTGTAAAATGCATGGATATCAAAAAGAAACATTGTTACGATACCTTTCGCCTTCTTCATTCCCCGTGGTGTCTTCTTCCATTGCATCCTTATTCGAAGTTGTCTCGATCCGATAGAAGCACCAACCACATCGCTTTGAGATTCAGCAAGGTGAACTATACTTGATAGTTCATTACTCTTTACGCTAACCTGGCTAGTGTTTTCAGATTTGGAGTTTGCTTCATCATCATTATTGTTATTGTCATCATCCTTGTTATCTTCATCCTGTTCTATATTTTCAGAATCAAGGATGTTCGCTGCATGTGGATAGGTATTTGGTGATCCGCTGCTCTTCGGTCATCCATGATGTTGTGGCCAACCAATATAGCTTTCTCCTATTCTCTCGCTCCTTAACAAACTGCGGTATTTCGGCCTTAGAGGTAGAAGCTTTGCTTTTGCACCTTTGCCGATTGGTCCCCTAGGTGCTTCCTCTAGTACTTTCTCAAAGAAGAGGTCCAAAATTTTTTGGCTCGACCATCGAGACCACGCTGGCATTTCCTTGCTAACTTCAAAGCTTCTCCGATGTAACCTCCAACGTGAAGTTCCCGGCAAGTTGTTCCCAATGGACAAAATGCTTCAATGAGATAATCGAAAAAGGTCCATAGAGAACCTTCTTGTTTAGCTTCCCCTTATGTGAAGTTAGGAGCTCATACTTAATGTGGGCCCACAAGAACTGGTCGCCCCTTTCTTTTCTTCCTCTTCTTCCTCTTCTTCCTCTAACTCTTCCACGACCTTGACACCCTTCCCTTGTCTTCTTGTTCGGTGTAGAAGACGTTTTCGCATATCGTTCATCTAACTGATAGCACCGCCATGCTAGTTTGTTCCATCTGGTTTTCCCTGAGCCTTTCATATTCCTTATCATCCATCATGGCTATCATAATTATAAGCACATAAGAAATTTTACTCACTCGGTCAAGTCACCGTCCCTATTTTCATCTATGAGGATCGCTTTGATGACTTTCACGCATTCTAAGTCATTTGCAGCCCGTTAGAGCATATGCATAGGACATGCCTGAGGGACATATAGTGACAATTGTGTAGTTCATCTCGCCGGAAACCATTGCATATGTTGAAGAACGTATTATAGTCATCAAGCGACCATCCGGGTGCCTCGCTATCAAGCACTAAGAGTGTGATATCATGGGGACCGCGCCCACTTTCAGTAATTTTGAAACCAAAGGACACTTGATAAAAAGTGCATTCCGCTCGGGTCCGCTTTCACCATCGCGACTTTTCGCTTTTAAGTCGGATGCAACTTTAGTGTGAATCCCATCGATCTTTGCAACGTTTCTTCAACTTCGCCGCTTGAAAAGTCTTTGGACCAAAATACATACTTCTTTAGGTCGCCGTTGGAGACGTTATATTTTTGCATGAGTCCTAACTCCGATAACCCA
Organism: Isoetes taiwanensis; assembly: GCA_021234155.1. Lineage (NCBI taxonomy): Eukaryota > Viridiplantae > Streptophyta > Lycopodiopsida > Isoetales > Isoetaceae > Isoetes > Isoetes taiwanensis. Next base: position 63,446 of record JAJEKV010000430.1, read on the forward strand.
CCATTCTCCGTAAGCCTTTGTAATTCTCACCAACTGCCTTTTTGAGCACTCTAATGTTTTTCACCTCACCAGATGCATCTTCAAATGATTCCATAGCCTTGTTGCCGAGGTTTTTTTGTAAAGGATTTCCTTTTCGGACAACCTATCCAATCGAGTGGCCTTTGATCGCCCAACTTTGGGCCGACCCTCATCTCATTTATATGGATATCAAAAATTGATGTGTCACCAGGAGGAAATCTTCCTTGTGAATCGGGCAACTTCTTCTCCACGAGGCATCCCGAATTCATTCCATTTCTCCCATACTAGATCCGAAGCAAAACTATCTTGCAGTGCATCATTGCGCTTGGATTGGTTCTTCAAAGATCACCCTTTTCATCTCCTTTTTTTTTTTTTTTGTTCTGGTGCTCTTTGGTCTTGTCCTCAGACATACCGACTAAAGGTCCTTTCCAGCAACTTGAATTAAGCTTTTGGGGGCTCCATGGGCCCGGGCATTGGCTTCCCCATATTCAATCTAATCGTTCCGGCATGCCGGGTTGCTCTATAGGATCGCAAGGAATAACTTCGTTAGCTTCACATAATCGAGAATTCAAACAATCCTTCTTAGTTTAAAATCGCGCCACGCCGCCATTTCAGAGTTAGAAGGCAACGCCAGCGCCGTACTATGTTTACTCTAAATAGTAAAGTATTTTTGGAACGGTATCGCTTTCGCCAAATAAGCAAAATGCACCGCGCCGATTTCATGTTATCAGTAATCACCACGCCGCGGCCGACGGTTTCCACTTTGACAGGCAATCGCTACCGGCGCCGATTTGCCTCTAATATGGAAATCGCGCCAGATGCCATCTGCATTTAAAGAAAAAAAAATGAGGGAAGAGAAAATCACCTTTTGTCATTCAGCTTTTCCCATGTCATTCAGAGTGCTTTATTTCGCTAGGTTAGTGCGTGTTGTTGAGCCGTGCTTCCAGCTTCTCAACGTATCACAAATTTTATAGAACAACTGATTCCCAAGATGATGTGCCTTATTGATGAGAACCTTTTGGGCCTCTATTGAATGCTCTCCATCTATTATCATAAAATGTATGTCAAGTTCTCGATGAAGTCCTCCGCTTGCTCCAAATGATTACCTTTTTTGTTCGGGTATCGTATGGCACTATACATTCTTGTGCATTGGCACCGCCTCGAGATTTTCGATCATGTTGTTCACTATCTCCAAGGAGTGCTGTTTTGTCATACCTTTCTCGCTATATAAATAGCTTTAGTGGACTCAAAAGCCTATCCACGGATTCGATAGGTGAAGCTCAAACCCGATGGATACTTGTCGGCATATTTCTTGATTTTGCTCATTGCCCCATTTGCCCGGCACTTTCTTTATCATAGATGGATTTCTCCGCTTCTTTAGAGCTAGCTTCTTCCCTTATCCTTCTTTGCTGTGAAGTAGACACCACCCGAGGGCTCGTGGGCTAATGGCCTGCCGAACAACCGTAAGCCCCTCGTGATATTCGTTTAGGAGTCAATGGCTCGCCAACTTTCCAGCCAAATTTAAAGAGGTTATCGGCCATGTCGTCTGACCTTAATGATCTCTTTAAAAGAGCTAATGACCGTGATCGATTGATCTTCTTTAGGCTCTTCTTATTTTTGGCCCACTTCAACTAGCAAGTGAACAGAAAGAATCGTCCCTATATTTCGATGTGATAAGAATTCCCCCTTCTTCATTTGATTAGTCTCTCTTACCCCTATACATGAATATGAGGTATGTCTTCCCACCGTTTTACCATTCTGACCCTCTACAAGATCTTCTTTCCGGACATGGAGGTTCTACCCGAGCCTTTATTATTCCGGATGTATCTTCTAACGCCAATACATGCCGCAGTGTCCAGAATAAGTAACATCTTCATCCTCCCCTTTGCTTTTTCCGGGTTGAAGAGGTCTCGCCTTTTGCTTGGTTCTCCTTTTGATTGGCTTTTTGTGATCCTCAGAAAATTACAAAGACATGGTTTAATCTTTTAATGCTAAAACATATGCTATGTCGAAATATATGCAAGAAAAAAATGCTTTGGCGATTTGAAAAGAATACAGAGCAAGTTCATTTACTTAAAATGCTCAGGACACAACTAACTATAAAAAATACAACTTAAATTGTCGAATCTACATCTCAAGATATAGAAAACTAACGTAATGCCTTATTCAATCTGCGGCTTTGACACAAATAACTATAAACACCACAACTTAAAGAGTTGAATCTTCATCGTGAGGACACAACAAACTATAAAACACAACTAACTACTGAATCATCGCTTAGCCACACATTACATACATTTTTGGGACATATAAACTCAAATATTAGAGGACACATGCTTCTTATCTGATAATAACTCTATTATTACGTAAAAAATATCCTAAAAAAAAACCTAACAAAAAAAAGGGACACAAAAAATCAATTCTGAGAACAAAACAGATCAATTACATGAGGCGCTTATCGGAATTGTGCTTTCGGCTTGTTCAGAAACCTCCTGTGCTTTGCATTTGTGCTTTGGCCTCGTCCGCCCACCTCTACCGCGGCACGGGCCACGCCGATCCTCTAGACGCCTATAGAACCGCAAGTGCGGATAATATGAGATCGGGTTTTGGTTTAAACTTATATGTATGCGTTCATAATCTAGGCCGCCGATTTACAACCAGAATTCAAATTGCAAGGCCCTTTTCAATTATAATACCGCTTTAATTAACCGCCTGGTCCCGGCCATTTACAATTTAAAATGTGTTTTTCTTTTCAATGCAATTTCAAGAAAACAAATAATAATTATTTTCAAGAAACGCATATGTGGCAATCTACTACCACCTAATCGACCACCTACTATCAAAGCGCCCTCAATCGACCCAAGATCAATCAGAGCGCCCTCAGACCCGTCCTCAGAGCGCCCAAGATCAAGATCAATCGGCCGCCTTAGAGCGCCCAAGAATCGAGCGCCTAAGATCGGCTAATCGATCCCAAGATCAAACGATGTCCGCTGAACCGAGATGAGGTGGTTCCATTTCAATTTATTTTTCGCCCTCTATTTTTCCCAATTCGTCCTTTATTTTTCCGAATTCGTCCTTTATATTTCCCAATGCCAATTCTAGCATTCTGGTTCTTTATCAGTGTTGGAGAAGAATGCTATCTTTTAACAGCAAACTTGAAGCGCCGAGTAGGATTATGTAAAATCGAAGATCTGAATCCAAGTTCTATGTGTCATGGTGTTCCTTTTGGAAACAGTCAGAAGATTTCCATTATAAACCGTAATTATGAAGATGAGGCTCTTCCAAGAAGACATCCCTATGGCTTATACAACAGGAAAGCGTAGGCACATTTGTAGCATGGCCAAAAGAACGTTTGAAAAAGGTATGCATATTAGATATTCTAAAAAAAGAATATATCATAACATCTGTGATGTTGTGAATTTTGAATTTTGATGTTTTAGCCAGTTTTATCAACCCCATGAAACCACACATTAATGAAAACGTAGTTTCTGGAGTTGGTCATACCGGGCCGGAGGGCATCAAGCGATTCAATGTTTTCCACATTGCATATAAAAACATAATAAACTAAGCGTGACATAAAAGTATAAAGGCAAATTGCGCCAGCGAAGTTTGTATTCATATTCAAAAAAGTATATGTACATTTCTTCTCAAAAATGTGCCAGCGCGAATTCCTTCTATCTCTACAACATGTCACATAGGCCCACTTCATCGGGCCCAATACCGCCAAAAAGTCCCACCTGAACCACTCGATATGACAGGATCCTCATCTTCCCTGCGAATGTCGAGTCTCCAAATCAGAATGTCCCGTCGATCCTTGATACTCCTAATCAAATCCTCGTGACTTATTTGTTGGCATGAGCCTTACTAAGAGCATGAGGAGCCGCATATGTCCAAAGGATGCGATGGAAGCATTCCCATGGCCCCGATACAGACCGGGTCATATGGATTCTCCAACTCTTTGAATGTTTTGAACAAGACAATCAAGTAATATCTTTACAGTGGTCCAGCGTTGATGGTCGTGGGTGGGAAGTGTATTTGAACTAGAACCAGCCGCTGTATTTGAACTAGGAGCAACCAAAGGTATTTGCAAAAGGAGCATCCATGGCACTAGAACAAGAGAAATTAACTAATTAGCAAAATGATATTACTCTCCCCATAAAACGATTCTCAACATAGATAATTCAAAACGCCAGCAGCGCTTGTTTTGTTTTTTTCACGCATCTATTTCACACGCTACCGGGCGCGATTTTCAGCAGAGCCGCATGAAATAGAAAAGCCAAACTACAAATGCGCTCGGGCGCGCTTTGATTAACCTAGTGAAAAATCGAACCCAAAAATAGAAATGCGCCAAGCGATTTCTCCCCATTGTAACATTATTCTAACGTAATGCATAATAATGCGTAATGCACGTAATTCAAAATATGAAGCAAAGTGAATATGAAGGCGATAGAATAGAATAGAATAGAATAGAATAGAATAGAATAGAATAGAATGAAGGCGTATAGAGCGGATATATAATAATAATACTCCTTGTTTAGTTCATTATTTAGTTCATTGTTTTAGTTCATTATTTAGAGCAGTATAGAGGAAGAGCTAGTGAAATAGAATAAGAGCAGAATAAAGAAACCATATAAGCAAGATCATAGAGCAAATAGATCATAGAGCAAGATCATATAGGCAAGATCATAGAGCAAGATCATATAAACAATAGAACATGTTTATAAGCAATAGATCTATATATGAAGGTGCTAGGGCAGTTTAGGACTGATGCATGTAAAAGTCTAAGCCGTAAAGCACTCCCTTGATTAACCCCTCAAGCTCATATACTACTTTTAAGTAAAGAACAGGGAAATACTAACCTATTTGTGTTCAGACCGAGCTTTGAGCCTTTGCCTTGAGCCGAAACCAAAATTCAAAACAAAAGTTGATTTGAGCCGAGAAGAAGCCAATAGCAGATGATTTAAGCCTTAAGAAGTTTTAAGAAGCCGAGAAGAAGCAATAGCAGATAATTTGGAAACCGAGAAGCCGAGAAGCTTTAACACAAAACCAAAAAACCAGAAAACTTTGTTATTGCAAGTCAAGCCAAAACCGGAGAGATTGTAGAGAGTCGAACTTTAGCCGAATGCTTTGTAGAAACCTTCGAGCGTATAAAAGCGTATTGAAGTGTATAGAAGTTTAGAAGGTATTGAAGCCGAGAAAGATAGAAGATAAGATAATATTCTCCTCCTTAGGTCATGCGTAAAGATAGATGCCGAGAAAGATAGATTGAGTGGTAGAAGTATTCCTTAGGTCATACAGCCAGATAGATTGAAGATAGAAAGATAGATGCCGAGAAACATAGATTGAAGTCGAGAAGCGATAGAAGCCGAGAAAGCCGAGAAATTGGAAGCCAAATTGTGCTGGCCTTGAATGCCCGGAATTGGAAGTGTATACTGAATTAGAAAAGTTCGAAAGTGTGAGAGAAAAGTTCAAAAGGAATGCTAACTTGAAATAATAACTGCTTTTAAAATTTCGTACCGCGCCATTATAACTTCCGCCAAAATTTATTACAAGGGTTAATTGTTTTAAGGACAATTGTTTTAAGGGTTAATTGTTTTAAGGACAATTGTTTTAAGGGTTAATTGTTTTAAGGGTTATTAAGTTTTAAAGTTTAAAAGTTATGAGTTATAAGTTTATATATGCTAGTTTTAAGTTAAAAGTTAAGTTATAAGTTTAAAAGTTCATGAATTAGAACTTCTAACCTTAAAACTTTTAACCTACAATAACTTTCCAACCTTAAAATTTCTAACCTATAATAACCTATAATAAACTTCTTAACCTTTAATGCTAACCTATAATAACCTTTAAAAATTGTTTCTAAGGTTATTATAGGATACAAGTTAGAAGGTTATAAGTAGAGGGTTTTATTTATATATAATGTTGAGGAAAATAACTTGGGGAATCCCATTATATAAATAGAATGATCAAATAGAATAAGACATATGAGGCTTTCATTTATGAACATGTTAGTGAGAGGTTATTTGGATATGCTAACTTACTATATGTTTTTATGCATTCTAGGTCAATGGCATGCAAAATGCTAAAAAAAAGCCCCCCATGATGCTGATCAAGGCAAGGAAAAATCCCCAACTAATGAACATGATGGCCAAGGAAAGGAAAATACCTTGAAATGATGTTGATGATGGCAAAGGAAAGGAAAAGACTCCAAATGATGTTGATGATGGCAAAGGAAAGGAAAAAGACCTCAAATAAAAAGGATGATGCCAAAGGAAAGGAAATTGTATTTTATACTCTGTCGATTGAAAAAACAAAAGGTCAAGATCCCATGCATGCAACAGAGAGGAGAGGGAGAAGGGATTATTGTTCTAGCAGATCCTATCAATGCAAAGAATGATGAAAGATTAGGGGAGGACAAAGTTAGGTGTGGCAATCTCAAAATTATATGACAATTGAAGGAAAAGGGTTCAGTGCAAACAAGAATGCCTTGCTTGTGTGAAGCAACTAGAGGTTCCAACTATTGTTGCATGGCCTAGGGACAAGATTCAAATCGAGGGGAACTACATGTTTCCTATAGAAGTAGAATTTGGGTTGACTAGTCAAAGTCAAAGTCAACTAGGGCGAAATTTAAGGGCCGAAAGGTGGTAAGTCTATCTACTCCGAATTTTTAGGCAAGTTGATAAACCTTCTAGATAAAGGAGATGCACAATTTGACAAGTGGACGAATCAAGATTGGAAAGCTGCAGCAGGGTGACTATAAGACAAGGGGATGAATGACCACATCTTGGCTCTTCTTGCAAGCGCCAGAATTGGGAGGTTGCGACTATACACAGGGGGAACGATGCTGGAATTGGATGAATAGTGGTTTATTGACTATTTGGTTTAATGACCATTGAAAGTTATTGTGTTGAATGACCTTAGAATAATTTGAAGTTGAATGGAATTGCTGTGACAATCTTCTTGAAACTTAAGGCTTGTAGTGCAATAAAAATCATCATTGGTATCAGAGCTAACTAGTTCCTGTCCTGTGATAATGACAACCAGATTCGGGGCAAATCTATTGAACTCTACTGAAGTGTTTAAAGGAGATGGAGGATTTCAAATCTGGAAGGAAGGTATTAGAGCTGTGCTAGAATTTGAGAAGTTATGGTATTTATTTGAGGGCAGCTCCACACATACTGTAAGTGCAGGGGCATCTAGCTCAGGAGGATCAAGTCCTGCTGCTAGCCCAAGCACTAAAACTGATGGTGACTCTGCAGCTGAAGGTGCAACTGGTAAAGGGGGAAGTCCTCCAAGTGCAGGTGATGATGCAAAGATTATGGAAGCTCAAGCCATAATCATGTGTAAAGTAGGAACTGCCTTAAAGTTGAAACTTCGAGGCATGAAGCCAAAGGAGATGTGGGATTATCTCATAAAGCATTATGAACAAAAAAGCTCTTCACAAATAGACATGTTGGAAAAGGAGCTAAGAAAGATGAAGTTGTTTGAAAAAGATAATTTAACTGACTTCCTAGAAAGATTTGATTCTGTTATTGCAGATCTTGAGGGAGCTGGGAATATATTAAATGAACAATACCAGATATTGGCATTGGCAAGGTCTGTGTCTCATAATCATCAGCTGGCAACTCTGCTCAGGAATGTAGCCACATCCAAAGAACATGCTATCAGGATGATTCGCACAGAGTTCGAGCAGACTAGAGGGAGCCAGGAGGAAGATGAACATTCAACTGAAGTGTTATATACAGGCAAGTCCAAAAAATGGAGTTTTGTTAAATTTCAAAAGGAAAAACTAGGACCTTGCTATTCTTGTAATCAATATGGACACTTAAGGAGTGAATGTCCAAATAGTAGTGAGAAAGAAGTTAGATGCTTTAATTGTGAGGGCAAAGGTCATTTTGCCTCAGACTGTCCAAGTCCTAAAAAGGGAAGGGGAAGAGGAAGATCTGGTGGAAACAGAGGTGGCAGAGGTGGTAGAGGAAGGGGAAGCTTCAGAGGTGGTGCAAGTATCAATGTAGTAGAAAAACAAGCCAGTAGTGAAGGTGAATCAGAAGATGATACTGTGGAGGTAAGAAAACATTTGACTTGTAATATCTCGTTGCCTTCAAGAAAGGATAATAACAAGTTTGTTGTAATAGATTCAGGAGCAGAGAAAAGTGTGATGTGTGATCTGCATATGCTTAAAGACTGGCAGAAGAAAGGACATGTCCAACTTGGAGATGGAGGCATTAAGGAAATAGAAGATTCTGGAGTGTTAGAACTGTTTGATTTGAATGGAAAAATTGTCAAATTGAGAGACGTTTTGTGTGTACCTAGTCTAGTGAGAAATCTTATATCTGTTTGTCAACTGGTAGATTTGGGATACAAAGTATTGTTTGAGCAACTTCAATGTAAAGTGTTTTTTGATGGTGAATTGAAGTTTATTGGAAAACGTGTTGGGAATCTATTTGGACTTGATATTGAGCACCTTCCTGAAATAAATCTTGTTGAATATCCAGATCTGAAACTATGGCATAACAGACTTTGTCATACAAATTCTACCATTATAGAAGCACTTGGAAAGAAGGGGCTAATTTCTGCTAAACCAGTAGAAGGAAAATTTATGTGTGGTGGTTGTCAATTAGGGAAGTAATCAAGACTACCATTCAAAAAGTCAAATAAAAGAGCAAAGGGCATTTTGGACTTAATACACACAGATTTATGTGGTCCAATAAATATTACAAGTTTGACTGGACACAAATATTTTATGAGCTTCATAGATGATAACTAAATGCTATTTATTGAAAACTAAGGATCAAGCATTTGATGCCTTGAAATTGTTTGCTGCTGAATCAGAGTTGGAAACAGGAAGGAAGATAAAATGTATAAGGTCTGATAGGGGAGGTGAATATGTGTCAGATGAGTTTAGAGCTTTTTGTGCAAATAGAGGAATTAAGAGACAACTAACGTGTAGGTATTCACCACAACAAAATGGAGTTGCAGAAAGAAAGAACAGGACACTGCTTGATGCTGTAAGATCCATGCTAAAATATTCAGGACTTCCGAATTTTCTCTGGGATGAAGCTATTAAAACAGCAGTGTATGTACAAAATCTGCTACCATCTTCGAGCATAAAAGGAGCCATACCAGATATGTTGTGGACAGGTAAGTGTCCAACCTATGAAAATTTAAAGGCTTATGGATGTTTGTGTTTTGTGCATGTTCCAGAAGAATTAAGAAAAAAATTGGATGATAGAGCCTACATAGCATATCTCGTAGGGTATGACTCAAATTCTAAAGCATTCAGATTATATGATCCTGCAAGAAGGAAAATCATAATTAGTAGAGATGTTGTTTTCAATGAGAAAGAATTCTATAGGAAGATTCCTAAGATAAATTCAGAAGATATGTCTGAATGCAAAAAAGAAGAAGAGTTGACAGAAATAAAACAAAACCTAAATGAGAAGGAGGAGAGAATTAAAGATCAAATGGATATGAGTGACTCGATAATGAGTCCCGAAATAGCCCTGAGAGCGAAATTGAACCTAGGATGAATCAAAGCATTGAAATGGAAGAGGAAGAAGTTATTAAGCCAGACAAACTCAAAAGGAAAGCAAAGAGGATAGAAGCTCAAATATTAGCAGATGAAGCCAAACATGATGTGGAACTACATGGCGTAGGCGAGGTGGGAAAAAGCAAAAGATTGAAGCCAATTGAAGGTGAGATTCATACAGTATTTGACATACTCGTGCTTGAATCTGATAAAGTACCTCAAAGTTATAATGAAGCCATAAGTGACATTAATGCAAAACACTGGAGACATGCAATGGAAGAAGAAATGAAGGCTTTTAAAAGAACAGGTACATACACTGTAGTAGATATGCCCTTGGACAAAAATATAGTTGGAAATAAGTGGATATATCGAATAAAACATGGAGTAGATGGAAAAACAAAGAAATTTAAAGCCAGGCTTGTTGCACAAGGGTTTACACAGAAAAAGGGTGAAGACTTTGATGAAACCTTTTCACCTTTAGTCAAGATAAACAGTTTAAGAATGCTTCTGGCCATTGCTAATGCATGTAATTTTGAAATACATCACATGGATGTGAGCACAGCATTTTTAAATGCCAGATTGGAAGAAGAAATTTATTTAAAACCTGCAGCTGGCTTTGATGAAGAAAAAGGGAAAGTTTGGAAACTAAATAGAGCAGTGTATGGTCTCAAACAGTCTCCTAGAGAATGGTACAAATGCATGGATGGATATTTGTTAGAACAAGGTTTCAAAAAACTTAATGGTGATGGGAATCTATATATATTTAATTTGGGAGATGAATGGTGTATCATTGCATTGTATGTTGATGACAATATTATGGTGGCTAAAAGCAATAGAGTATTAAAGCATTGTAAAGAAATTCTAAAGAGAAGATTCCAGATGACTGACCTTGGTGAGTTAAAGAAATTTCTTGGGATTGATGTATCTGAAGCTTGAGGGGATCGAGAAAATACTTGTCTTAAGTCAACAAGGTCACATCCAAAATATGTTGAAGAGATTTCATATGGAAAACTGCAATGTGGCAGCCACTCCCATGGTACCTGGTCACAAAATATCTAGTGAAATGTGTCCAAGAACTGAAAGGGAAAGTATACAAATGGAAAGGGTACCCTATAGAAGTTTGATTGGATGTCTGTCATATGTAGCCAATCAGCTTTTCGACAGGATATTGCATTTGCAGTCAATATACTTAGCAGATACAATAACAATCTTGGAAAAGCACATTGGAATGCAGCCAAAAGGATTTTGAAGTATTTGAAAGGTACAGTACAATTTGGCATATTATTCAATGATACTAACTTGCAATTGCAAGCCTATTGTGATCTTGGTTGGGCGGGGAGACACGGACAAACGGAAATCCACCGAGGATATGTTGTATTGTTAGGTGGAGCTCGGTTGCATGGAAATGCAAAAAGCAATCTAGCATTGCACTTTCTAGTGCTGAGGCTGAATATAACTCAGCATCATTGGTGACAAAGGAGTTAGTTTGGGAAAGAAGACTTATGAAAGAATTAGGTTTTACACAAACAGGACCTACGGTTATATATTGTGACAATACCAGCTGCATTGCCATGACAAAAAACCCAGTTTTACATGAAAGATCAAAACATATTGAATTAGAAGTACATTTTATTAGAGATATGGTGAAGAAAGACCAAGTACATCTAACTTATGTCAGCACAGTAGATCAAATGGCAGATATTCTTACAAAGGCCCTGCCAGTTTCAAGATTTCAGCAAATAAGGGCATTGTTGCAGTGCAGTCAATATCATATGAAGGGGGAATGTTAAAATACAGTTGTCATGTGATATTACATTGTTGTCATATCTAATCTATGAGAAGCAGTGGCAGTAGATTAGAATGTGCATGAGTCATATAAAGTACTGACCTATGAGAAGCAGTGGCAGTAGGTCAACTTCTGAGGTATAAGTCAAAGGTGGCGGGCTAGTGGTACCCGGGTGTTGCTACGCTTGCTAGAAATCGTCAGATACCCCCTGCCCGCCACTTAGGGTTTTGGGTTGACTAGTCAAAGTCAAAGTCAACTAGGGCCGAAATTTAAGGTCAGTAAGTCTATCTACTCCGAATTTTTAGGCAAGTTGATAAACCTTCTAGATAAAGGAGATGCACAATTTGACAAGTGGACGAATCAAGATTGGAAAGCTGCAGCAGGGTGACTATAAGACAAGGGGATGAATGACCACATCTTGGCTCCTCTTGCAAGCGCCAAAATTGGGAGGTTGCGACTATACACAGGGGGAACGATGCTGGAATTGGATGAATAGTGGTTTATTGACTATTTGGTTTAATGACCATTGAAAGTTATTGTGTTGAATGACCTTAGAATAATTTGAAGTTGAATGGAATTGCTGTGACAATCTTCTTGAAACTTAAGGCTTGTAGTGCAGTAAAAAATCATCAAAAAGAGACATGAAAATGGTAGTAAAATTGCATTGCATGGGGAACATGGCACGGTAAGGCCTACCTCAAGAACTATAGCTGCAAAAGGAAATATTTGAAAGATATGTGGATTTCAATGAAGAAAACATGCCACATAAGAGTAAGAAGGATGAACAGTAGAGTTATTGTTGAAAAGAGATTGCCATCCCATTGTACCCGGAAAGAGCATATTAGAGGAAATAAATGCATTGCTTCGGGAACTTGGAGTGGCCTCTATATCCCAGCCAGGTTTTAGTAGGCTATGGAATAAGCATTTCAAGCATGTGACCATAGCAACTTCAAACAACTTTACCAAGTGCAATTTATGTGCTAAATTTGAAGGAGACACTAGATAAGACATTAAAACCAAGTCTAAGGGCAAAGATAAGGGAACATATGAAGGACCATATGATGGATCAACTATCATGTAGATCAACTTATTGGATGTGGAGGACCTTATACGCAATGGAACCTAATAACTATCTATGTATTATACATGATAAAATGGACCAATAGAAGACTTGTCTTCCACAATTCAAGTACATTCCTAAGTCATGTGGAAGATCATACCCTTTGCAGATTTCAATGATGGGGCAATATTGCAGCCAAGGTCCTCAGACCTATTATGGCCATTTCGGTTTAGAGTTGTGGAGTGATGGTCCAGATTTTCACATTGGGAGTATCATGAGGTGTTTAAGAAACTATGAGAAGGGTTACAATGGTCACCCTCATGAGGATCCTCTGACTAGCCCGTGCACTACATAGTGCATTGTTGGATGAAACCCCTAATAGTATTGAAAAGTTTAGCAAGGCAAGGTTTAGGAGGAATGGACCTAATGAACATGTTGTAGCTTCAACATCTCGTGCTAAACCTCGAGATCTACCTTAAAGCTCCTCTTGCAACTAGGTAATTGTGCTGGTCAAAATAAGAGGAAAGGTGGATGTTTTCTTTCCTATCCTACTTAACACTGTGGGTATTTTTTTAAAGAGTCAATTTGGGGTTCCTAATGCCGGACATACTCATGAGGATGTGGATGCATTGTTTGGAAAATATAGTCATGTATTGAGACAGCAGGGCGGTTACCAACTTTCCAGGTGCTATTGAAAATATTTCATGGATGTACAAATCCATCTCCTATAGGATCTATCATAGAAGAAGTGCCTGATTGGAAGAGTTTTGTGGATGGTTATGCTCTCGACATGGAAGGTCATTCTAGACCTCTTCAATTCACTTTTGGGTGAGAGAAGGGATTCCAATCATGCAATGGAAAATGAGACCTTCAGAGGAGAAGTGGAGAGGTGGGGCAGAAATTGGCACATGGATGCAAATGGCAAGCCTATGATACCTCCTGGTCAACCAAAAACTCTAAAACCAACTCAAGAAGTCAAGCAATTGGGATTGACTAAGGATGGCATCAATGACTACATCAAGCATTGGCAAACTAATTCGAGATGAGACTAATCGTGCATTGATAGATTATTGGAAGAAGGTGATCAACTTGTTGGATGAGGTAGACACATCCTCGGAAAGAGCTGAAAGAAGGGTGGTTCCTAAAAGTAAGTGGAAAACATTAGTCAGGCCGACGAAGATGATGGTACCATTAGTAGCATTGTGAAGGCATATGCTCTCCTCCTCAACTGATAAACACTATGTTGGTCCTAAGAAGGATAGTCCAAAATATCTAGGCATGGATTGTTATGAACCTTTCTACCCGACGTGGAGTGCCACCAATTTATAGTAGTAAAACCAAAGCAGATCTAGAGACCTATTCGGTGTGGTTGGGATACACTATCTCTTGGATATTTGCAAAGAAGAAGGTGATGTTAACTTCAATAAGGTGCGCGTGGAATGGTGGTGTCCAAGACATCGGTTGAGTAATGTCACCGATAAAGAAAGATATTCAGATTGTTGGACAAAGAGGTGGAGGAGAAATCCTAGTGATCGATCTTTGGCTAGACATTGAAACCGTATTGTACTGTGGACTCCAAAAACTATTCCTAGTAAAACAAATGAGTTACAATACCTCGGGATGTAAGGAATAAGGTTCTCATATCCTTGGGGATGTTGGTGGAAAATGATAATGCTTGGTTATTATGTATCAATCACTTTTAATAAAAGTTGTGTACTACTTGAGTTTCATGATATATGATTTTGTAATTTGAAGTTAAGGTGTGAATTTATATTCCTTATTGTGATTATATGTTAACGTCTATTCTAGTCTAAGGGCAACAAAGTTACTAAAAAGTGAATTTAACAAAGTTACTAAAAAAGTGCAATATAAAATTTATCCCAAAATTAAGACATAATCCCAATTTAATTGAATGATAGTTACCAAGGCATCTGCAGGATCTTCAACTGCATTGGAAATATCTGCAACAACGATTGAATATACGCAACCACCCAATCTGCATCTCTTCTATAATGATTTGGAATCAACAACTTTATCTCGCTATATTGAAATTGGGTCCTTCTCAAATTTAATCTTATGTGGAATAGATCTCAGCCCTCTTTCAGCAACAAAATCTGCTGCAAAACCTTCAATGGCCATGGCATGTTCGATCCTATAAACGGCTTTTGTATTCTTCTTGGCAGTCTCTTCAATTTTGACCCCATGAAAGCCGAATTGGGCTTCTGTAGCCTTCTTAAGGGCTTGAATTTCTGTAGGGAGTTGTACTATTCACATAAAATGCTAGCTGATCTATATGGTACACTGCTGCTTCTCATGGGAAAGGAAGATATTCACTCTCTTCTCATGGAGAATGGATCAGAGTTCAATAGCTACAAGTTTGGCACAGATAAAGGCTTCTATTGGGTATATAACTCCATCTTTGATCAGATCACTAGCCAAGACTACTCTTCTGCCTAGTCCTTCATCCTACACTTCATCTCCACAACTCCACACTTCACCTTACTTTCTGAACTTGTGCCAGTTGCTTATGCTCAATAATTTGTCTTTTTCTTGCTTAACATTTTTGCTATTGCACTTGGATGGTAATCTTATGATGCAGGTTATTTTGAATCCATTCATGGAAATCAGAGATCCCTACAGTCACAGCTCTATCTCAAGGGGGCAAAGCAGTCCTCTTGGCATATTTGTCACTTTTATGACTGAATTATCTGAACTCTTTGATACTTATTATTGTTGTTAACTTATTGCAACCTCAAATACCTACTAGAGGTTTAGTATATTTTGGCTGAAACTAATGTGGCAGTTCACACTCCCATTAGTAAGACAATTGTATGGCTTTAATTAATTAATGGAAAAAACATCTCTTACTTTCAAAAAAAGAAAAAAAAAGGGAACATGCTAAAACTCGGACATGCACCATAGGACACATTAAATTTCTTGTATATAGATATTTGTTTAACACACTTCAATACCACATAATGTTAGGCGGAGGACATTTCGGCAAATTTTTTACTTAGTTTCCATTTTGGTAATGTCTTCTCCCCCATCATAATCTTTCTCTTAATATGGAAAGAAAGACCAATCAGATCATGTCACGTTTAATAAAATGTCCTCCTTCCAACATTATAGCAGGGAATGTGCTTGGTTTCGACCTAGCTCGTCCGAACGGGTTTGCCAGACCTGTTACATTCTAGAACGAAGTCTATTTAGACAATCGACATATGTGCCTTTCTTCCTCCACGTGTTTGCCATTGCGAAGGTGATACAGATAGATCTAAATCGCTTATATGATAGGTTCTTTGCAACATATCCATGGGTTGGCCTTCTCCATTGGATCCATCTACATGCGATCTGCAACTTCGCAAAATAGAAACCACACAGAATAGGAGGAGTTACCTTCAAATTACATGCCAATAGTAGTTAGAAGCAAGCAACCCTCCATGCCCTTGGCTAAGATTGAATATGTAGCAAAATAACAGGGGGTTCCAAGGGGATTGGATATAGATGTAAAAATAACAATTCCTCAAACCATAGACTATATATCCCTAAAAGAATTGAATAGGTTATTATGAGCTTGAAATATTTGGTCTATTTTGAAGTAAAAGAGACCCAGAATCTACTTCTCGTAAGCATTATGTCAACCAGTTTATTTTTTTTTTTTTTTTTTTTTTTTTGGATAGCAAGAGTCAGTTTTACCATTAATTATAAAATCTCAGGTACATAGCATGTCCGTGCTTTATAAGGCAGCACATGAAAAAGTGAGAACACTTGAGAGCATCATACTATGAATATGAGCTCAAGAATAACAAGCCTAACCAGAAATTTGCAGAGAGGTGGCAAATGCTAATAAGCCCAGAAGAAAAATGATCCTCGGTGTGAATAGGTCCAAGAGATCTGACCAGAGTTGATGAGGGAGGCCACTTTGAGCTTGAGCTGCAAAACCACGCAAAAGGCAATCCTTCCAAACATAAATAGATCAAGATTAGATAAGAGCAAGGGTGTGATTAACAGATGGCTATGGAAGAGGGATTCCATGATCAGTGAAGAAGCAATCATTGAAGTAGGCATTGAAAGGGTCAGTCGATCCAAAGAAGTATTGGTTTGGGCCCCAATTATTGGAGTAAAAGAGCCTGAATTTATCTTTGTCCTCCAAGTAATATATCGGTAAGGAGCCATCTGGATCAGCAATGAGTTTATGATTGTAGTACATGGTTCTGTATCTTGTCAGCTGCCTTATAGTGAGAATGAAGTGATGATGGGCCAAGAAAGCCCAAAGGCAGTGGATCTGAACCACTTCCCTGCAAAAGGTAGATGCCCAAAGGTCTTCACTTTCCTTCAGATATCTCATGCGTCCCCTTTTCATAAGAAACGACTCCATAGATGTTGCAATATCATTTTTCATGACTGAATCCACTGGGTGCTGGCTGAATGGCGAGCTGTCATCGAATTTTCTTGCTCCCTCCCCACGCAGGAAGTCAAGATATTCTAGTTTCATCAGAAAATAAAACATTAGAATCTACAATGTTTAAATTGGAAGCAAATAAATTATAAAATCCCCTGTAAGCTCCATGAAGCTCCCATTTCCTGTCATGATTAGTTCCAACTTTATTCTTATGAGCAGTAGCAATAGTTTCAAAGTCAAATTGGAAGTTCATTTTGATCCAGAAAACTGAAGGTCTATTTTTCCCATGTAACACCGCACGATTCCTAGCCTTCCAAATATTCCAAAGGGCAATGAAAACAATTATTATTAAAGGTGTCACCATTTTGGATCAAGGATAGCAAATTTCCATCATAATGAATACCAAATTTTCCAGCAATCCAATTCCAAAAACTATTCAGTTTGGTGCAGCTAAAGATGTGACACATATCTTCAATATCATTGCATCCCAAAGGGCAGTCTGGCATGATATTAGGATATTTTTTGGAAAGGGATTGTAAGTTACTTAAACTGCCATTAGCAATAAGCCATATACAGTAGGAAATTTTGGGAGGGCAGTAAGAGTCCCAGACATTCTTGAAGAGATCTCTTAGCTGAGTAAGATTGATACCCCATTTGGTCATTGCCTTAATATTAGTAGGATCATGGGAAAGGCACTTATAAATATCTCTCACTTTATAATCAAACTTGCCATTGAGAGACCAATCACCTTTTCCTGAGTTAGGAGAAAGATTTGCCAAATAAGGCTTGATAAGGAGATATACTTTCCTGTCAGAAGATGTACCTCTGATGATATTTTTAAGAGCAGTCCAAGAAATCAGCCTATCACCATTGAAAAGATCTTTAATGTAGAACAGACCAGCATCATGCCATTTCTTGCAAATCCTGGGGTGTTTGATTGCCAGAACATTGGAATTATGATTAAGAAAGATAGGATTCCAGAAAATAGGCATATCAGAGTGCAAATGATCAGATGAAATGAATTGAAAGTGGGGGGAAATAGAATTCCAAGCCTTAATCAGATTATTCATCAAAGGAGAGATATTAGGAGCAGATTTCAGATGAGTAAAGGCTGAATTTGGCAACAGATGATGAACAGATGGGTGACCAGAAGGATGACTAAGATTGATCCAGTATCTGATGAACTTATGAGCAGGAGATTGGCTACCATAAATGGCTTTCCAAACAAATTTACCTGCAAGAGATTGAGCTTGAAGAAAAAGGTCCTTACAGCCAAGACCACCTGCTATTTTAGTCTTGCAGATAGAGCTCCAATTGACCAAATGACTGCCTTTCCAAATAAAGTTTCTGATGATTTTTTGGAGCTCAAGATAAATGCACTTAGGAGCAATTAGAGCAGTTGAGAAGTAGACATGAGAGCTAGCAAGAACCGAATTTGCAATGATAGTTCTACCTGCTAGAGTGAGATAATTCCCATAATTATTCAGCTTTTTCTTAATTCTCTGAAGGATAGGATCCCAAAGCCCTTTCAAGCTCTGATTTATAGATAGAGGCATCCCTAAAAGCTTAGTGGCTTGACCCACAGGGAGAACATTAATATCAAGAACCTGCTGATGAGGAAGATCACCAATAATTAAGCTCTTATTGACATTAAGATAAATACCAGAAGCAGCTGAAAATTGATGTATGACTTTAAGGAAGCAGTCAATATTGGCCAAATCAGCTTCTAGGAAGGAGAAAGTATCATCAGCATATTGAAGCATGGTAAGATATTCATCTGAGTTGGGGAGCTTGAGTCCATTAATCAAGCCATTTTCCTGGTAGTAGGTGATGACTTTTGTAAGCAATTCAGCTGCAACTAGAAAAAGGTAAGGAGCAAGAGGACATCCTTGCCTAACTCCACAAGATAAAGAGAAAAAACCAGAGGGCACACCATTTATAAGCACAGCTGATTTGGATCTGAGATTAAGCCCAAGGATGAGATTAATGAGCTTAGGATGAAAACCAAGTTTGACCATAGCAAATTCAAGAAAATCCCATCTGACCGAGTCAAAGGCTCTCTTGAAGTCCAGTTTAAGTAAAATGCAATTCTGGTTTGAAATTTTGTTCCAATGTAAACCCTCCATAGCTGCCACATAATTATCCGTAATGTATCTCTTGGGTAGAAAAGTCGACCGATTGGGACCGATGTTCCTTTGAAGATAGCTATTAATTACGAGAGCAATAATCTTGGCACAAAGCTTATAGGAAGTATTAGTGAGAGAGATAGGTCTCAATCTTGAAATTTATTTGGATGATCAATTTTGGGATCAAAGCTATGAATCCACTTGGCAATAGAAGTTCGAAGGCAATCATTATTCCGAAGTCATGGACCATGGAAGTAATATCATCTTTAAGGATATCTAACTTGACATAAAACTTCGGTGGCAGCCCATCGGGGACCAGGGGGATTTTCCCTTACTGAGAGAAGAAAGGGTAGTTAGGATCTCATTCTGGGAAGGAGGGTCACTTATAGTAGCATTCATAACTTCAGCACTAGAGCAGCTGGTAGGATATTATTGACCAGATTTTTGAAGTCAGTTGCCTTGGCCATGTCAGGAATAGGTTTGCTCATAAAAATATCCATATATTTGTCTCTGAAGAAAGAAGAGATGTCAGAGTGAGAAGAGTATTTTTCCCCATTATCATCCTCAACTTCAATTTATAGAGTTTGAAAGCACCCTACTTTTAGCTACCCCGAAGAAGAACTTTGAGCCGTAATCCATGTGGTTGGTGTATTTGATTTTACATCTGATGGCCGATCCTTTAGCTTCCATCTCCTCAATGTTTTTAATCTTCCTTTCTAAAACCTCCTCTCCTATTTGCAGGTTTAAATTTGTTGGATCTTGCTGAAGTAAAGATCTGATTTCCTTCATGAGCATGAGAAGTTGATTTTTTTCCATTTCGCATTGAAGATGCCTATCTTTAGACCATTTCTTAATCCAAGACTTGATAGCTTTGATTTTAGAATAGAACTGATTTTTCACCTTTTATGTCAAATTGCTAAACATCATGTAGTCATCCTACAGGTAATTCAACACCAAGGGAATCATCTTCTAAGTCCTCAAACATAGATTCCTTCACTTTGAAAGTAAATCAAACGACATTATATAGCTCAAATATTAGAGAGAGATCGAACAATGCAGGGTGGCCTCAATCCTAAGAAAACAAGGTTGTCTAGTTGAGTGTAATAGGCACGATTAGCTACATGAAATAAAAAAATAGCAATTGAACCAATATTTTACCATTCATATACCAATCTCCTTTCAAATTTTGCAAATGAGGCACAATGGTGAATTCATGTCTACTTTGCCATATTCAATTTGTCCACAACCATCAAGACCTGCTCAATCAAATTAAAATCATAAGTAGTTCTAAATGCCGCTACCTCCCTCCAAAACAAAGTGGGGCATCCACAACATCAACTATAACTATTGTTGCTTTCACATTATAACACAAACTCCTAAAGCATACCAATGCCTTGCCATAAAATCATTTCAGTAAAAGTATCATATAAACAAAGAGAACATACTGTCACATACACAATTGAACATCTTATATCAAATTCGTAATCTTTGGCAGTGGTTTCTTATCTTTACCAATAAACTTTAAAGAGTCTATATCAACCTTGCCCCCACCAAGCCACATTGTTTATTCTGGCCAACAATGAAACAACCACCTCTATAAATTGTTACTAGAGCCCGGCAATGCCGGGCACCATATAACTAGTAGCAATTATTTCATGTTTCAAAAACTGGCCTCATTTGGTCCAGAAGATATACAGTGCAAAGATTGCAGATGGATGTAATATTGTTGGAGTTTTAATTGGTCTTTTGACATGGTTGGAAATCTTTTCCAAAATATTCAATTAGCAATAAACATAGAGATACATATAAGTTCTTCATAGAATAAAAACAATTCGCTATGCCCTTAGAGAACTACAAACCCTGCTACATTTGTGAAATAAGGATAATAGATCTGAAAAAAATTATAAAAGTTTGTAAAATAAGAATATATGTGAAAAAGAACATCTAAAGGAAGCAACTGCTAATACTCTTCAATTTAAACTCCAATTCAACAATATGCCCTAATGAAAAGGGCAGCATTATTCTACTACAATAGAAACAGCTACGCCAGGCAATTTTGCTAGTACAATAGAAAGTAGGATTTATGTAGTCATTTTCCTAAACACCTAGGATCTCTAATCCTAGAAATCCGATGATTAAGACTGACACCTAAGCTAGATTCTTGCTAGGATGCATCATATTCTAAAACATCCTAGTATGCAAATTCCGACCAAAAAAAAAGGGGACCTCAAGAAGGGACGTTTGGCGTTGATAGAATTAACAAACTGGGACACAGGTACTGGGTTAGCAGTTGCTAGCTCATGTGCATTGGCTACCACTACTGGACTCAAGATCATATAGTTGTAGCTCATCATTTCAATGTTCTGCTTCTTTATGGTTGACTTGTCGTCAGTGTGCGTCTCCATGTTAACATAGCTCCAGAATATGGTTCCCACCAGATAAGGTTTACCGACAACATCTCCATTGATTCGATACACACTGTAGAGAGTCTTCTGCACCTTTTTCGAAGATGACGAGCCCATGCTCTCGATGGCAGTTTTGATCATACTTGTAATTCCTGAAGCCACCTCCAAGGTATTTGATGCACCCATTATGGGCTCAACAGACTGGATGAAACCAGAAATTGTATTGAGGAGAGGCGCGCAGTCGATGGAGTTGTGCTCATAGGAGTCACGTTGAGATTTCTCAAGGGACAAGTAGGCACCATACATTGAAAGCTCTCTCAGAAACAAGTCGAAGCCTTTGGCTTCCCGCCGTGGAGAACCGGTAGGGTGAGTTGGGCACGCACTTACACTCGCCATCATTTGTCTTTGCTGAAAAATGTAGAAATAACATTCTCATGATATTTCTCAAGGGTAGCCCTTAAGGACGAAAAGTTCGTCAAAAGGCTATTTTTAAGGGTATTGAGAAATTTTGACGCTATGGTTTAGTAGGGCCCGTTATAAATGAAAAAAATAAAATTAGCCAGCATTTCTACAAACAAATCTCACTCCACTTGAAAATTTGCCACATCCACTAAGCGTCATAACTATGGGTTCGCCTTATCCTCTGCCCTCCTTCTCGAAGATTTCTTAAGGAATCGCCTAATATTCTAGGCTTTCTTCATAACCTAATCTATTCTCCATATCTATCCAGGTATATATGATAATCCCATCGATCTGAGACATCGGATCGACATTCTAGAATGGGGCGAGCATGCATGTCTTGCATGCATGCATGCAGCGCATGCCCTTTCTGGTTGGGAGTTCGCTATTTTAGGCGCGGTTCTGCATCAACGTCTCATCGGCGCCTCCTCTTCTCTCAACAGTACCTTAGTTATTCTCTTTGATTTGTTTCCGGGCATGGGAGGGGCTTCTTCCTGCTTGGTTTGGCCCATTTGGCGTTTCTTTCATGTTGTGGCATGTCCTTTCGGCCTTGGCTCTTCTTTAGCCTTCATCCCGTGACCTTAGCCCTCGATTCTAGTTTGTTAAGGAAGTTCTCCGGTATTTGGACGGTTTTATTTTGTTTTCATGCGAGCCCCATTCTAGAATCCCATCGATCCGAGACATCGGATCGACATTCTAGAATAGGCGAGCATGCATGTCTTGCATGCATGCATGCATGATGCCCTTCTACGGTTGGGGAGTTCGCTATTTTAGGCGCGGTTAAGCATCAACGTCTCATCGGGCTTCCTCTTCTCTCAAGAAGATTACCTTATTCTCTTTGAACCCACCTCCCCTTCTTTGTTTATTGTATTTGTCGCCCGCACGCGTGACCAGCCCTCTATTTGAAGAGGTTTTTGTTTTTGTCGCGGCACGCTGCGTGATCAGCCCTCCACTCGGGAGGTTTGTGTTGTCCCTGTTTTTGTTGTGTTGGTGATGTGCTTGGGTGGGTTGGCGGCGGCATCTGTTTTCGACTTCTCCATGCGTGGGTTTTGGGAGCGATTTCTATGCCTTTACGTTTGTCCAAGCCCTTGCCGAAGGCTTATCACTAGGGTTTTCCTCGAAAACCAAAGGGGGGGTTTTTAATCCCGCGTGATAAGCTTTTCGGCAGTACACCAACCACACATCTATTAGCATTGTATTTTTGGGGTCCAAATGATATAATTGGATTTTCCTTTATTTTTCGTGGGTAGTTCGTGATGTGTGGCTACCCACTGGCCCACCATTGTAGAAAATCTGGAGATGAATGAGAAGCCTATCTATCGGGCGGTTTGTTGGTTTCATCACGAGCCCCATTCTAGAATTTTAAGAGTTATTTTTGTAGCTATTGTGTTTCAAATAATTTTAAGGATGCACTGGAGAGCATTTTTTTACAGACCTCCCTTTTAATAGATTTGTTTTATCTACAAGGATAAGCCACATTCTCATTTGCAAAGGTTAAGTTGTGGTATTGCATCATGCAACTACAGTTATAATGTCTTTGTGTCCTTGATTAAATATGGATGCCAGTGAATAAAATTTCACCACAGAAATTGCACTTGGAAAATAAAGACACTTAAATCTTGGCAAAATAATATTGGCCATGATTCGCCTAGATTTCTATAAAAAACATTCATGTCTAGAAAACATTCGCCAGCATAACTAATCTTGCAACTCTATTATTTGCCTGACCTTCTAAATTATGCTTAGACGAATTTGGCCTTAAGGGCAACTCTATTCTCATCCGAGAATACTGTGGCACCATACGTTGAAAGCAATGTCGGGCACCATATAACTAGTAGCAATTATTTCATGTTTCAAAAACTGGCCTCATTTAGTCCAAGAGATATCTGGCAAAGATTGCGGATATGGGTGTAATATTGGAGTTTTAATTGGTCTTTTGACATGGTTGGAAATCTTTTCCAAAATATTCAATTAGCAATAAACATAACATATAAGTTCATCATAGAATAAAAACAATTTGCTATGCCCTTAGAGAACTATAAACCCTAGTACATTTGTGAAATAAGGATAATAGATCTGCAAAGAAAAATATAAAAGTTTGTAAAATAAGAATATAGTAGATGTGAAAAAGAACATCTAAAGGAAGCAACTGCTAATACTCTTCAATTTAAACTCCAATTTAACAATATGCCCTAATGACAAGGGCAGCAACGCTTTGACAGTTGTTCTACTACAATAGAAAGAACTACGCTGGGCAATTTTTCTAGTACAATAGAAAGTAGGATTTATGTAGTCATTTTCCTAAACACCTAGGATCTCTAATCATAGAAACCCAATGATTAAGACTGACACCTAAGCTAGATTCTTGCTAAAACGCATCATAACAAAAAACAAGATTGCGTATTAAACGGGAGCAAATCATTGAAACGGGAGCAAAAGGAATATTCCTCAAAGATTCCCTTTTTTTCCAAAAAAAGCTAAAATGAGGTAAAAATTTTATTTTGGGTATAAATTTGCATTTTGACCCCAAAAAAATCACTTTTTTTTTGTGCAAAGAGAAAATTGACTATGTCAAAGTGCGAGTTTTCCTAACAGGTTAAATTTATCCAAGTGTGTTTTTTAGACAAAACCACTAATTTAAGTGTCGTCCTACACAACATTTTGTTAGCTTGGATTGTATTCGGAAAAGCGTACTTTTAGGTTATGATGTGTCCTTTTTAATAATATAATATTTTAAAGTACCAAAATTGTATTCGGAAATACACTTTTTGCTATTCGAGGATAATGAAGTGTATTAGGAATACACTTTTGGTTTTGTTTAAAATCAAAGTGTATTCGGAATACACTTTTGATGTACAAGTTCAGAGAGTCAACAGTAATCTTGCAATTTTCCAAGTTTTTCGGGTTTTCAGCATTTTCAATGACCTTGCATTTTTTTTGTTCAATTAATATGAATGACTCTGCGATTTTATTTGTTTCTTTTATGTGGAATCTGGGGAACACCGTTCTAAATCTTTTGAAGGGATTAAAAGCGAAAATTTAACCAACAACAACTAGATTTTTTTTGGCATTGATGACCTTTCATTTTTTTTTTTTTTTTTGTGTGGATCAGGGGTCATGGTTTTAAAAATAAAGGGATATTGATTTTTTTGTTCTAAAGTCAGGGATACTGGGTTTTGGTTCAAAATGATAAGTGGGAAATGTATTCCGGAATACACTTTGTATTCCGGAATACGTTTTGATGTTTTTTTTTCACGCCTTTGCTCAAGGCGATCACTCTTTGTAGACCCCCGGGGGATGCACTTAGTAATAAAAGGGTATGGGCGTTGAAGTGTGCCCAAAAACATCCCTAGTATGGATCTTGGAAGCTAATTTAACCCTAAAAGTATATATTTTGCCCCAGGATAATGGCAAAAAAACCCCTAATGGTAAGTATACAAATCTTGAATGGTAAAAAAAACCCCTTTCTTGCATGCACATGTCCCGTTCGCAAAGAACGAATTTAGGGTGTAGACCTCGGCTACCATTTTCATGGATCTTGGCCTTGTCATTGTTGGGATCATGATTAAGCTATGGCGCTAAAGATAGTTTTCAAAGTTCGTTTCAAGTTTAGGGTTTTGACGGTTTAGTTTACTTCCGGGATCATGGCACGAAGAGAGAGATGGGTTGGGCGTAGGATGGTTTTTGGAGGAAGAGCAAGAGCCATGACGGGTTTTGGTAGAAGGTGAGGTGCTTGACCGCACCGATTGAACTTTTTGGTTGTTAGGGGTTTTGGTTGCATCGATTTAGAGGTTTGCTCCATTTGACCTTCATTATGCAGATGGTCTCAAATGGGAGAGATGGTAGCTGGATATAAAATTTCTCAGGTACAATCCTCTGAAAGCACTAGATTAACAGGCTTTTGGTATTCTGACATTGGTATGAAAAGTCTTGGAATAAGAATTCTGTTTATGTTCAGCTGTTGTGAACATGTTATTTTCTTCAAAGGAAAGCTTTTGATTATTAGAGTCGGAAGCCTGTGTTTGTGGTCCGGCTTATATGATTACCCTCGACTTTCATGCACCGATACCATTCTATGTAGTTAAATAAATGTGTCGGATATAAGGGTCTAACAAGCTCTTACTTTGGCGAGGTTAAAATGAAGTTTTTCTATGTAGGACGAAATGCACAAGTTGTTCTTTGAGAGTCAGAATAAATTGAGCGGTTTATCACCTACATGTGAATACTTAAAGGCTAAAAGCATGCATGAAAATCACGAAGCCTAAAAGAGGCATGAAATGCGCGTTGTGTTGCGTGCATGCAAGGTCCTTATTTTGCGAGATAAAAGAGGTAAATATAAGTCTGGTTTTGAAGCTTACAGGGCATGTGGATCTAAACTAAAATAGGATGCCCATACACCAGCTTGTACAAAACTGGCTGCTACAAAGGTGCATATAATTCGTGAATTTGTGGTTCAAGTTCCATTCGAGCAAAGACAAGAGAGATCTTGGACTAAAAGACTAGGTGCCAAATGTTGCAGACCATGTATTCTGATTGTGCTTTTTCATTTCACCGATTCTTGAGTTACAGCGATAGTTATATGTTGTGTTTTTTCATCACATTAAACCATATCGGCACATGAAGTGTTACATATGTCCTCTTGTTTTTTAAGCAAGTTGGTTGCATATTTGCACACACTTGGCAAAGGGCGCATCAAGTTTTATACGCTTTTAAGTTTATATCGGACTAAACCATTTCGTTTTATGCATGCATTGCTTATGAAGTGATCTTTACATATTCTGAATTTTAAGCGTGGCCTTGTTTATGTTCTTAAAGAGTAATGACATAGAGCTGCATGCTTATTGAGAAAGCAACATTTAATGGATAATCTAATCTGGTATCGGACTACAAGAAAATTGTTCATGTAGCATTTTTGGAAAAACCACTGTGGTATAGGACGATGGATTAAATTGGAACATTGCATTGCTTGGCACTTAGGTGCAAGAACTTAAGGCATTAAGGTATGTAGTTGCTTTTGCATGTATGTCTTGAGGGGTGTGGACCATTGGGCAAGCAATATGAGAGATTCAAAAGGAAAAACGTCGCTAATGTTTGCAATTGACATGGGAAAAATTGGGATTGAGACTAAAAGATAATTACCAGACCGTAGATGATGGACAAATTGTACTAGGTGCTATCTTGCATATGTTGATCTAGAAATTTTAAAACATATTTAGAGCATGAACATGAGAAAGCAAGTACCAATCAAGTCTTCTAGGCTTGATATAAATGGATAGTACAATGAAGGGATCAACCAAGGTTAACGTATGTCCCAACATGCTTTGTCTTGGTTAGTAAATGCAATATATCTCCCTTGTTTTGTATCTTGGGAAAAAATGACTACCACACTATTGTATTCTGGAATAGCATAAGAGTGCAAGGTCCTATTCCGGAATAGCATAAGAGTGCACATGCAACCAACAATCCTATTAATGCGGAATAGCATAGAAATTCCAGAAAACACCGATTAGTTTTTTAGATGATTTCGCATGCTATGGTGCTTTTACTTCATTTCACACTAGAAAACTTTTTATTTTTTACAACTTTTTCGCACCTTGCACTTTTCATGCGGTGCTCGTAATTTAACTTGTGATCTATAAAATCACCTTTTTTGTCTTGTGTTGCCAATTCATCGATTGGCAAAAGAAATAAATGTTGTTGAAATAGCGTATATAAAATCGCAATCACCATGATGTTTTGAACATAACCCTAAAAACTGCTATTTCAAGTGGTTGACATGTTGACCTAGTGGTAATTTTTTTTTTTTTTTTGGGGCTAAAATAACACATATTAAATTGTAATCACCACGATTTTTTGGCCTAAACCCCAAAAAGGGCCATTTCAAATAATTAATATGATTTTAGAAGGAAATCTTCAAACGGGAGTGCTGCAACACTCCGTTTAATATGCAACCTTGTTAAAAAAAAGGGGACCTCAAGAAGGGACGTTGGCGTTGATAGAATTAACAAACTGGGACACAGGTACTGCGGTAGCATCTCCTAGAGCATGTGCATTGGCTACCACTACTGGACTCAAGATCATATATTTGTAGCTCATCATTTCAATGTTTTGCTTCTTTACGGTTGACTTGCCGCCAGTGTGCGTCTCCATGCTCCATGTTAGGAGGATCTCCGGTGACCTTTTCGAAGATGGCGAGCCCATGCTCTCGATGGCAGTTTTGATCATACTTGTAATTCCTGAAGCCACCTCAAGGCATTTGATGCACCCATTATGGACTCAACAGAGTGGATGAAACCAGAATTTGTCTTGAGGAGGAGAGGCAGCAATCGATGGAGTTGTGCTCATAAGAGTCACGTTGAGATTTCTCAAGGGACAAGTAGGGACCATACCTTGAAAGTGCTCAGAAATGAGTGAAGCCTTGGGCTTCTGCCAAGAGAACTGGTAGGCGAGTTGGGCACGAGGCGAGTTGGGGTACGATTATTAGAATTGAATTGAGCTGAATGGTTTCCCACGGGGCCAATCGGCGTATGGGACCCAATCAAGGAGCACCGGACAGGACATGTCTAGAGGGCGCCTCGATTGATATATGCAATTTAATAGGGCTATTTTGATCTTGAAATATTTGGTCTATTTTGAAGTAAAAGAGTCCGAGAATCTACACTTCTGCAAGCATTATGTCAACAAGTTTATTATGTGCTTCACCTTCTATGTCAAATTGCTAAACATCATGTAGTCATCCTACAGGTAATTCAACACCAAGGGAATCATCTTCTAAGTCCTCAAACATAGATTCCTTCACTTTGAAAGTAAATCAAACGACATTATATAGCTCAAACATTAGAGAGAGATCGAACAATGCAGGGTGGCCTCAATCCTAAGAAAACACGGTTGTATAGTTGAGTGTAATAGGCACATTTAGCTACACGAAATAAAAAAATAGCAATTGAACCAATATTTTACCATTCATATACCAATCTCCTTTCAAATTTTGCAAATGAGGCACAATGGTGAATTCATGTCTACTTTGCCATATTCAATTTGTCCACAACCATCAAGACCTGCTCAATCAAATTAAAATCATAAGTAGTTCTAAATGCCGCTATCTCCCTCCAAAACAAAGTGGGGCATCCACAACATCAACTATAACTATTGTTGCTTCCACATTATAACACAAACTCCTAAAGCATACCAATGCCTTGCCATAAAATCATTTCAGTAAAAGTATCATATAAACAAAGAGAACATACTATCACATACACAATTGAACATCTTATATCAAATTCATAATCTTTGGCAGTGGTTTCTTATCTTTACCAATAAACCTTAAAGAGTCTATATCAACCTTGCCCCCACCAAGCCACATTGTTTATTCTGGCCAACAATGAAACAACCACCTCGATAAATTGTTACTAGAGCCCGGCAATACCGGGCACCATATAACTAGTAGCAATTATTTCATGTTTCAAAAACTGGCCTCATTTGGTCCAGAAGATATATAGTGCAAAGATTGCAGATGGGTGTAATATTGTTGGAGTTTTAATTGGTTCTATTCTATTCCAAAATATTCAATCAGCAATAAACATAGAGATACATATAAGTTCTTCATAGAATAAAAACAATTTGCTATGCCCTTAGAGAACTACAAACCCTGCTACATTTGTGAAATAAGGATAATAGATCTGAAAAAAATTATAAAAGTTTGTAAAATAAGAATATAGTAGATGTGAAAAAGAACATCTAAAGGAAGCAACTGCTAATACTCTTCAATTTAAACTCCAATTCAACAATATGCCCTAATGAAAAGGGCAGCAACGCTTTGACAGCAAGAGTTGTTCTACTACAATAGAAAAATGACGTCAGGGCAATTTTTCTAGTACAATAGAAAGTAGGATTTATGTAGTCATTTTCCTAAACGCCTAGGATCTCTAATCCTAGAAACCCAATGATTAAGACTGACACCTAAGCTAGATTCTTGCTAAGACGCATCATATTCTAAAACATCCTAGTATGCAAATTCTGACCAAAAAAAAGGGGACCTCAAGAAGGGACGTTGGCGTTGATAGAATTAACAAACTGGGACACAGGTACTGGGTTAGCAGTTGCTAGCTCATGTGCATTGGCTACCACTACTGGACTCAAGATCATATAGTTGTAGCTCATCATTTCAATGTTTTGCTTCTTTACGGTTGACTTGCCGTCAGTATGCGTCTCCATGTTAACATGGCTCCGCGAATATGGTTCCCACCGGATAAGGTTTTACCCGACAACATCTCCATTGATTCGATACACCATCAGAGAGTCTTACGCACCTTTTTCAAGAGGCAGACGAGCCCATGCTCTCGATGGCAGTTTTGATCATACTTGTAATTCCTGAAGCCACCTCCAAGGTATTTGATGCACCCATTATGGGCTCAACAGACTGGATGAAACCAGAAATTGTATTGAGGAGAGTATAAATCGATGGAGTTGTGCTCATAGGAGTCACGTTGAGATTTCTCAAGGGACAAGTAGGCACCATACATTGAAAGCTCTCTTAGAAACGAGTCGAAGCCTTTGGCTTCCTGCTCGGGAGAACTGGTAGGCGAGTTGGGCACGTACTCCACACTCACCATCGCTGTACTGAAAAATGTAGAAATAACATTCTCATGATATTTCTCAAGGGTAGCCCTTAAGGACGAAAGTTCGCCAAAAGGCTATTTTTTAAGGGTATCGAGAAATTTTGACGCTATGGTTTAGTAG
Source organism: Isoetes taiwanensis (assembly GCA_021234155.1). Taxonomy (NCBI): domain Eukaryota; kingdom Viridiplantae; phylum Streptophyta; class Lycopodiopsida; order Isoetales; family Isoetaceae; genus Isoetes; species Isoetes taiwanensis. The sequence continues at coordinate 93,967 of JAJEKV010000430.1, forward strand.
GGCCCGTTATAAATGAAAAAAATAAAATTAGCCAGTGTTTCTACAAACAAAGCTCACTCCACTTGAAAATTCGCCACATCCACTAAGCGTCATAACTATGGGTTCGCCTTATCCTCTACCCTCCTTCTCGAAGTTTTCTTAAGGAATCGCCTAATATTCTAGGCTTTCTTCATAACCTAATCTATTCTCCATATCTATCCAGGTACATATGATAATTTTAAGAGTTATTTTTGTAGCTATTGTGATTCAAATAATTTTAAGGATGCTCTGGAGAGCATTTTTTTACAGACCTCTCTTTTAATAGATTTGTTTTATCTACAAGGATAAGCCACATTCTCATTTGCAAAGGTTAAGTTGTGGTATTGCATCATACAACTATAGTTATAATGTCTTTGCGTCCTTGATTAAATATGGATGCTAGTGAATAAAATTTCACCACAGAAATTGCACTTGGAAAATAAAGACACTTAAATCTTGGCAAAATAATATTGGCCATGATTCGCCTAGATTTCTATAAAAAACATTCATGTCTAGAAAACATTCGCCAATAACTAATCTTGCAACTCTATTATTACACCGATCTTCAAAATTATGCTTAGACAAATTTGGCCTTAAGGAAGGAAGGAAGGAAGGAAAGACGAATTTTTATGTCGTAGCCCTATTCTCATCCGAGAATACTGTGGCACCATACGTTGAAAGCAATGCCGGGAACCATATAACTAATAGCAATTATTTCATGTTTCAAAAACTGGCCTCATTTAGTCCAGAAGATATACAGTGCAAAGATTGCAGATGGGTGTAATATTGGAGTTTTAATTGGTCTTTTGACATGGTTGGAAATCTTTTCCAAAATATTCAATTAGCAATAAACATAGAGATACATATAAGTTCTTCATAGAATAAAAACAATTTGCCATGCCCTTAGAGAACTATAAACCCTAGTACATTTGTGAAATAAGGATAATAGATCTGCAAAGAAAAATATAAAAGTTTGTAAAATAAGAATATAGTAGATGTGAAAAAGAACATCTAAAGGAAGCAACTGCTAATACTCTTCAACTTAAACTCCAATTCAACAATATGCCCTAATGACAAGGGCAGCAACGCTTTGACAGTTGTTCTACTACAATAGAAACAACCACGCCGGGCAATTTTTCTAGTACAATAGAAAGTAGGATTTATGTAGTCATTTTCCTAAACACCTAGGATCTCTAATCCTAGAAACCCAATGATTAAGACTGACACCTAAGCGCGGTAGCATCTCCTAGAGCATGTGCATTGGCTACCACTACTGAACTCAAGATCATATAGCTGTAGCTCATCATTTAAATGTTCTGCTTCTTTATGGTTGACTTGCCGTCAGTGTGCGTCTCCATGTTAACATGGCTCCAGAATATGGTTCCGACCGGATCTCCGCACCTTTTCCGAAGATGACGAGCCCATGCTCTCGATGGCCGTTTTGATCATACTTGTAATTCCTGAAGCCACCTCCAAGGCATTTGATGCACCCATTATGGACTCAACAGAGTGGATGAAACCAGAAATTGTCTTGAGGAGAGGCGCGCAGTCGATGGAGTGCTCATAAGAGTCACGTTGAGATTTCTCAAGGGACAAGTAGGGACTATACCTTGAAAGCTCTCGTAAACCAGTCGAAGCCTTGGGCTTCCTGCTCGGGAGAACTGGTAGGCGAGTTGGGCACGTAGACAAGTTGGGCACGATTATTAGAATTGAATTGAGCTGAATGGTTTCCACGGGGCCAATCGGCGTATGGGACCCAATCAAGGAGCATGACAGACATATTACTGTAGGGCGCTCAGTGTTGATATATGCAATTTAATAGGGCTATTTTGATCTTGAAATATTTTCCTGTTCTTGCAAAGGATCTCATTTCATTCCTCCATGGCTATTTTCCAACTTGCTGAGTTTTTCCATCAATTGCTTGTGTATAGCATTTAGGAACCTCTGGTTTTAAGATTGCCATTATGATATTTCTATCTATTTCTTCTTTCTGCAACCTTTTTGATGTCCCTTCATTTGTTCTTCCATATTTTGTAATATCCAGCCCCTTAATGCCTTCATGTAACCTTTCAATCTCTAAATTCCTCTTTTTCTTTATCACTTCTTTTTCATTGTTTTTACTATCACTGCTGTCCTCCTTTTCTTCCTCTTTGTTTGTTTCATCATCTTCACTATCATTAGTATCATCAATTGCCCCTGTATCAATGCTAGTAGACTCAACTTTCTTTTGCATATTACTGGTTTTAGCAAACAAATCCAGCCGCTACTCAAGTTTTTTCTATTTCTGTAGAGCAGAAGCTCATTCAATCTAACATCTCGACTGACTATTATTTTCCTTCCTTCTGGATAATAAATCCTATAACCCTTTGACAACTCATCATATCCGACCATGTAGCCTGTTATAGCTCTGTCATTCAATTTTGTTCTAACCTCCTTTGGCACATGAGCAAAAGCAATACTTCCAAAAACTTTAAAATATTCATACCTTATTGATGACTTGCTCCAAATCTTTTCTGGCATATGTCCATCCAAGCTTGAATTAGGTACTTTATTTTGTATGTAGACTGCAGCTCTCACAGCCTCTTCCCATAGAAAATTAGGTAACCCAGATTGTTTTAGCATTGCCCTTACTGAATCCAAGATGTACCTGTTTTTCCTTTCAGCAATCCCATTTTGTTGAGGAGTGTGACTGCATGTTACTTGTTGTTTGATCCCTTTTGTCCTGCAATAATGCTTGAACTCATTGTTAACAAATTCACCTCCCCTATCAGACCTTAAACATTTGACCTTTTTCCCTCTGAACCTTTCGACATGCTTCAAATATTCTGAAGGCTTTGTAAGCTTGATTTTTAGTCCTTAGGAAGAAGCATTTTGTATGTCTGGAATGATCATCTATAAATGTGATAAAGTATCTTCTACCTTGCATGCTTTCAATGTTAATTGGTCCACACAAGTCTGAATGTACAGGTTCCAGTAATTCCTTTGCTCTTTCGTGCCTTCTTTTAAAAGGCAATCTCGAACTTTTTCCAATCATGCAACCATAACAAGTTCCTGATTCTCCTTCTGCTGCACTAATTAGTCCCCTTTTGATCATTTCTTTGATGTTTTCTACATTTGCATGTCCAAGCCTTTCATGTCCAAGTTTAAGTGTTGGCATTTCAACTGAATTGATGCTTCCAGAAATTATCTTATTATGAAACCCAAAAAGATTTCCAACTCGTGTAGCAAGAAACTTAACTTTATTATTTTGAAGCACTTTACAATAGCTTTTGTCAAAAATGAGTTTAAAACTCATGTCAACTAGTTGACTCACTGAAATTAAGTTCCTTACAATATTTGGAACACAAAGAACATTCTTTAAATTGACCACTTTCCCATAAATAAAAAAGTACAGCAGTCCAGACTCCTCTACTTTCTCCAGCTTCCCATCTCCCATTTGCACATAAACTGAATTTGTTTTCCTTCTTTCATTGAGAGCACTTGTAGCTTTAACTACTGATCTCTCAGCTCCATTATCTATCATAAACATGTCATTAGTTTTGTTGGTATCTTTTTCTGAAACAGAGCATGCAGCATATTTGCTTACCTCAGTATCCGTATCTTCCTCATCATTGTTTTCTTGAGTAAGGTTTACACTTGCTACCTTTTCATTCCTTCCTTTACATATATTGTCTCTTCCTTTGCTTACAAATTTTCCTTTTCCTCCACTTGATCCTTTTGGACTTGGACAGTCTGCTGCAACATGGCCATACCCTTCACAATTGAAGCATTTTTTTTGTTTAATCTTAGGACAATTATTTTTGAGATGTCCATATGCTTTACAAGCATAGCAAGGACCAAGTTTGCTTTTATCGTTCCCAAAACACCCTCTCCCTTTGCCAGCAAACAGTATTTCTGAATTTTCCTCTTCTTCCCCTTTGATTATCGTTTTCTGCTCTATCTCAGTCCTTATCATTAGTTCAGCCTTTTACCTATTTCTAGCCACACTCCTAACTAGAGTAGAGAGTTGTTCATATTCTGAAAATGCTCTAGATAAGGACAACACATGGAAATCTTTTGTAATAGGCACTCCTGCTGCCTCCAAGTCAGCAACAATGTTATCATATTTTTTAAAAAACTGAGCAAGATTATCATCATCCTTAAATTTTAGTTTTCTCAGATGCCTATCAAGCATTTCAATTTGGGAGGAATTTTTAACCTCATAATGTTTAAGCAAGAAGTCCCACATTTCTTTTTGGCGTCTTGTTTTTAAGCAAAACAAAAATACTAGAGCTCAACTTACTTGCAATTATACCGCCGGCTGTGACATCTCTTTGAGTTGCTTCCACTTGAACCAGCATTAATAGATTCTTCACTAGAAGCACTTCTACCTTCAGCATTTGTACTGCTTTCACCTGTTCCAGTACTGTCTCCTTCAATTAAATCCCACAAGTCTTCTGCCTGAAGCACATCTTTCATCCTTTCTTTCCAAGCCTGAAATCCAGCTTCCCCTTGGAACATATCTACTCCACTGAGCAAAGAAGAACCAAGCCTAGTTGCCATGTTAGCTCTGATACCAATGTGAAGAAAGTTTAAAGATCCAGAGCAACAAAAACAGCCACAAAGATCCACAGATCATAGGCAACTGACTTGAATGCAAAAGTTAACAAACTTTTATCACAAGCACAAGGTCAACCTATGTTAAGCATTACCACTATCAATGAATACCATTATTCATTATAGTAATCACTTCTCTTATTGTTTCGATCGAATATATTTCACAGCAATAGACAATGCAAATTCCGGCTTCATTGTCATTGACAATACCATCCGATAGTCACCACTGAATACTTCTTATCTATTTATCTATAGATCTGAACCGATAGCCAAGGTTCTGGACCTTCCAAAGTAGCAGCCATGCTGCGAGCTTGACTGCTATTCGACCGACATCCCTTTCTTATTTTGGTCAACCAAACCTTAGGATATACATATGCATACAATTTTGGCATTTTTAACCATTGGTTAAGCCATTGGTTATTTAACCTTGTGACAATGTCTTCCCCTTATAACCCTAGTGAATATTTCATTTATTCTAGGGTCTTCATGTAGTGTTGCCACATATCCCAGTGCATGAACATATGATCATATCTATGTGGTAACGTGATCATTTCTCACATCATCTTCTAAAATCCGCAAACATAGATTCCTTCACTTTGAAAGTAAATCAAACCTCATTATATAGCTCAAACATTAGAGAATGGGATCGAACAATGCAGGAGGGTGGCCTCAATCTTAAGAACATATGGTTGTATAGTTGCGTGTAATAGACACATTTAGCTACACGAAATAAAAAACAGCAATTGAACAAATATTTTACCATTCATATACCAATCTCCTTTCAATTGCAAATGGGACACAATGGTCAATTGCTAATGCAGTCTGCTCCATGACTTGTGGGATTTCAGTCTGCTCCATGACTTGTGGGACTTGTGACTTTCATCGCTTAAGACCTGATCCTCGCTCCACCTTCAACTATGCAAAATGATGTTTTGATTATGAATTTTCCACAACGAACCCTGACATATCGTTGAGTCAGTGATTGATTGAAATAAAATTACAAGCACGAAATACATTGATAAGCAAGAAGTATACTTGATCAAGCGACAACTGAAAGAGCTCCCAGCCCGATTTTGAAGCAAATGATGATCCAAATATGTGAACCTGTCGATTCCAGTCCCATTGCTGCGAAGATATCCATGATAAAGATATACTTGAAAATCAGAACCTAATCAAGAATGAATGGGTTTGTGAGCTCACGACCAATGCATAAAAAAATGGAAGTATTTACAGAGAAAACCTAGCATTTCTGGGTCATATATTCAACTCTAAAAAATTGATGCACATACTTTTGGCCCTGGTAGGCTTTGGAGTGTACATGCCATTGGTACTATCCGCTAAACAACAAAGTGGCACATCTTTATTACTTACAGGCTGAGCAAAAGAACTTATACATGCAATGACTTAAAAAGGAATCAAATCAAATGATAGAATACATTTACTAGGATAATACATAATCCTTTCTAATCTACTTATCACATCGTGTTTTTCTTGTTTCACGCACAAGTATTTGTGGTGTGAACACAAGCACCATGAAATTTTCAATACAAGCTAGTCACTGGGGGAGCAAGAAGAGAGCATTAATGTTTTTGGTAAGGTTCTGTGCAGGCACTACAGTGATAGCCAATCATCAACCATCTTGCTCACAAGCTTACTCATGACTTCATACTTGTATGATCGCACTACAATGCATTAGAGGCCAACTGAGATCTCGTTTTGTCCTCCTAAGAGAAATGCCACATCACATTAGGACTTTTTCCATGTCATCATTTTTCATATATTTATTTGAAAATACAACCCAACAACCCCACTCAACAACCTTACCAACCCATAAAACAAATGCACCTAACATGCTCGTGAAACTTGAATTTAAACTTGGTTATGAAATACATGCACCTAACGCGATCGGGGAAGAGACATGGTCACAAAATTTGAGTTTTGGTCTTGAAGAATTATTTTGTAAAGACATGAAAATATAATGTGTATTTGGTGGGACATGATCTCGAAGCGCCAAATGGATCCTCCACGAAATCCGTTGTTTTGGCTCGAAACACCTTATCCGAAATTAGAAATTTATTTCAAAGAATGGCGCTATCTCGTTCCCTCCATGGTAAATTCAAGATTCAATTCCTTGAAAGGGGATTTTCGTGGAGCTCTTCTAAACCAGATATTAATGGCAGATATTCGGGTGTGTTTGCCATCTAAAGAGTATGGCCCAAGCTGGTCCAGAAGACAAGGTGGATTGAAGCCCAAATTAGATGAGAACCTTTTGAGAATTTCATGGGTGCAAAGCATTCAGATATATGGGCAAGAGGACATATTTATCCAAGAGATCAGGTCTTGTAAAATTTATGTGTGAAGGAAAAGCAGGCTTGTTAGGATATTGCGAGAACATGAAGATGTACATACAACAATTGTGTTGTCGATTGCAAGACACAAACAGAATTATTAACGAAAGTGAGCAGCAAATGAACATAGTGGCACAAGAGAAAAAACAATTGGAAGCCAAGATAGAATTTCTAGAGAAGGAAATTCTACATATGCACCAAGATGGTTTATTGAAGAATTTTGTAATGGGGCAAACTAACAAAAGGCGAAAACCTTATCAAGCAAGTGCAACATAGCTCGAGTCGAGTAAAGATCTTGGAGAAAAGGCTACAAAGATTGAAGAAAACACCTCTAGGTCCAAGAGAGAGGAACAAGAAAACAAAACCACTTGAGTCGTTGAAACCCGGGTTGTGGTAGCGGCAAGAAGAAGAATTTATGCTATGAAAAGAGTGCTTAACACAAAGAAAAAATAAGAAGGGAGTGAGAACCAATATAGGGGCAGCTTTGAAAACTATTGCAACAAGGGAAGAAGTTCTCTCCATGTTGAATGATCCAACAAATATTTCCTTCGAAAAAGTGTCATGGAAATGGTTCTAAAAAAGTTTACGCTAAGATTGATCGGAGGAGGTCCAAGCTAATTGCGATACATCAGGTATTAGTAGATTTGGGTATAGAGCTTTGTTTAGGGCGTTCAAGATGCACTAAAATCTATGGGAACAAAAAGGTGGTTGTGTGCGTCCCCTTTGCTGTGGAGTGTATGAGAAGGCGAAGAAATGTGGCCGATTAATAATATACTAGGTGGAATGCATTCAATTGAATCGAATTACTCAATAATCGAACAAAAAAGCTCGACAATGAATGTGATATCATCGGCTTAAACCAAAACAACAATGCGGTTTGACATGGGCGCTTTCTTGAAATTCATGGTATTCTTTTTTATCGGTATGCGACACAACCAATCTCTTTGGAGCTTTTTTACATCTTCATATCTAGGCTAACTTTTATATTAGTGTAGTAAGACTTGTAGTGTTAGATGTATGGCTTTTCTTTGCATGGCGAGATGTATGGCTAAAATCTTGGCGAGAATGCTTTGCTAGGTGAGAATGCTGGTGAATGTTAATTGCAGGTCTGTTTGAGACGATGAGTCGAGTGCGGCAATAGGTGTTGCTAAGATGCAAAGTTCCCTTGCCATTGTAAGTCCATCGGCTTGGTTGATGAGGTGGAGTGTTAAGTCGCTTTAGGCACGAATTTGGAACTTAAAAGTGGCATAAGATGGTGTGTGCATATAGTAGATAATTGTGAGAAAGGTTTGGATGGGTATACAATTGCTAAGCGATAAGTTCTTATTATTTTATGGTAAAATGTAAGAGATAAAAGAGGTTAGTTGTGCATTTATTTTTTACGGGTGATTAAGAATTCCTTAAAAGGCGAGTAATCTAGTTATGATTAGGGCTTTTAGGAGAATTTGTGTGAGGCAAAGTTTTTGCATGCTTAATAGGGCTTTAGTTTAGGGCTTGATTGTGGCTATATAGTGCTTATATTTTTCCTTAAGAAGAAGGGTGTGTTTGCGGGCTGTACCTTGATGAGGATATTTGCACCTTAGCGGGATATTGTGGGATGTGCAAATTGCAGAATGTTAAGATTGTTTGTAGGTTGATTTTAGGTTAGAGGTGCTTTATAGTTCTTTGCATCTTGAAGTTTGAGGATGCCAAGGTGTTGCACATGGTGTTGTTCAGGTGGGATTAGATTGTGAAATTTGTGTTTGTGCCATTAATGATAGGTGCGTTTAGTGCAAAATGTTTGGCTAGGTGGCTTCAATCTTTGTGCTTTCCCTTTGTTTAATGGTTGTAAGGTGTTGATTTTGTACATTTAAGTTCTTGTTTTAGTTTCATATGGGTTAGGTGCTATCACAAAAGGCGGATACGTGCATAGCCAAAACACACGTGCATAGCCAAAACGTTTATTCTTTAATGGTTAGGATGTTTTAATTCATAGATCACAGCACCGTTTATTCTTAAATGGTTAGGATGTTTTAATTCATAGATCACAGCACCTGCATCACAATTTAGCCATCGGTTGTCTTTGGTTTTTCCATCCAGGTTGTCTATGTTATATTAGAAATGTCATTATGTTGGTCTTGTTTATCCTATTGGCATAATTGCATCAAATATTGACATGTTGCATTAAATGTTGAATCCGGTTTATGAGGCAGACGTGCAGGGGAAGTTGGAAGTATGTCTCAAGCTTGACGAAATGGAATTGACAAGTAAACATAAGTTTGAGAGAGTGTCATTGGTTTTAATGAATTAATCTCTTCGCTAAGATTATTTTGAAAAAGGGCAAGTTAAGAAATCAAAGAGGATCCTCGTTGGTTTTAAATGCGATCGAGGAAGAACATACGTGGTGGCTTGGGATGTTTCAAGTGAAAAAAGAGAATTACACGGTATTAAAATAGGTGTTTGACCAAACAGAATTGCCGAGACTTATTGGATTATACGAGTCAGGAGAGCTACTCAAGGTAGATGGCCATGGCTCTTTTAAAGTTAAGTTTCACTTGGCATTAGACCTCAAAAGTGAGAAGGCAATGGATAATGTAAAGTCAACAGGGGCGCAAACTTCGAGAAATTGCATTTACTGCATGTATACCTTGAAGGAGAAAAAAAAAAGCAAGAGCACCTTGTGTTGTAATCAGGACATGCCACCAAATAGAGATAAAAAGGATAAAACATTTGGCCTTAATTTTGCCAATTCCTCTTAATAGAGTGCATTTACGCACACTTCATGCAATGGTTAGGATAGTGGAAAAAAATGATTCAACATAGTTGTTGCTTTGTTTGGAACATAAAAGGCGAGGGGGGGAAAAGAAGGGATATCAAGAGTGGAAAAATTGTTGTCGGAGGTGGGTTACATGGTGGTTGTGTGAAGCTTGAGAAGGATTTGAAGAAATCGAAGAAAAAAGCTCGGTGCACTGCCAAAGTCTCCTTGGGTGGTGAAGGCCGGACACTTCCCGAAAAACATGGATTCTAAGCGAAAAGGAGTTTTTTGAGTTTGGAGCGAAACTTGTCCAAGGCGAGAAAGATAGAATGACGGGGGGCAATGTCTCTGTAAAAGAAATTAGATGCTTGGAATGCATTTTCGAACTTAATGCTTTTCTGCGAGGCCCATTACTTGAGACCATAGGATGCCATCACATTCAAAGATGTGGTCACAAAATTACAAAAGCTTATATAGCAGTTTGGGGGAAACCGAGATTCGCATTACGTCCACATATTGCATCTGCATGGACCTTGGTTTGCAAAAACATACGAAAGCCTTGCAATCTGGAATACACAAGGTATGGAGCGCATAAACAGGCCAAGATGGCCTTTCATAGAGCAACCCAAAGGGGTGGAAGTACACCAATGTCCAAACCATTGTATCAATTAAGTCACTGGTTTTATAGAAGACTGGTCGCTAGACATGAAAGAAATACTAGACGAAGAGCAAATCCGAGTGTAGACATTGCTTTAGTAGAACTATCAAGAAAAAGGAAGAGGGAAGCATGGATGAAATCTATAGCTAATGCAATCACAACGAGCTTGGAGAGAAAGTAGACAACGTATTGGAAGTAGTTGGAAGTAGGTTTCTTATTGACAACAAATCCTATTGTGAGTATGTGGCACTTGCTAATTGAGTTACATCATATTGCTATAAATTCTTATTTCTTATGTTTGACATAATTAATATGCTGATATAGTTAATATGCTTTTTGTTGGATGATAGGTGCAGATGGTTTCAGACATTGTTAAAATTGCTGTCAGGTTTGTTGCTAGGGTGTTTTTTTATTGCTAGGGTTAGGTTGGTTAAGTCGATAGCTTACTAGTTAAGCCTACTGTTGCAAGTTTACTGTTGAGGTTGGGTCCTGGTTGGTGCAATAGAGAGGGTATTTCATGTGTTCTAATCAAGCTTTATTGCATTATTGTTCCCGTTCCTTCTAGCATTTTCATGGGATGATGCAAATGGTCATTGTTCTACAGGAAATAATGCGAAGGTTCTTCTACTGAAGATCATGTGATCATGTGATGAGGCAGTAGATCAGGGTCTGGCCATAGGTGTTGCTAAGATGCAAAGTGCCCTTGCCATTGTAAGTTGGTCACTTGCAGGCCTTAACATTTTGCAGTTACATGCATTCCCATCCTGTGTGTATACTAGATACAAGCGTATAATCCAGTATGCCAACTTGCCAGCCAAGTCATTAGTATTACCTAGTTTGCTATTCTTCAGTATTCTAATTTTGCAATGCACAAGAAATTATGGCTGATAGAACAGACCTAGATGACTTGTTAGCTATGGAGTTTAAGATAGGGGTGTCTGCGAAATGATGGTGAAAAACAGAACGTTTTTGCTTGAAAAACTTAACGGGGAAAAGAGGAAAGATATCTTGTCATTCTTCCTTCCCACGATTGGTCGACTTCGAGTGAGTCTTATCTGCCACCTAGGGTGGCTAGGCAGAGTGCAGAATCTAGTTGCAAAATTATTGAAAATCTTGTTGATGATTCTGTTAGCATGATTGGATGTACTCCTGGGGAGACTTCTGTCTCAAAGGCTGAAAAACCAGGAAGTTTTTTCAAAGCAAGTGAAGTGATGCAAGGTCGTATCCTATATTAAAAGTAAGATACATTTATAATGTTTATTTATACATGAATTTAGTCCATGGTTACTAAATCATGTGATATCTGCTTGGTGCAGAGTACATAATGGGTCCACGGTCACCCTTTATGTTTGATACAGGGAAGGAACGTTGCATTGATGTTTTTGGTAAGGTTCTGTGCAGGCACTACAGTGATAGCCAATGCATCAGCCATGCTGCTCACAAGCTTACTCATGACTTCATACTTGTATGATCGCACTACAATGGACTGGTCGGCCATTGCCATACTTTTGCCAAGCTCTGTGCGTAACATTTTGGCAATGCCATGGAATATGTAGAGTTTTGGGTTGCTTTCAGCCCCCTCGAAATGATACCCAACAAACATAGTGCGCATCTCTTTCATGCTTGTCAAGGAAGAAGCTTGAATTATGAGCTGCCTAATTATGATGGTTGGCTCTTTAATGCCACTTTCACCAACAAATGACGCAATCTCCTTCAACAATGCCTTACAGTCTCCTTTGGCATGGCGAAATTCTTGTTTAGCATAGAGTACCAATGGCATGTAGACTCCAAAGCCTACCAGGGCCGAAAGTAGACCTCCGAACCCTTTGGATTCGGCTGCAGCATCCCCGCTTGCATTGGGGATATAGTTGACGCTCGCCATGGCAGTGGCAAGAAAAGTGGAAAGGACATCAACATGAAGCTTTGGATTCAAAAAGTCTCCTCGCCACCTTTGAAGGAGGCCCTTCGAACAAGTTGAGAGCACTAGCCCGGCTAATGGCTTTGCCAATGCTAGCGGCCTCCGGAAGAAGATCATCATCTTCTGCTCTCCTTTTGATCTTCTTGCCACCCTCATGATGGAACAATTCTAAGTTACGGAGAGCTTGCTCGGCAGTCAGAAGAAGAGGAGCCATCCCTCAGCCTACAATCTACTTGATCTTACTCTTGTTCAATGTAAACTTAAAAATAATCTTACAAATTGATGATGATTTTTAATATGAACCACCATTGGTTTTGCAATGGAGTGTGAAATTTTAAACTAGTACAAAAAAAATAATATGAACCACCATTGGTTTTGCAAAATCGATATATGCATAAAACACATCTCTTAAACTATTGATGATTTTAAAAAACTATTGTACGACTGTAAAATTCATGTAATTAAACATGATATAAACTAGCAATGATTTTGCTAAATCAATGTATACTTAAAAATAATCTTACAAATTAATGATGATTTCTAGAAACTAGTACAAAAAATATGATATGAACCAATATTGGTTTTGGATAACCAAGAAGGATGCATGGTTTTTTTTTACATTATAAAAAAACCACATACATACTGGTTTTCATGTTAACTTTTTATACAAGTTCATTTTTTGGGGGCCTTGTGAAAGAAATAGATAAGGACGAAAAAAATAATAATCCAAAAGGCGGGTTATCCACGACCGGAAGATGCATACATGCACTCGGTAGCGAATTCTAAAGCTACGAGAACATGGCTTTCGGGGTTCTTAAGGCAAAGTGGTGGCATGTTCTTACCTTACGGCAATAGTTAACTTTTTGAAATCTGATCTGCCAGCTAAAATCTATGCGACATGCAATTTGCAATCGTGGAGCAAGGTGGATAAGAATGCCCACGAAACCCAAAAACCCGTTCGAAATAATAGCACGAAAACTTGTCCCCATTTTCGAAAGGATGGAAATATTTCCGACGTAGAAAACCACAAAATCTTAGGAAATCGGTTAAAAAAAAATCCAAAAACATTCCACCATACCAGAAAATCCCAATTTAACAAGATTGATTTTTCCTTAGAGAATTTCAAGCCCTAACCTTTTGCATCTGCTTCCTCAAAGTAATAATTTTCCAACATTTAGGGTTTTTCCCCCAAAGTAATAATTTTCTAAGGTGCACAATGTGTGATCAGTTTTTCTGGTAAACAATCCAGTTCTATTGTGCTTTAGTACTTATGGCTACATCCCTAACCTTTTTATCATTGCAAATCCTCCTCCACTAGCCCAAACATGCTTATATGCATTTAAGCAAAAGGAGCTATAGTTCTAATGAGCATACCCAGTTCCTGCTACTACGTTCTCCACAGCCATATCTGAAACTGGTCCTTCTCAAGAGCCATCAATCGTTAAGACATCTGGCAGTAGAATCTGATAGAATCATGTATTAAAACGTCACACAATGCATGATTTTCTAAAAGAACAAGTGTCGGCTGCAAGATCTGAGCACAACTTCCCAAAAAGGCCACGTGTCGGCTATATTGAATTAGTTAGGAAGAAAATACTTAATAAAAAAGAAAACTGCATTATATAGTATAGATTAGATTTAGCCCTATATGTTTAACAAATCCTATACATCTAACGTCGAGATAGCTTGCCCTCAAAATCTTATGGGCGTTGACCTTGTGGCGTTCACAGGTTAACAACTTCTGCCATCATAACTAGCCTACCGATATTATGCTGATGTCCAAGTGTTACAATTTTTTTATCAAACGATTGAAAAGATATAAAATAATCGTCATTTCAACACACGAAATATACAATCTGCATATACTGCAACAAAAAATACACTTGCAAGTCATACTCTCATAGAAGCAACATGGCTCCCCCCTGATGCCGAGAGCAGACCATAATCCAACACCAGAATTTGGAGGTAGAAGCAAGACAGAAATGGATGCATGCAAATCAGGAGCGTAATCCAAAACGGAAACTGAAGCAAGAACAAAAATGCAACAACAAGACCAGAACAACCAAGCCCCTTTTCTTAAGTGCCTTAAAATCTTACGAACGATGCGGCCATGCGCTGCTGTGATTCTTGGTAGAGAGTTAAATCTTATTGAATTCTACACATAAACACCATTGAAAGAATGCGATTTTTTTAAAAATCCTAAATATTAAGACCTTGTAAAATTGACACAAAATGATCTTCTGCAAACTTATGCAAAGTCTGCCAGCAAATACAACTACATGACAAAGGTATGGTTTGCACAAAGAGAAAGCTTGCGTGTGCTTCATTCAGTATATTTAAATATTTTAGGTAGGAAGTTGTTGTGGTATGGATATTCAAAATGTCATTCAATCCATCAAATGCAATCTCACATGGCGACACCTGTCAATCGTAAAGTAGGTTACAATGGCCTGGTTATTTTATACCTAGTGTTATTGCGCACTTCCAAATTGTCAAAAAGTTCAAACAGATATGGGCAAGATGATCATATAGCTACAAGACCCATGCTGTATCATTCCTCTTTGTTGGAGATCTCAACAATTATGTGTCAAACACGCTCTTGAAAACATTTAGTGCCAATATTACAATAACAAGCTACTATTATAATTACTTGTGATATGTAAGCAAACAAGATGGCATATTATGGATTGTACAATTATTGATACTAATAGCAATATTTATAGCGTCATAACAAAGTCACTTATGCTGTGGGTGACACAAAGAGTGAGGCTATAAGTGACAAATATTGTGGCACCTATAGCGTCATCCATATCTGAATGTCACAATTAATGTCATAGTGTATACTCTTCACTGGTCTGGTGACGTTTTGATGACACAAATTGACTCCTCTTATAGTTAAATAAGCTGCTGGATGAGTAAGGCAGACCGTTTATTTTAAAGTATTACTCATACAAGACTAGTACCAATTCTTTAGGCTGCCCTTATATAGATCAATGGTCATAGACTTTGTGAGGTTATGGTAATGTTAAAGTTATGTTACACACCAACATATATACAAATGTTGCTGTGAGTAATAGGCAATGGTATAAAAAATGCTCAAAGTGGCACACCTTTATTACTTACAGGGTGAGCAAAAGAACTTATACATGCAATGACTTAAAAAGGAATCAAATGATAGAATGCATTTACTAGCATAATACATAATCCTTTCTAATCTACTTATCACATGTGTTTTTCTTGTTTCGCACACAAGTATTTGTGGTGTGAACACAAGCACCATGAAGTCACTGGGGGAGCAAGAAGAGAGCATTGATGTTTTTGGTAAGGTTCTGTGCAGGCACTACAGTGATAGCCAATGCATCAGCCATGCTGCTCACAAGCTTACTCATGACTTCATACTTGTATGATCGCACTACAATGGACTGGTCGGCCATTGCCATACTTTTGCCAAGCTCTGTGCGTAACATTTTGGCAATGCCATGGAATATGTAGAGTTTTGGGTTGCTTTCAGCCCCCTCGAAATGATACCCAACAAACATAGTGCGCGTCTCTTTCATGCTTGTCAAGGAAGAAGCTTGAATTACGAGCTGCCTAATTATGATGGAACAATTCTAAGTTACGGCGAGCTTGCTCGGCAGTCAGAAGAAGAGGAGCCATCCCTCAGCCTACAATCTACTTGATCTTACTCTTGTCTATTGCTATCTTTGCGCAATGGCTCTTATCATGTTGGATAATCAAGTCCACGAGAATCCACTCGGCCCGAGGAATCTCGGATTCCACCCGTTCAACCACTTCTTATTTATTGTTCTTGTTCTATTTCTATGTTTAGTTTCCGAGCCATAAATGGACTCAACTTCTTTGTATTCATTGGAGATTCTCTTGCTTCTATAAAGAGAACTGCGGGACGGATGAATGAACAAGCTTCTATCTGTCTACATCTGCGCCTTGTTCATTCTGTGGTTGTTTTCTGGTTCTGCGGGTTTATCTAGTTTATATAACCTTACTTGGTTATGGGCCCACACACAAGCTTCTAAGCGCCTTAGTAGCCATCGATTTTTGTTCTTCCGTTCTTGTCAAGAACTACGCTTTCTTGTTTCATTTGTGTCTCTCTCCTTATTAAAAAAAAAAAAAATTTCCTTGCAAAGCATCATGGATGCAAGCTACTTACCATCTCGCCCTCTTTGAATGGCGTTTGATTCCTCGCTTCAGCGGCAAAAACTTCCAAATGTGGAAATGGCGATGCAAATGATTCTTGAGGACAAAACGACTTTGGGAAGTTTGTGAATCAGAACTTCGCTTCTCCCGACCAAGCTCACGAAGGTCACGAACCGACCATTGAGGTTATAATTGACATCCCTCCTCGGGCTGATTTTCTTGAAAAGATAGGAAGGCTAGATTGATCATTTCAACTAGCTTGGATGATACTCACCGCAAGGCTTGTCAAGGGAGCCAACCGTGCAAAGGGAGATGTGGAAGATTCTCCTTCATCATTATGAGTCTACAAGTCCGGCAACAGCTTGTGTTGAGAGGCGTCAAAACGTCTCTATGAACTTCATCTTGAGAAGATGAAAAAGTGTGTATGTTATTGAACAGCTTGCCCAAAGCATTTGAAGGGTTGGCCATAAATCTTGAAGGAAGATTGGATGATTACACTTTTGATACAGCATTAGATCGGGTCAAGAATGAAGCTCTTCTTCAGCAACAAATGAATCCATCAAAGGGGACTGATTCCCTCATGCTTGCTGATCTCAAGACAAATGAAAAGAAAGATACCAGGAAGCCAAAATTGGATAGGACCAAGATCACTTGTTACAGATGCCAGAAGGGAGGACATCTTGCAAAAGAATGCAGAGCTCCAGCACCTATTCCATCACCAACAATTGGGCAAACTCGACCTCCAGTTATTGAGCAAAACAACATGGTACAAGATTTTCTTTACCAGCCACTCGGAGTTTGATGATCTTTATCCTGCAGATCCTACTTGGTATTTGGATTACGGAGCCACAAGCCATATGTCCCCAAATCGATCAAATTTCATTTCCCTCGGTCCCTTCTCTAGTCATCGTCGGTATTGATGGGTGACAATCATCATCAATCCGGTCATAGCATCCGGGCCATTGCAATTCCACTTCAATCCGGTTGCATCAAGCTTGTCGCGATGTCTTGCATGTTCACGGCCTCCACAAAAAATCTGCTCTCTGTTAGTAAGATAACAGATCTTTGGGTGAAGGTTGTGTTTACATCAAATCTTTGTCATGTGACCAACAAGAAAAGAGATATATCGCCAACGCAATTGGATGCCGGAAATCTCTATCAAATTGAAGATGGCACCTCCATGGTTGAACAAACTAATTTGGTAATTGCTCCTCCTTCTAAGCATTCCATTTGGCATTACAGATTTGGCCATATCTCTCCAGCCCGTCTTCATCATATTGTCACAAAGAAGGGGTTAAGACCCAGCATTCATTTGACTCCTTGTAATGCCTCATGAGTAAAACCACCAGAGTACATTTTCCATCCTCTGATTCACATGCCTCTCAAATCCTAGAACTGATCCATGGTGACATTTGCGGCCCCATTCAGCCAACAACTGTAAGTGGTGCTCGTTATATCCTCATGTTTCTTGATGATCATACAAGAAAAATGTTTGTCTATTTGCTGAGATCCAAATCTGAAGCCTTTGACCAATTTGTGGCATTTCAAGTGGAGTTTGAAAGATTTCTGAGGAAAGAAAGTGATCTCTTTTAGACCGATGGTGGAGGAGAGTTCGCTCCAACAAATTTGCAACCTATTGTTACGGCGGGGATACAACACCAAATTACTTCGCCTTTACTCTCTCGAGCAAAATGGGAGAGTTGAGAGAGCAAAAGAACCTTGGTGGAGATGGCTAGAACACTCCTAAACACCATGAGCATGCACTGTCAAGTATTGGGGAGAAGCAATTCTTACTGCGGCGTATATCAACAACGAGCACCTCATAGTGGCATTGAGCATCAAATTCGGAAGAATTATGGTCAGGTCAGCCTATTTCGTGAATCACCTTCGTGTCTTTTGGTGTAAAAGCATTTCCTCTCATGCATCTTGGTAGAAAATCCAAAATGGCCCCAAAAACAAAAGAATGCATGTTTATAGGCTATTGTTTGAATAGAAAAGCCTATAGACTTCTAGATCTTCAATCCCAAACTCTGATTATAAGTTGTCATGTTTCCTTCAATGAGCATGAATCATGCTTTTTCAGATTGTGTCCCCGGCCCTGAGTCATCACCAACCTTTGTTGTCCTTTCGGATATTGAGTCCTCATCTATCTCGATATTCCTACTATCCACGAAACTCGGCCACTTGATTACTGCTTTGAAACTTCGACCCATCGAATCGATCTATGCACGATAGCCTACAACATCAATCCGATGTACTTGAACCACTTGAACCCTCTCAAGACACATCCTCTGCTTTGCCATCGAATCTAATGTTCAAGCCGGACCCATTAGGACCAAACGCCTTCCCTTCGGTGCGGAGCAAAGACTATAGTCTTACTATCATTGATTCTCCAAATGAACCATTATCCTATCATGATCTTTGTCACTAGTGCGAGAAAGATCTCATTGGCTTCTCGCCATGCAACAAGAGTATGACTCAATTTTACAAGCGGGAACTTGGAGCTTGGTTCCAAGACCTCAAATCACTCCATTGTTGGCTCGAAATGGGTATACAAACTGAAAATACTTGATGATGGATCAGTTGAAAGGTATAAAGCCAGATTTGTTGCGGAGGCTTCACTCAAATTCACGGAGTTGACTTTGATGAGACATTTTGCGCCCGGTTGCGAGAATGGTCTCTATCGAACTATCTTGGCACATGCCACAATCAATCATTACTTTGTCCATCAAATGGATGTAACAAATGCTTTTCTTCATGGAAGTTTGCGGGGAAGATGTGTACCTAGAACAACCTGAAGGATTTGTTCAAGGGTCCGCTCAAGAAGCATTATGCAAACTCCACAAAGCCTTATATGGTCTCCGGCAAGCTCCTCGTGCATGGTATGAGCGACTTCATTCTGCTCTTCTTAATCTCCATTTCCAACCAAGCCTTTGCTGATCCTAGTGTCTATTTTCGTTTTGAACCACATCCACTCATTCTTTTATGCTATGTGGATGATCCGCTAATAGTAGCTGCCACCGAAAAAGACCTTGAGACATTGAAACATCAGCTGGTCATGAATTCGCATGAAGGACTTAGGTTGATTCATTACTTTCTAGGTCTTGAGATTAACTACAATCAAACTGGCGGCACCATGTCTCTTACTCAATCCAAATATCTTGCCAAACTACTTGCCGATACCTCCATGTTGTCCTGTAATCCTATTTACACACCCTTAGAATTTGGTCTCATTCTGCTCCCGGATGATCCGGCATGCTCCTCTCAATATCAATCTCTTGCAAAACAAGTATAGGAACATCATTGGAACCTTGAATTTTGCAGCCACCTCCACTAAATCGTCGACCTTGCATTTCCGGTCTGTAAGCTCGGCCCGGTTCCTTATTAATCCCAAGCAAACCCATTGTCAATCTACGAAACGATGTCTCCGAGATATCGCAAGGAAGTCTTCATCATGGCATTCACTACCATGCAACCGGGAATCGTGAGATCATTGCATACTCGATTCGATTGGGCAGGTTCTCATCATGATGAAAATCCACCAGGGTACTTGTTTTGTGTTGGTTTGGAGCACCCATAAGTTGGAGTAGCTCAAAAGTAAATGTGTGGCACAATCTACCCGCGGAGGCGGGTATGTAGCACTTGCTCGTCTTTGGAACGAGGCAATCTGCGGCAACGCTTAGCTGCGGAATTACATATCGGCGGTCTAGTATGTTGATGCACTGAGACAATCGTGGAGCCTTGGCAATCTCCCATAATCGGTTATGCATCAAAGAATGAAGCACATCGACATCAAATATCATGTTGTTGGGATCTTGTCGGTCAAGGTATTTTCTGATTTGAAGCATTGTCCTACTTCCGACATGTTAGGCGATATTCGACCAAGGCATTAGCTAAACCCAAGTTTGAGCGATTACGCTAGCCATGGGATTACTTCCACCAACTCACGTGACTTGAGGGGGGTGTTGGATAATCAAGTCCACCGAGAATCCACTCGGTGAGGAATCTCGATTCCACCCGTTCAACCACTTCTTATTTATTGTTCTTGTTCTATTTCTATGTTTAGTTCCGAGCCATAAATGGACTCAACTTCTTTGTATTCATTGGAGATTCTCTTGCTTCTATAAAGAGAACTACGGGCCGGATGAATGAACAAGCTTCTATCTGTCTACATCTGCGCCTTGTTCATTCTGTGGTTGTTTACAGTTCTCTGGGTTTATCTAGTTTATAACCTTAACATATCAAACAAGTAAGTTACTACTTAAACGGATCTCTTACTTAACCGTGCCATGTGAAGCTCTGAAAGCGATGATTCATGGGAAATGCTGACTGAAGTTCGCTACCGTAATTAGAGGGAACTTCCGATCGTGGTTCCATGTGAAACTGAGAATGCAATCCTGAAGCTGGAGCCGCCATTTACAATTTAATACTCCAACGATCTGCATGGAAAAATGCTTTGATGCTCTCTTCCAACCATAATCACAGGGAACTTCTGAACGTGGTGCCATGTGAAAGCATTCCTGAAGATGGACATGGAGCCGCCATCTAGAATATAATACTCCCAACAAATTCATGGGAAATTGCTCGGGATGGTATTGTGGTGAAACAGCCCATGTGAACACAAATTACCTGAGCTGCTAACAGCCCATGTGAACACAAATTACAGTAAGCTTTATTTAAGAGGAGGTCCTTGTGGGCCGAAATGACTGGCTCTTTGCTTGGGCCGGGAATTCCTTATATAAAGAGCGTAGCGCATTATCCCGATGCAGCCCGGCTGATATCCCTGTCGGCCCAGCGCCATGCCATGAAAGCCACGTCGAACCCATAATGGCTCATTTGGAGCCTAAATGGCTCGATCAAATTTTTGTTCAAGCGATGCGGCACTAAACTATGAAGGCGCCGGACCCTAAACTCTGAAGCACAATCGGTGATGGTTCTAGATTGCCGACTTCTCGTCGCAACGGCTCAACCCCGGTACCGGTGGTCCCTATCTTTCCCTCATTGGCTAAACGAAGGCGCCGCGCTTGAAGGCGGCCTCACGATGCTTTAAGTGACCTTCATGGCTTTCTTGAAGGCGGCTACAATTTTTTTGAGCCTTCATGGCTCGTTTGAGACCTACATCATGGCGAATTCTCTTCAGGTTTCGTCTATTCCATGCTAGGATACCATTATATGCATTTTACCTAACTCATTGTTTTTGGATTCCTTTTCATTTTTTGAAGATATGTTTCAATGGATCAAGGCAAAGGGCTTCCTAAGCGCCAAAAAAGTGAGATCAAATTCGAAATGCTTCCCTCCTTGAAATATTTTTGGACTGAATTATCTTTCCCTCTTTTTATAGGGTTTATGATCGAAGGCGAAATTGCTCTATTTGTCCTCTTAGGTGCCATAGATTTTGGTTGCTCAAAATGGATCAACTGCTTGGCACTAAATCCAAACCACTCAAAAGTTCCCTCGGGTTATTCCTTCCTTCTTGTCATTTCCTACTCTTGCGGGGGAGAAAGTTTAAAATAAATATGGAGCTTTATTTCTCAAGTGAGTGTTCTTCCTCTAGTTGAGCGGTTTGAATTTCATATTGATGTTGTTGTGGTGAAGGTTTTGTTGGCATAGCATAGTAATCTTCTTATGCTATTGTGGCCATTCTTTTCCTGTTTCGAACCAAAAATGCAAACTAAGGGGGGAGGGTGATTTCTTCCTTGGAACCAGATTCAAATCCACGTAATTCCTAAACCTCAAAAGAAAAAGGCCAAAAACATCTCTTTTTCTCAACCTTCAAATGACCTCTTAGGGAGAAAACATATCAGGTCCATGGCTAGAGGTTCTTGGACACTTGATCAAATGCTAGAGGCAAGGGAGGCTGTAGATGATGGTATTTTGAGCATGAGAAAGTCTACTGCACATTATGGGATTCCTCTAACCCAGGAGAAGAAGACGGTGATCGCACCTCATCGGGAAGAAGAACCACGCCTTCTTAGGTTTTGAGGAAACCCAAGCAAATAGTTGAAGCACGACCCCCGCACTATGGCAACCACAAGACCTTAAACAATCCTCGCGAGAATCAAAATTTGAAAGAAAAATAACCGTCAATGAGTTAGATGCCATAGGCAAGAAGACTCGGAGGCTCCAGGGCCACGCCGAGAAAGAAACAACAGCCGCGGAATGACCATCACGCGGAATGACCATCGCGAAATGACCATCCAGCGGAATGACCATCCGCGGAAAAAAAAACAACCGATTAGTCTTTGCCTCGAAGGCTCTGGTATACGCCGAAAAAAAACAATAAATATGATCTCCGGGAGGCAACAAGCCGCAGCAGAGAGAAATCATGAATAATAAATATTGACTCAGAGGCTACAATGCCACACCGAGAGAAAACATTGAATGAATAAATAAAATACTAGTGCCATGCCGAGAAAGAGTAAACCAATAAATATGCCTCAAAGGCTACAAAGCCACGCTGAGGAAATAAAGAATGCAAATTTAAAGGACATAGAAAAGGAAATAACGAACACGATCAAATGAAAAAAAACCATCAAGGGAGGGAGGATGAGGAAAACTGATAGGATAGAGAAGAAGGAGAAGTCTAGCTCAAGAGAACGCATAGATTCCTAGGATGGGTCTGAAGCACAATCAAAATTGGGTCGATACATTGCCATCCGAGAAACATAGAACATAAATAATCAAAGATGTAAATCAGGATCATGTCGGGAAGGGAGGGCGGGAAGCTGAGTAGAGCTAAGGAGGAACAATAAGAAAGCTCAAGAGAACGCCGATAAGAAGCAAAGAGGACGAGGGAGATATAAATAGGAGGAAAATGATGATAGGCATCCCCATCCAAGGAATGTCGGTTCTATTGCTATCGCAATAGAACCGTGGCATTCCTAGGATGGGTCCTGAAGCACAATCAAGTGGCCGAATAGAAGAGGAACCTACCTCAAAACTAGAAAGCAAGAGATGGTAAGTTGGAGGGAGCTAATACAGCGAAAAAGGAGTGAAAGAGCCAAATGGAACAAAGCGATAAAAGGATATGGAAGTAAGAAAAAGGGAAATCTAGCCGAGAACAAGAACCAGAGCAAACAGAGTCAAAGAACAAAAAAAGAGAAAATGAGACGGAAGTCACAAAGCAAACTGAAGGAGGAGATGAGTAAGAAAATAGAAAAGAGGAGCATGAAGCAACTTCACAATAGAACACATAAAACTAAAGACTAATGAAACAAGAAAATAAACAGGAAAAGATGGTAAAGTGTAAAGAAGCAATAGGGTGAAATGATTAAGGCAAAGGAAATGGAGAGAAAAAAAAAAAAGCCTAAAAAACAAAGTAATGGATGTCCGATATGCTAGCAGGAATAGAGGATAAAGAAGGCACAAAAAAGGAATAGAAAGAACTAAAGTGACAAGACGACTGGGGATAGTAAAGGGAACAAATGACTACACACAACAAAATGTAACAATATCAGTAGGACCACATAATAAACCTATATGAAAGCTAAAAGTGATACTAATGGGATTAAGAGACCAAGAAAAAATGGACAAACATGACTAGTGGAGCATAAGGAGCAAGTGAAAGAAAAGGAGCAACTAGAACTAAAGTAAATAGACCATTGAAGCTAAATGTACTAGATCAACATGAAAGGAGCAACAATACCAAATGAGTTGACATGATATGAAATGATGGAGCACACAGAACTCAACTAGAACAAAATAGCAAGAAATAATGGAGTAAATCAAACAAATGGTATGTGCGACTATGCAGATTTCTGGAGTACGCAAGACTAAAAATAACCTAAGAATGTGTATCAAACAATGCCAAAGAACAGCCACACCTCGCAAATAGTGTTCAAACAAACGAAGCTAATGGGGTAAAGAGGCAACGATGAAGCAAAGAGATGCATGCACCAAGCAAATGGATGAGAATCTGAAGCAACTAGAATGATGACATCGAAGAAACCATATGCAGAGCAACAGAATCACTAACACAACGGGACTAACCATGGCATAAACTAAGCCAAGCCAACCAAACAATATCCCTGGAGGCAACATTGAGCAAATGGGTAAAAGGCACAAAAGAGATGATGTGAAATAGTATGATAAATTGAACAATGGAATAAAAAGGCACAAAAGAGATGATGTGAAATAGTATGATAAATTGAACAATGGAATAAACAGGCTAGTGAAAAAAGAAAAAGCAACAAGAAATTAGCCAATTAAGGTCCTAGCACAAACAAAGAAAAAGGGTATGGCTACGACAATATAAAATAAAGCATAAGAAAAAACAAGATCAATGGGTATTGTAAAACAAAAAACACATATAAATGGCAATACGACAAAAATGCAAGCTCATAACCTTGCCTCTAGCCAAACCAAAGTATAAATAAGACCAGCCCGTGACAAAACCAAACGTGGACAAATGCCAAAACTAGATCAATGAGTTAAGAGTAAACAATGAAACCAATATCAATGTGAGATAGAAGATAATGCCTACTGCCAGCACTAAAATAAAATAGGCAACAAGAATGCTAAACCTCACAATAATCGCCCGTCCATAAAGAAAAAGAGGTTAGAAATATAAGCGGTGAGACCTAAAGCAAACTGATCAATCATAAGAATGCCTTAGGGATATCTACAAATGACAAGTACGAAAATCTACCCATGACATATATGGGATATCTACAAATGACAAGTACGAAAATCTACCTATGACATATACAGCATATAGTACAAATGCCAACCACCTAGCCATGTGGCGGTTTACAAGACAATGTGCTAAGCTACTTGACAATAGCAAGATCATCGGTGAATATAACATTCACATCCAACACCGTGAAGCATTACAAAAATGCAAGTTTATCCTTAATTGTAGTAGTGCAAAGGTACCATTGAAATTGGCGAGGCAAATAGATGTGCAATTGCCCTCAGGCGCCCTAAGCGCCATACAATGCGCCTAAACTCTGAAGCCCTTGAGGCCATGCTCATGTAACTCAGGTACGGAGTTAGCATCAAGATCGAGAATCGAGACTGGTCGGTAATTTCCATCCACGACATGGTAGTAGGTACCAAGTTTTGGATTTGCTTTGAATTGTTTTGGACTGTTTTGGGTCCCACTATTGCTCGACATCAGCCCTCCTCCCCTTGCATAGACCCCTTGATTTGCCCCTTTACGGCTTTCTCTCTCTAGGGTTTGGGTAAAAGCATGTTAGGGTGTACCACTTTTGGAACACGCAAAAGTACATACACTAGGTACTTTAGAGCTGGGTACTTTCTCATTTTATTTTTCATTAAAACTAGTACAAAAGTCTAAAATAAAAAGTCACGACGCATTAATATTCAAAGTTAAGATAAAGATAATGCTAACAGGAGACCAAAAAATATATATAAAAGTTAGAATGTACCTTTTATTGAGATATTACATAGGTACCGGTACCCGATCCACAGGTACCTTTTAAATACTTTTGGTCACTAAATAATACTTTTAAGGGACACCTAACATGCTTTTACCGTTTACAATCTCTCTCTAGCCCGAAAACCCCAAACGCCCAAAAGGTGCTTTTTTTTTTGCCTTTCACGAGTCCCCAAATTGGATTCTAAGCACCTTCTAGGCAGCGGAGACCCGTCCAACCTTGGCACCCTTTAGCGTTGCCTTGTTCTCCGGCATGGCCGTAAGATCAAGCGTATGGCGGGGGACCCGTAAGGAGAAGAATTTCATTGTTTGCCCGAGCCCGATCCGTCCGCCCTATGACCCCACGATTGCGCCCTACGCCCGGACAGCCCCATCATTTGGGCCCCGGCGCCCTCTTACGGCACCACCGGTCCGATGCCTCTTTGTTGCGACTTTGGACATCCTTGATGCTCGGCTCCGATTAACGCCTCGGGGGTACTTGATGGGATCCCACCCGGTCGTGCCTGCCACTCTCACCGAGGCGTGCGCCCGGTTACCCAGCGGCGGTGCAGGGTCGATTACTAAATTCTTTCACGGTCGTGGGGGCCTGTCCAGAGCCCGGTTCGAGTGGTGGGTCACCGGCCCGGCCTCTGAGGGCCCTCCCATGCACAAAGCGGTGAAGATACGCCTATGGCCCGTGACCGCGATCTCGCGTTAATGCCGCGGCCTCCTCGAGAAGACTTGCCTGTCGGCTGCGGTAGGAATCCCGCTCCCCGTCTTTGTGCGGCCCGCGGCTCACTCAGGCCCTTTCTCTGCGCATTGTTGTGGGCCTTGCGGAGGAGATGGATTTGACCCACGAAGCGACGGCCTCTTTTTTTCTCGGGAGATGCATCCATGCTTAGAAGCGGCATCCCGCTTTCGGTAGCGGGTGGGGGCGGCCGCACGTCAGGCCCGCCATCTCTTGGTTTGCTTTCAAAATGCTCTTTCAGCCGCTGCGTCTTGCGACATGGCAATCATTTGAAAGGGACCACCTTCTCAGTCTGAGGAAGATTTGACTCGGTGCGGCTCTGCCCGGCGGAAAAGAGGAATTGTGGCCGGGTCAGTGAGGCCGCGCTGCGGCGAAAATGGGCGGTGTCTGAGGCGGTCGAGCTATCATTAGGGATCAATGGCCAAGCCCGATCCACAGGCGATCTTTGGTCTAGCCACGGGTTTTGAGTGATAACGGGGCTTTGTCCCCATGTTTTGTTGTAGGGGGGCCCGTCCCCATGTTTTGATTAGTTTTTGCTTGGGCTTCGCCCCCGCGGTTACAGTGGGGCTTCGCCCCTTTGTTTGTTCGGTCCCATAGCCCGATTGGGCTCCGTGGACGTTAAAAAGTCTCTTCCTTCCTTCCTTCCTTCCTAAACCAAGTATAGCAAAAGAAAGAAAGAAAAAAAGACCTCAAACCCCTAACGTGGATCCCTTAGGCGTAGAGCAAAGAAAAACTGGCCTAATCCATTGCAAGCTAGAGCAACATGCAAAACTCAACATATGTTAGAGAATGAAAAATAAAAATAATTATTAGCCAAATAAAAACGCTATCAAACACATCAAGCCAATGAATTGAGTCAAGCGATGAGAATGTGAACATAAGCCCCTATATGCAGAAATCACCAACTCATCATGACGGCAAGGATTTATGGAGACAAGCACATTACGAAGAACACGAGTCGCTGCTCAAAAATGCATTGAACACAATTTCCCACGTGCAAAAAACAACCCACCTATCATAAAGTAACATAGGAGCTAACTCCAGGCAAGCTATGATGGAAGGAGGAAACAACACATGCTGAAACCCATCAAGACGACCATGAGACCCATGGAGCAAATGTACCTAGTTGGTGTAACATGACTCACGAGTCTGAAGAAAGACCAACAATGGTCATGGCATGAGGGTGTAAAATAACGTAAACCAAATGGCGCAAAAAATGAGGTAGTGGGGGCAAACAAAACCACCCCAAAATAAATGGAATAAACATGATGATCACAAAAGAGTAAAGAGGCTAAGAGGACAAAAAGTACAAGTACAACTTCCTAACCCAAAAAATAAGAAGGGGCTAACATCAACCCATAATACAAAACAAGGATAATAACAAAGTAGAAAGAGTGTGTGCCATTTCCTACCTCAAAGGAAGGAATTAGAAAAGGAAATTGGAAGACTCGTCACTATGTCCCTGCACTGCTTGTAAGTAATTACAAAATGACACTATTAAAGCAATTAGAACCCACAAATTAGACAAAGAAAATAAACCAAGACACATGGAGAAAAACCCTTCTTGAAACCAATGGAGCAAAGGACAAACTAGATGACATGGAACTTAAAGGAACGGAGGGTATGGAACCAATAAGGCAAACGAAAACGAACCAAAAGCAATGGAATGTATGAAGCAAGTAAGGTACAAGGGACAAGAAAATAGTAAGTGAAGAGAACACATAAGAACCTAAGGACAGCAATCCGACAAATCGGAAAAAATGGATATGAACGAGGCAAATAAAGGCAAACGCTCAAAACACACCAACGAATAAGTATCTAAACAACGCATATGGCCCTTGACATGATAAATGGATAAAACTATAGATACCAATGATAACAATAAACAGTGGAATGAACAAGCACAATAAGCTCTAGAAGACAACCCCAATGCAAGGCCAAATCATAGAAACGAAACAAGAATGGATTGAAATGAAACAAAAGTGCTCAAGAATGGATTGAAATGAAACAAAAGTGCTCCTCATAGATTCAAAATCATAATCCCACACACAACATTCAATTGAGTTAACGAATGATATAAATAACACCATTCCTAGCCATCTAAATCATCAGCTAGACATAGCATCAAAAGAAAAAACAGGGCATTGCATAAGCATCATATCCCCGTAGCATATTTTCACCTGAACCAAACTTGAAAAAGAAAAATCTCCTAAAAGTTACATATATTTGGATGATAAACATACAAGAACCTGGAACACGCTTCCTAGCCAAAGATGAACCTTTGAAAAGGTGTTGGAGCTGATTACAACGTTATCGATTTCCATAATAATTGGACTCAAAACTCAAAATGAAGTCGCTTCTTAGAAGGAGCAAAAGTTTTGGAATCCGCTTCAAAGGCGAGGTGGACTTACGCAAAATGTGAAGACACAGTAGTGGTATAGGTTTTGGTCAGTAATAGGAAAAGCCGAAGCGAGCCAAAGGAGGAACAATAAGAAAGCTCAAGAGGCGTCGATAAGAAGCAAAAAGAGGACAAGGGGAGATATAAATAGGAGGAAAATGATGATAGGCGTCCCCATCCAAGGAATGTCGGTTCTATTGCTATCATAAATATGGCATCTTGGCATTTGTATAGTGTTGAATCTTTTTTGTACTTTCAAGAATCCCTTTCTTGCATTCAATTCACTAAAGAAGGTAGTTATAATGAGACTTCGATTTTCAATTAGAAAGGAATCCGGGATATCTAGTTATTGGCAACTAACATATAGATATGCATGAGAGTTTATAGACAAAGTGAGGAGAAAGTAGATTGAGGCTTGAGGAATACAAAATCCAGTTTGAGAGTTGACTATTTGACAATGTTCGAGCTGCACAACCTTGCCAAGGAAACATGGCATGAGAATAGAAACTTGAGAATGGAATTGAGATTAGGCAAAGTAAGGACACTTGCATTGTCAGTAAAGGTAAGATCTCTTCGAGAAACATTGTGTGAATCTAAGAAACATAGTGATATGCATAAGTTTTGCATGGATATTAAAGAGGCATATTCTCGTTTGAAGGCAAGCCTGCATTGTGGAATTTTCTAATTGACATTGCGCAGAACATATTAAGACCTGGCCATAAGAAGCGGTACAAGCAAACAACAAAAGAGTTGTTTGAAACAATCAAAATTTGGGAAGGGAGAAGGATGCACGACTTTTTGTCTATGAACTTTGGAGGTCCAAGTTTGGCAACAACGAGGCGGTTTACTGGCAAGACACTTAACTACAAGGCTGGAATAAATGAGGAGACATTTGAATACTTGGCAAAGATTTATTCCAATCATGTCTTGAAATGTGGCTTGATTCATGGAAGTGTATCGTGGCCAAAAATGAGACCGTGATCAAGAGGGCAGTCCAATGGTGTGCTAGAGATGATAATTTGGTAGGTTTTGTGGAGAAGGTGGTCATGCTTGTATCACTGATTTTGTAGTTCATGTTGGGAATGGGGGGAGGGCTACAAAACTATTCTTGATGCATTTGAGATGAATGTGGTTGCACATTATGCCCGTATAGTTATTGTGAAGCCATTACATGCATGTCTGCCCAAGCTCGTATTGTCCATACAATTGACATGTAATAGGTTTGACCATAAGGCCGTGAGATGTCAATGGGATCAAATAGCTTATTTCTGGAATTTGCATTTTAAGAAGTGTTTTAGGTCCACTAATTGGACACTCTTCTGGGGGAGATGCACGCCGGAGGGCTTGTATGTTGGAAGAATACACTTCCTTGAAAGAAATGGGAAGGAAGTTTTCCATTCCATGGAAAGAATGGGTATTTAGTGCTACCATGAACAAAGACAACAGCATACATAGACTCCATAATCAAGATTTCATCCATAACGTGAAGAAGCTGATCAATCCTCTTGACAATGCATCTCAAAGGCTTGGGTAAAGAACTCATCACTCTTAATGATGTGTGGCACGTTTTCCACATTTTTCAAGGTGAACATGGTCTTCAAATAGGTGATGTGGAAAGAAGAGACAGGCAAAATTGGCGCGCTGCCCAGAGGATTGCCTCTCGAAGAGTTCAAGTGTGCTTGAAGAGGCTACGTGATCCAAAGCATAGTACTCCAATGCGTACATTAGGGACTGAGACTTAACTCTACGTGGTTTCCCTTTATATTGACATATTCCTCTCTCCTCACATGGATCTATGGAACCAGATAAGAGCAACCTCAATCGTGTCTTTCTTCTTGACGTAGGCGTGTTACTATCTATTTAACTTTATAATTATGGTACCAAATTCTTACTATCTTATTGCACTTGGCATATTACAGATTATGGAGACTTTGGATTCAAGACACGAGACACATTGTTTGAAGACAAATTTCATTGGTCGTGAGATGTTTTTGGATATTCATCTTTCTTGCCACTTTGTTGTCTTACTCATAAGGTTTTTTAGAGATTATTATAGGGAGCTTGCTTTCCCATTGGATGCCACAGGGTCAGATGCATGTGAGAATTTCTTCTCAAAGATAGGTGGAATGGTAAGGAATGAGAGATCCTACACTGGTGCTGATGTACTTGATAGGCAAGTGCTCTTAACAGAAGAAGAAGAAGAAGAGATTTTAACGTCACGCCACAAGGCAGCGTTCTATCGGACATGTGAGTGGCTGAATTTCAGTCACTTGGAACCTTGATATTCCCTGCAGCCCATGGCAAGCAGGAAAACATTTGGCAAGTACTCGAGAGGAAATTGGATGGTGAAAACAATGAGTTAAAGTGTGATATGGCAAATTACACACTTATAGGCACGGATGAGATGTTAATGGATGCATTAGAGGCAGGACTTAAAGATGCAAAAGAACTATGTGCACAAGTAGGAATCACTGTGAGGAAGGTGGAGAGGAAACTTGGTGGAGCAAACCTTGGAAGCATGAAGGTTTTTTCAACAAAGACTACTTCATGGAATTAGACACAACCATGGTTGGAGATGAGTCAGATGATGTGAATTTAGAACAAGAGAATGATGGTGTTATAGCTATCAATACTGACCTGCCCAATGATGTTACATTACAACTAGACCTTTGACTCCATGGTGGACGAGATAGAAGCACCACCTCTCAAAAATATTGAAAGAAATGTCATGCTTGATAATAAACCTATTTGCAAAGGTACTTTGGTCAGCCACCTAAATGGTCATCCATGGATGTCCAAAGACAGATTGACAAAGATCAAGCTGCAGTCTATTATAAGCCCGGAAAACAAGTTAATAAATGCAGCCACCTCTCTTGGAATTGCATCAGATTGTGCACTCTACTTTGAGATGGATTCTAGAAGCAAGAAAGAGCAAATCCATGACAGAAGGAAGGACATGACGCAAGTGTGGTATTTGGGAAGGGTACTTAGTATGCGCAGGAAACTTGGGTGCATGGAAAGAAACTAGAGAGCCAGTAGACCTGGTAAACAGACCCCCATACTCCATAGAGCTTAATTTGGCTTGGTATAATGAACATAAAGCAGGTAGGAGGTCGTGGTACAGTTCTGACCTATCAGATAGTCATTCAATCTCACTAGACTCTATAATAGCAGTAGCATGTTTAACGTACAACCCAGATAATGGTAGATACCAGCTTGATGATCATGATATGATGCAATTTGATAACTTTTTGGCTGATAAAAAAAGGTCTCTATTATGTTGTTTTTGGCTTCATTGCATTGCTGAAATTTCTGCTCACAAATCATGTTTTTCATTGGCAGGAAAGAAAGCCAAGGCAAAGATTGTTTAAAGATCATTGTTATAGGTATTTCTAGTTTCATATTATGGTAGGTTCATATTTCTAGTTCTTTGGGTTCTTTTGGGCTACACATGTCTATGGAGTATTTTGGAAATGGATTGCGGGTTGAACATTCACGCAAACATGAAACTTTTCACATCTTTTTCAAACCGACAATTACTAGTTTCCTTCCTTTTTCCAAAAACTAAGTGAAGCATTTTGTTGCATTAATGGTACGTTGGTGACACAAGGCTCGATTTATAACATGACCATAGTTTACGGAATTCAGCCACCAATTTTTGTTTACTATCTTGATCTCTTTGTTTAAGAGGTCGTGATATCAGAAAAGAAAAATGAAAAAACAAATTCTGAAATGAAGGTCTTGTTTTAAGAAGTGCATTTCTTTTAATTGATTATGCTCATTTGCTTTGCTTAAGTTTCTTTAGCCTAAACGTATAATGGAGCTATCCCCTTAAAAACAATGGTTTAGTTTGCAATGGTTTAGTTAGCAAAGGTTTAGTTTGCAAAGGTTTAGTTTATTCGATAGTTTATTCAATGCTTTAGTTTGCAATGCTTTTGTTTGCAATGGTTTAGTTTGCAGGTTTAGTTTATTCGATAGTTTATTCAATGCTTTAGTTTGCAATGCTTTTGTTTGCAATGGTTTAGTTTGCAGGTAGTTTAGTTATGATTTGTTTGAAGTGCTTTTGAAATGGTTTGTGAAATGGTTCTTATCTTCCATCATTCTAATTTCTAGCTGACTGTAAAACTGCTTGGGATTTGCTTGTAGCAGATAAATAGGAAGTACATAAAATATATGACAAGACAAAACGATCTGATATAGCAAACATGTAGGTCTGATACAATAAACTATCTGTTAACATAGAGTTTCAGTGTTACATAAACCTTGTATTCGGATAAAACCCGAAACGTATTTGGAATTACCATGTCATATTGACAGTAAAGCATGTTAACAAAAGACCTTGTACAGAAAACTTCGGCCTTTTTACAAAAAACTTCGGCCTCTTTACAAAAAACTTCGGCCTTTTTACAAAAAACTGATTTCTGTGCATCCTTAATATTCGATCTAACATAAAATAACATAAAAAAGGTTAGTACTCAGAGGATTCATAGGGTTTTCAGCGTTAAAAGCGTTAAAAGTAATCTAGAGGGGCATTTTGAGGAAGAACACGAAGCAAGATCCCATCGGCTTTCATATTCACCGCAGGCAGCTCTTCTTAGGGACCAACACGATCGACCCACTTGAACTTTATCAGGAAACATGAGCTCCTTGTTCACGCAATCGAACCACCTCCAAGGCAGAGAATTTTTGCAATAACGGTCATTTCCATGCCGGATGGAATTTTGGAAGAAGAGGACTCTTCCTCAACTTTGGGCTTAAGGCAATTATATTTCAGCACGGCCATGAAGATAGGAAGATAGGAAGATCAAGCCCCAGGAAATAGAAGCTTCAAATCTCGAGGAGGAAGGGATGAAGCGGAATGAAGGAAGAATCACGGAGACCAGTTCTCTCTCTTATAGGAAGCGCCCAAAGCGTCAATCAAAGGGCTTCATGAATGCCAATTATGACCATAATGTTGCATACCCAAGATTGGGGCTCAAACCCGGAGCCCCTAATATACAATAATAAGATTCTCATAGATTTAATTTTGGTTTCATAGATCTAAATATCGAGGCATATTCTTCCCCATATTCTAATATGCCATAATTCTAATATAGCCATATATGCCCATAATTCTCCTACCTCAATGTTTGATTGAACCATGGAAGCAATCTCAACCTCAATAACATACCTCAATGCGTATAGGTATACCATATGTTGGGTGTATTATGCCCAATATACCCCAAATATAACATTGAGGTATACCATATGTATTCTTTAACGTATACCTGGGGTATACCCTACCCATTAAGTATTTCTAAATATCAGGAGCCATATGTAGCCATATTCTAATATGCCATATGTATTAGTTAATCTTGGGATCGGTAGGGGTATGTCTTGGTATGCAAAAGCGTCGGTACAAGATCGGATAGGGGTATGTAAAAGCGAAGATATTCCATAAGTACATCTGGTGGGGGCTTTGAAGCTGGCTTTTCCCATTTATGTATGTAGGGTTTTCCACCTCCAAAAAGTGCATTATCACGGGGGTTTTTAGTGACCCTTACTGCACTATGAGGTATCCCCATATGCCTAGGTGAAACCCGGGAGCAATGTTAGACACAGATTACTAGTATCTCTATAGCGTTTAGTCTAGTGGTAACACACTAGGTCTAGTAAACTATAGGTCTCGATTCCGAGACCGCCCTGATCGCACCTCTCTGGCTGTTTGGGTGTCAAAACCCAGGGCCTTAATGTAAAAGTGGTTGAGGGCCCAAACCAAGCAATGTAGTGTGGTGTGTGGTCACGTAATGGGTTGGATCTTTGTCTAGTGGCGTGACGTTAAAATACTATCTATCTATATTTTTTGTGGTATTGCATTCAACTAATCGTGCAGCCAGTTAAACTTAAGTGTGGTGATATGGAGAATTCTTAACGTTAACCTTCACACTATAAAAAGTATCCAACAATGTTTTTAAGGCATAAAAAGTATCCAACAATGCTTTCTGTGTGGTGATGTGGAGAATTCTTAACGTTAACCTTCACACTATAAAAAGTATCCAACAATGTTTTTAAGGCATAAAAATAAATATCCAACAAACAATGCTTTCTGGTTGCCTTGCTTGAAAACATTCACCATTGGCTAACAGTGGTGATATAAAAAGTATCCAACAATGCTTTCTGAGTTGCCTTGCCTCGTTTTTGAAAATATTCACTATTGGCTAATGAGTCATATGGAGAACTCTTAAGGTTCACCATCATACTATGAAAAGTATCCAACAATGTTTTGGCTTGCCTTCGCCCTTGTTTTTTAAAATATCCACTATTGGCTAATGGGAGGTTTGTTTTCGAGACTTTGGTTTTTGGAAGAACATTCTTGGAATATTCTATGTTCATATATATTTTCAAATATGACATACCTACACTCTCAACAGAAAGAAATGCCATTGCTCAAGCTTTAATACATCCATAAAGATGTTATCATAATTAATAGACCTTTGAGATTTACATAGATGCCCAAATGGATATACATACAAGTTATAAACAGGACATGGATATGCAATCTCCCATATGTGTTTCACCCTCTTTTTCCGTTGTTGGGTGATTTAAGATTCCAAAATTGTGGGGACTTTTTACAAAAAATTTCCCTCCCTAAATTCTAAGTTGCGACCTCAGAAATTGTCAAGTTCATATCTCAACCAAAGATAGTATATTTACGTCCTTTGTTACCTCCTTTGTTGCAGGCACTTTCTCAAGAGCTGCTAAGCATTTGTGATATGAGAAATCAGTTTCTGTTGCATCGTTTCTTATAATAAAGAAACACCGTGAATCACTATGTTCAGGGTGAGAATCGATCTGTGAAAAAAGAAAAAGTACTTCGGGTTAGCTGTAGTGTCCTTCCAAAGCCATTTCAAACCATGTCAATACCTTGATGGATCTCACCCCACATCCAATTTTTGCAAGCCTATCTGGGTGATATGGTAGAATCTCTTCAAGAACTAGTTTCTCATCAGCTTCGTCAAGCGCATCCCCCAAGCTATATCCCCTGCATAGACAGAAAACTACTATGTAGACCAACCAAAAAAAAGGAAGGAAAACTGTTGAACTTGTCATCCACAACAAAATTCTGCTGTAAATCAGCCTGTGTTACTATATTCTTGAACATTAAGAAGATATCATACTTTTTATGCAGCATCTTGCTCATTTGCCACCCCAAACGCCTTGCATGCTCCATGTCACTTTCTGGTATGCTGATATGCCTGCTAAGACAACCATGGTTTCTCTTCCTCACACCAACAGGAACTTTCCTTTTCACGCCAATAGATAATAAATTTTTAATGTCACTGTTGTAGCTAAATTTCTGTACAGATTTACCCTGAAAGATAGTAATACAAAAGTTGAGCAAAGCTGAACACAAAAGGCTGGAGGAAATGAAAAGGGAAAATTCTAAAACTACCCCTGTATCTTAATATAATTATCAAACTACCCCTGTATTTACAAAAACTATCAAAATGCCCTTCTTTTTGTAGCAACGACTATTCTCTTCATGCAGAAGAACATCGCCCCAAAACTGATTCTGTTCTTTCGGCAAAGCATGATCTTGAATCCATTATCTAAAGAGGATTAAAGAGAGTTTTGAAAAGGAAGGAGTTTGTCGGAGAAACCCTCTTCTCTGAGTGATTATCCTATCTGCATGTTCTATTTTGAAACAAAACAGGATTACAGTTGCCGCAGTGAGAAAAAGTGAGAATAAGAGAAAATGGGTGGATCCACAAAGGATACTTCATCTGCTGCGTGCCTTTTTGACCAGAATTAAACATGACTAACTTGTAACGAGCATTCAAACAATCATCTTCTACGTTTTGTTAAATTCGAATTGGCAAAACCTACACTTACAGGGTATGAAATGGGCTAGAAGAAGGCCCAATAAAAAACCTTTTCGGCCATAGAGGAGAATGAGCTCAGAAGAGCGGGCTTTAGTATGTCTTTATTTTTCACAAGTTTCTGTACTTATGGAACTGCCGATTTTGCTTACACACTTGGACGATTTGGATATATCTCCAAGGAAGTTAAAGATATTCTATTTTAGAGTTCACAGTTCACAGTTAAAACTCCTGATACAGTTATGAAGATTGAAATTGTTCTCTGGAGTCAAAATACAGGGAGTCATGTCCAATACAGGGACATTTTAACAAATTCCAAAAATAGAAGGGCATTATAACAATTTCGAACAAAAAAAAGCGCATTTTTAGAATTTTCCCAAATGAAAAACTACCTTGTTTTGCCACAACAATTCAAAATTTGCTCAGTGCCAAAGAGAAACACGTTTACCCCATGTCGAGCATGCGAGTGCTCCTAACAAATCATCACCTTCGTTCTCCAAAGCAGCAAGCTGAAAACTCTTACCAGGAGCCTACAATGAATGTAAGGATACAAATTAATTCAATGTTGCATATAGATAGGAACAGAAATAAAAAATGTTGCTCCTACAAATAGTGCTGCTTTTTGAAATGGTGCATGCATAGACATGCTTTCAAGGAAGTCCTTGTATCCAGAAAAAACAAGTGCGTTGACATCTCCTGTATGTGTCAATGCAGTCGTAATAAGCATCGCATGCTTGTCGTTTAGTGGAATCAACTTTCTTATTACCTACATTGGGATGGGAATACAACTTTCTTCACGAATTGAATCATTATGCAGTTCCAACTACTATAGCATTAGATGACTGTACCTCAAAGATACATATTTTTGCAGCTTTGATCCCGAGATTTTCCCGTATTTCTTGCACGCTGCAAGGCAAAGTACGTTCGAAATCTAAGGCATTGAGTATTGGAAGGCATGCCATTTCTACCACATTCCATGCTACTCCACGCTTTTTATAATTTTTTACATGGACTCTCAGCATCAATTCACCATCACGTGGAATGCCTGCAGCTATGTATTGTGGAGCATAGCGCTTTTCCTCCCAACAAATTTCAGCAGATTGAATGCAATCGTTGCCTGCTTCAAAGTCTTAAATTAGCATAGACACCAGCTAAATCTAAAAGCCAATTCAAGCTTCAATATATTAATAGGTTCAAACGAAACACGGTTATAACATTTTGCATGAGATATCATACCACTAATGATGGTTTTTAGAAGGTACAAAAAAGCATTTTTCACTAGCTCGAAGGAATCCTCCTGTGCAGAACTCGTCTTTAACCGAAATTGCACACATGGCCAGCAGAGCTGGCAATTTTCACTGTTCCACCAGAACAATATCAATAATCAGAGAGCGAAAGGGTTAAGCTTTGAATATGAAAGAACGAACTCAGTTGATACCTTAAATTAAAGAGAAACGAAGGATATTGTTTCTGTAGTATCTGCCTTACATCCCCCAAATGAATAAACGAACTTCTTAATGCCTCCTGAGTATAGAGACTAATATGTCAATGGTAACCTCTTTGGTCCAAAATTATGGTATTGGCTTTACCTTCCAAAAATGGATGTGTCCCACCCATGAAGATGCACCTTTAGATGCAGTCTTATACCTGAATAACGTAATAAAAATTGGAGAAACATGAACTCCTGAATCTAACATATCAAGATATAAAATAGCACAATAAAGTCATTCTGTCACATACTCAATAATGCTCTCCGACGCTAGCATTTCAATTGTTAAAGACTGGAAATAACTTCTTATTTTTGCTGCCACCCATTCCTGTGCATGGGGCCCTTCAAAGAGGACTTTGATAGACACAATTCTACGCAATTGTCCAATGTTTTAAGTTCTGCTTTTTTCCTTCTCCACAAGGTAGTCTGTTACAGAAAAAGCAGGTTTGGACAGATCTGTTTATAGAAAAAGTCAGAACAATTTGCAAAGTTACCTTTATAACCTCCAAAGGTTGGGGGCTATTTGACCCTGAGGAGGATGTGCCATTTGTCACAAGGTTGTACAGAGGCTCTGCTAGTGCAGTGGCAGCTAATGCTCCCACTGGTTCTCCAGCATGTTCTTTCCATACCTCATCATCGAGGTCTTCTGTGCCATAATTAAACTGTAATATGTGATTACCCAGGCCATTCCGTACTGTCCCATCATACGCAATGTGTATGTCACGCAAATAAACCATCAGATATCTAAAGAGCGAGCCAGGCTCACTAATCTTTGCAGAACTTTTAGAAGACGACATTGCAGAGATGAATAAGTCCTTTGGACGCAATCCATCAACAAAGGACCTGTCAATTACATTGTCCTCCAATCTTTCTAATAAGGTGGTTCTTGATGTATTAAATTTTGGTAAGAAAAGACGGTTTGACCGTTCACCAAGCTGAAGACCGATACAGGCACCTTGACGTACTATCTTCTCCATAGAACCTTTACTACCAGCTTTCACCATTGTCAATAGAGGATTATTGTAAGGAATATAAGGAAGAATGGCCATTTCAAGACCATAAAAAACGGTTTGGAACTCAGCTGCTAAGCTCTGAACCAGCTGCTCTTCTTTATCTTTCATCTTTGATATGGACTTTCGAAATTCAATATCAGTTTGAAATGCCTGATTTGATAGGAAATGCCTCGTAACTGATTTGCATTTTGCTTCCTGAAGACAGCCTTGCACTTCTGCAAGCATCTTTTTTCTCGTATAAGAGTCCTTGGTAAGTAAAAAGTCAAATATTCCTAGGCTAAATCCAACATCAGAAAGCCATGCAGTCAGGACCTTTTGTGAAGAGTCTAGATGCTGTATGGTTACATCTGGGCCTGATAATTCATAAAGCCTAGAAATATATCCTCCACTTGAACATTTTAGCCAACTTGAATCATCACCGCAGAGAAGAAGTTCACCGTCCCTTATTATCAGATTATCCTTCTCATAACATATATTTCGTGGCAACGTCGTGCTAAATAACTGTTTACCTGTCCACAAAGGTCCTTCTAATAGAGGTGCTTTTACAATAGCTGGCTCACAAAAACTAGTTGATTGTGAGAACATTGCAAGCTGATATACATGCCTGCTTGTTAGCAAATGAGCAGCCAATAAGCTATCCTGACTAAGACTGATTATTGGCTGCCCTGCCTGTGGGCTGATAAGCTGCTTAGATATTGTCATCATTTCTATCAATTCTGCACGAGATTCTTCTGATTGGGGAACAAATAAATTGATTTCATCTCCATCGAAATCAGCATTATATGGATGACAGACTATTGGATTAAGAGCTATTGTACACCCCGGAATCCGCTTCACCTTAAATGCAACGAGAGAATGCTTGTGTATTGTAGGCATTCTGTTTAAGAAGATATGGTCCCCATTGGCTAAAGATCTATGAACAATATCTCCAACTTCCAAAATACGGCAGTGCTTTGAAGTTATATCTTCTCCCTTTCGGAAAAGTTTAACCATTTGTACTCCACCACGTTTAGAGCCATATGCACCATTTTTTATGTAATGTTGAAGCTTTTTGATATTGAAAGAGGTTGCATTTTCCTTTACAGTCAAATTTGAAGCAACTGCATTTGGTACACCTATTTCATCGAGCCTAAGAGATGGATCTCCTACAAGGACACATCGTGCAGAAAAATTATTCACCTTCCCTGCAATAGTTTTCCGAAACCATTTCACTCCTGTGTGATCACGTGGTTTTAAAGACTGATTTGTTGTGTTTTGAGATTTATCGGCCTCCTTAGTAAGCTGCACTATGGAAAGTGTAGGTTAGCAATTTGCATTACCACTAAAGCCACGCCTCGAGTTTATCATAGAGCATTTACCTTCGTGGCCGTGAAATAAGACAATACTAATCTTTGGACCTCTAGAATGTCATCCTCACTTATATTGCCCACAGCCAATGACTTGCACTTCGTCAACAAAGATGAAAGTCTAGAAGTCAACTTATCCTATAGCAGCAAATAAAATCAGACCACAATATAAAGACATGCAATAGGGTACTTCCAGTAGTTACATACCTTTTGAATGCTGAGGGCATTTCCAATATCGCTAACAAATCGCATACAATTGGGAGATACATATAAATTCTTCACAAAATAATCATCCAGTTCAAGTATGTTTCTACTCTGAGTAATTATTTCTGCTACGTCTGTACTCTTCTTGAGGATCTCCCATGCCTGCATGTCATAAATGCTGAGAATGCTCAGATAATCCTAGATATGACATAGTATTCATTAGACATAAAACATATGGCATTATAATGTTTAGAATTTACAGAAAATCTTTCCAACAACTGATACCTCCACATCCTATATTCCACATAAATTAACCACATAATAAGCCAAATTGGACTGAAAATAAAAATCATATAGTCATATCATCATCCCTTACATTGCATTACAAATCATCATTCTGCGCTACATCTTAAGATTTCAAGAAATTCAAAGCTCTTGAGCACTAAGTATGGTTAGACGCATTAAAGTTTTATGAGGAACAAAAAACCTCCAGAGGAAGCAAAATTCGACTTGTCCAATATTTGCGATGGTCATTACACTTTAAAGTTTTCAGTCCCTCCCAATAATCATCTGGAAGGTTAGCTTCTTCATCCACCTCCATTTGAATAATCTTAGCAATTTCCCGGCCAAGCTTCTTAGTTACAACTGTCAACTTCGGTTCTGGATATTTAGACCCTGCCTGTCCAATCATAGAAAAATGTGATTAATTTCCATTTAAGTGGACTTCCATAATTTCACCTGGACCTAGTATTGATCCGGCATCAACTGTTGTAAAAACTTTACCTTGCAGTATTGGCAGCCATCAATTGCATTAATGTCCCCTGAATCCCTGGCGTTATTATTCTGAAACAAGACAAAGCAAAAAACCAGTAAGATAACCACAAGTTTGTAGTAAGTGCAAATCAAACGACTTGTTCATACTTTATCTTGATTCACCTCTTGCAGGTTTCTACGAGCAATGGAAATATCGTCTTTCCTATGCTTTTTAGATGCCTTAGCAGGAAACCCATCTTTGGCAACTGCACATTTCCTCTTTGGAATTACTCTGTGCGGTAGTTTGGCGCCCATCTTTTTAATTCCACTCTTCTTAATATTTGCAGGAGAGTCTTCATCATCACTTGTAAGAATAAGCGGATTCTCCTCCGTCTGTCATGATGGACGCATTTAGTGCTTTCTGCATGAAAAAACCTGAAAAAAGAGAGAATATTCATAACAAATCATTTATGCTAACTCCACCATGAAAACAAAGATCTTACAGAAATGGTATCATCCAGCTTCTGTAATGTCTCTCCATTTGTAACTGTAGAAATATTCTCATTCTTTTTAGTGATCTTGATAAGTTTGCAACACCTACCCTGTAATAGACATGCATAAGATGTTAGAATGTCTGCGTGATTGTGAAGGACAAGATACTGCACGCAATGCCTCAAGTACCTTTTTTCTCCTTTCTTTAATCTCAAAGCAATGAAAGCATATCCTTTTTAAGACTTCTACCAGCTCACGAAGCAGGAATGGATGGTATACAGGGAACGGAAGTCGAATATGGCCACTGTGACCTGCAAAGTGGAGCTTCTTAGAATGTAGATAATCTAGAGATGTTTCTTTAACACCCATATATTCAGTACCATCACAGCTTCTTTGTTCTTTGAAACAAGTATTGTCAGCTGAACAAGTTGCACATCTATCACCATGTTTAAGCTCTCCCAAGGAAGGACTGTAGAGGTCCTTTGGTCGCTCGACCTCCAGTACAGACTGCCTGACCTGAATGATACAAATGCAAATGCAAATGCAAATGTAAACGTAAACTATCACTTTAATGGT
This sequence comes from Isoetes taiwanensis, assembly GCA_021234155.1. NCBI lineage: Eukaryota > Viridiplantae > Streptophyta > Lycopodiopsida > Isoetales > Isoetaceae > Isoetes > Isoetes taiwanensis. Next base: position 136,648 of record JAJEKV010000430.1, read on the forward strand.
CACCAATACTAATCATCTTTTTCCAAAACTTACAATATCTTCATTACTTAAAACCCCAAATTCCACTCTTGTCAAGTTCCAGCAGGGTGGTTCTCCTGGCTTTGAACCCATTCTTTACAGATAGAAGCTTTTGTTAAAATGATAACAGCTTGTCATTTCCGCCAGTAGATAGTAAGCCCAGTTGGTATCTACCTGAATTCAAAAAAGAAGAAAGCAATGAGGATAAGAGATACGTGCCAACTTGATATAAGTTTACACAACTGCAAGCCATCGTCTATTTCATGCTAAGAATCAAAAGCAAGTAAACCCAGACTCCAAAGATATCCAAGCACTTGAGATAAAGAAGAGAAGTCAGAATCAAACAAACAGCTCAAAGAGATCATGTTTCTTATCATTTAAGAAAAAATCCCTTCTTTCTTACTTCATCAATTTCTAATTATTCATTTTAAGGTTTGGAAGGTCCTATCCAAGTTACATTTCTATGATGATGTATTCTTTACAATGGGTCATGTCTATAGGCCTAACACGGCCTAATAGTATTTTCAAATTCCATGCAGTGGTTTAACACAGCCTGTTAGTTTTTTCAAATTCCATGCAGTGACTAGTTAAGTTCAGTCCAATTTCTCTGCGTTACACGCAAGAAAACTTTATCTATTTATGTTCATGATTGAGCACACTTAGCACTTAATATGATTTTGCTAGCAAAAGCAAATACTGAAGTTTCGGTTTAGAGTTCTTTCTGACTTTTATAGACCATTACTAGGAAGAGAAGATTTTATGAAATGATCCGACCAGTTGAATTGATTAAACTATCCGTAAACTGCTGTTCTAGTAGTGTCTATGGAGCTCTAAGGATGTCTGTAGCTGCTCAAGGTTTCAATATTTGCAATTATTCTTGTGTAAAGCAGTATTGGGTTCAAAGGCAACATTGATCCAACAAAGCCAGAAAACTGGCGAGTGATTTTTCGTCGGTTTTACTCACCAAGTGTTGTGCTTGCTAATCCATCTCCGTTTGATTGGTTTGATAATGCAGCAAAGGAGCTCTTTGTTATTTTTGCAGCTGATCGATCATAGCTATGACGAAAACGAGACCTGCCGCCTCTAAAGATCGCACGGCTCATCAGCTCCGGTGATCAAATTCTTAGTCTGTAGATGGGGGCAGAACTAATTGCACGTACTTGTTGGTATTGCGAAAGGGACGCAGAGTCTGCTACGTAGCTAAGCCTAGATGGAGCACTTCGCGTTCTTTTTTCCTTTTCTGGGATTCAGCTAAAACCTTCCTCGCATAACTACCGAAATTCCTGGAGCCTATCTGAACAACAGAAAGCTTCGGTCCAGCTCGTAAGCTCAATTAGAGCCTCCCAACTCTGCTCCAGAAGTTCGATCCATGTGGGTATTGCTAAAGAATGGCAACAACAGCATCAGAAGGAAAAAGAAAAGGAAAGGGCAGAAAAAAAATAGTGCAGTCTTCTTCGGCATGTACTCTGTTTCCGGAAACGTACCATGCCTTTTCAAATCAATGGCTCAAGGAAGAGAGGGATCGGTAAGGCAGAAATTGGAACCGAAAATGAAAAGCCCAAGCTCAAACACGAGGGAACCGGCGTTTCGGACATGATGGGTTACTTGGTACGCCAAAGAAGAATATGGACGGACTTCTTCTAGGCCGTATGGACATGGCCTGATTTAGGGTTTAAGCTAAGTAGGGTTTTAGCTGCAGCAGCATTCATGCATTCCGACAGCCCCCATCTCTAAAACAGCCTCTGCTCCTTTGCAGAGGCTAATCAGATTATCCGATCATCGGATTCTGCCATAGTTTCTGCTCATTCCTTCATCATTTTTTGTATCCTTTAATTATACCATCCTCTTGCATGGTTCTAATGCCTTAATGATTTTTTTTTTTCTCTTGCATGGTCATGATTATTATGATTTAATCTGATCTGCACTTAGCCTCCTATACTAAAAATGTCTTGCCATTGCTAATATTTAATGCTTGGCCTGCTTTTAGTTTTGGCTGCAATATCTATCTACAGAATGTTGCTCTTTTAATATATTAATACTATAATAATATATGAGCTGGTTGGTTCAATCAAATCATCCTTGAAATGTAACCAACATCTCTATTGTGTCAATTCATAGACTCCGCTATCAGTCATATTCAATTCTGTCAATGTATGTTTTCATGTAATTTCATTAGTTACACTCGATTTTTGGTTTTAATTAGCATTGTTTTGCATTCCTATTTCAATTTTATGTGGCTACATTGTATTTATATTGTTGCATTACTACTTTTCCTATTTTATTCTATACAAGATAGATAGATAGTACTTTTACGTCAATAAGGTCTTATCATAGCGACAAGACGTGAAACTTGACAATAGTAATCCTTTAGAAAAAATAAAGATAGCTAGATAATAATATGTCATTTTGGGAAAAAAAAAAAAAAAAAAAAAAAGATATGAATAGATAGATGGATAGATAGATAAAGAAGAGTTATCTTTATCGTCTACATATGTACATCTAAATTAAGGGAAGAGAAGGACGTAATAACAAGAAATAGGCGAATGTAAGTTGCATAATAAGAAAAATTGGAGGAAGAGAAATAAGCGATCAAAATTTGGGTAACCACCAATTTGGCGTGTGTAAGTGGGTAAGTGCAAGTCTCATTGTATGTGATATGATGGGACATGTGAGTCTTTAGACAGGTATTTTGAGTGTCCTTGACCTATCTACTCCTCTTTACCAAAGATCAAAGGTTGGTAATCACCACTGTGGCACATGTAATTGCTTAAGTGCAAGTCTCACTATATGTGATTGTTGGGACATGTGTCTTTAGACAAGTGTTCTTAGTGTCCTTAATCTACTTCTTTTAAGTGTCCTTGACCTATGTGCACCTAGATGGTTTGTGTAATGGTAACACACTAGTCTTAAAAGCAGCTACATCCCAAGTTCGTGATTGCCCAAAGCCCGCATTATGTATAGTTCTGTCCCCGACCATGTATGGTCTTTGCGGACGATTAAAGTAAGATTTACCTATATCTAGACATTTAAGGTAGACTCAACTTTAATCAATTCCCTTCCTTTAAGAGCCATTTTAAACCATTGAACTTGCTTTTTTCACGTGTCAATGAATGAATGACTTTTATTCTCGCGGAGGCCAATCGACCCTATGGGACCCAATACTGATAAAGCGTGGCGTATTCTTTGCCAATGTCATTGAAGATTGCTCTTCTTTCTTTCTTGAACCAATACATAGGTTGGATCATGACTTGGTGTAGTGGCATTATTATGGATAACCTTGCTCTTTTCTAGTTTTCAAGGGAAAACCTTTACGTTACTACTCTTTGTTTATCTGTGTTTGATTTGGCGTTGCAAGTCTGAGTTGTTCTAGGTTAGAATGAATATAATTAAATTACCTTATTGAAAAGAACCGGGGGGGGGGTGGGTCATGACTTCTTACCTTAAGAGGAGGAGGACCACTAGAAGCGAAATGATTTATATGATGCATACGTCATACTAACCTTTGCTTTATGGGACAGGCCCTCATAAGGGTTTGAATCCAATGTCGTATCGAATGAAACAACATCCCTCAATCAAGTGAGGGAGGGCGGGGAGGAAGGAGGAAACATGAACATAAGGTGCATGGTGGCAAACTGCCCAATGAAGAATGAACTTCATGTTCGTCAACCTCAACAAAAGCTCGCCTTCATTAAATATGAATCTATTTTGACATTTCACCCTAAAGGTAGTAATTTAATAGCCTCACACGTCTTTCCCAACTTTGTTAATATACATTTCATTGAAGTAGGCGTTGCACCGTTGTCAATATCTTCGCCAACTTTCAAGCACTTTGAGCATCCATATGCGTGCTTCGATCCTTGGAAGTAACTATATATAAACAACCATTTCCCAAAAGCTTGAGAGTTTCAATTCCCTAATCAAAACAATGGTGATTTTCAAATTACAAACTTTTTAGAGCATGTACTTGCACAGTTTGTATATATATGTATAAATTTTATTTGTAGGATGTTGCGTTATAATGCTACTAGTTCACAAATGGTTTTACCAATGATTTTACGTACAAAAAAATGGCGTAACCATAGATGATTCTTCTTCTTCTTCATACATAAGGGAATATTAAGTTTCCAACATCGACATTATACAAAAGAAGGTGTATACACTAGGCTATGGAGTAGATAACGCCTGGTAGGGGTATTCTTGAAAAAAAATTTGAGGGCCATCAAAATGGCGAGGGTCTGCAGCGTGGGCATGCGCCATTGATAATGACAGAGAAAACAACTACCCTCTCTCTCTTCTTTGCCAGAGAGTTTTGGACCATCCAGATCATTATCAAAATCGATGCGGATCCGTCCATTTCATAACATCCTAGGGTGTTATGGGTAGCGATGTGTTATAGCTCGATAACACACGATCAAGATTGATCGGCCGTTGGATCACTATAAACTTGAGGGGATGTGTGTTAAGGATTGCTCAATGCCATAGATTGGCATTGTAGAGAGTGGTGGTGATAGTGTCTTAGATTAAATCAACATATATGGAGACACAATATACACAATGTGGTGTGTTTGAACCTAGACACTATTTATTAATTACAAAGAATTTATCAAGACCACGGCAAACATTTTTTCTTTCAAAAGTGGGTCAGTGAGGAGGAATCTTCTTAAAAGATGTACACATCACTATTGTCTAGAATTTTTTCTGTATCGTTGTAGATTCTTTATATGGGGTTATTTGATGTGATAATTGTATCTTATAAGTTTATAGAAAAAGAGCCTTGACTACTAGAAAATTAAGGTAAAAAGTTAAAGACGTAAAATATGAATGTGAACCATCATGCACCTCATTATGGCAAGTGTTACCATATACCAATAGTGGCTTTTACATCGTAAACCACCACCAGGTAATTGAAATTCTGGATTTTTGAGCAATTGTTTTATTTAGGGTAATTTTTTTGGTTTTCAACTTCTTGCGCCGTAGCTTAGAACCACCGCCATTTAATCATTTAATCATTGGTAAATTCTTATAACATTTAATCTTCTTATAATTTGAACCTATAAACTCTTAAGGCCATTTCAGCTTCACAAAACTAAACTGCTAAACTAATCAAATTTTAAATTGAAAAACTCATTGTGCTAGTAACCTTCTGGTAATCTTTTCATTATATTCAATGGATACAATGCATCAACATTACAATGCCTGCAAAATCACTTCATAGTTTCAAAACACCTCCATACTTTCAAAATTTGAGACTGTTTGGCATTTTTGAAGAACAAAGTTTCAGTTTTTGTGCTAGGTAACTCTGCAAAAACTCTGCATGCAATCGAATCATGCATGCATGCAAGCGCATGCATAACACTTACCTAAGCGTGATGTGCTACGAAATTACAGCTTAAAACTGCAACAAATTAAGCGGATGAGTGAAGGTTAGAAATATTCATGCAAAACACGCCACTACCTTTCGTAAACCTTAAGATTTTAGTGATACAAGGTTGACCCGAACTCAGTTAAGTCAAGGTAGCGGATCAGAACTCAAACTCAAACTCAAATCTGAACTCGGACTTCGTCCATGTAGCGGATCCAACTCCAAACTTGTAGATCCGAACTCAAAGTTAAATCCTAACTCCAAACTCGTGGCCGGCCGATAGATCCAATCTTGAGGACTCAAAAAATCAACAAGAACACTTGCAATCCTCTATAAGAACACGGAACCTACAAAGATCAAGAAAGAATGTTAGAATAGAGATAACAACACAAAATCTAAAAAAAACTACAAGAACTTAAAGTAGCGCATGTAAGAACCTTAAAATAGCAAAATGGCGTGCAATGCTTCAATGGACGATGGATGGAAGTGCCATACATTAAAGGCTCCGGCATCCTCCATCGCCCGGAGGAGAAGAGGAAAATAAAAATGCCGGTAGGGAAAAAAATTTGGGTAGAGTAAGCGAATTTCAATTACACCGGCTTACGTTTGGTAGCGGCGGAATGAGGGGTTTTAGACGATTCGCTCATAAGCGCCGCTGCCGGTTACCGGCAGGAAGCTTGGCTCATTCGGCCGGTTACCTAGCACATAGTATGTTGGGCTCCCACTTCTAGTGACCATAGATCTATAGAAAGTTGCATACACCATGTTGTTGCACGTTCATTTGCTTCAATGACCATAGGACTACATAAAGTTTAGACCATATGTGATTGGCATGTCTCGCTGCTTCAAAGAGCAACGTTTTTTTCATCTCCAAAAAAAGTTTAAAATGATATTTTATAATATGCATGTGCACATGTAGAGGAATATATAGCATATTTTAGAACATATGCAGAGAGCAAATATATAGCATGAAGCATGATATTTTGCATTACCTTGATTTGCTTCTATGTGTTAATTTTGTAGGGCGGTTTTGCCGCTTATATAGTATGTTGGATATTGGTTTGCTTCTGCTATAGATTTACATGCTTAGAAGGTTATTCCCATATTGGTTTGCTTCATCCATAGATTTACATGCGAATGGTGCAAGATTATTATCCAACATGTTGAAAGTCATTATGACCATATCTATTTTTATGCCTCCGATGTTCTTTACTACAGTATAACCATCCATGCAAAAACATTAGGCCTAAAAGCACGAGTCCTATATGCTTTCGCTTGAACTGCTTAGAATCTAAGGAAAGCATGTTAGTTGTAATATGTTAAATACAAATCGGTGTTTTTCAAACAATAAGCATTTCATTCAATAAGCATTGCTAGCATTCAATCATGAAAAATGGAAAAGCGGAATCATTATGAAAAACAATGGACCCAACTTAGCTTGAGCCTATCACATGGATCGTGATAGAGATCAATAGAAGGATTATTCTATTCTATTCTAGACTATTCTATTCTATTCTATTCATGCATTATTTTTGTGAGTGCATTTGTTTTAGAGGTAAACGTAAGTGACACACATGTAAAAGTTTAGACTACTCAAAGAAGACAATGCATCATATGATCCTAGCAGGTTGTTTCTTGATAGAGAAATATTCAAGTGATGTAGGGTCATGCGGGGGAAGTCCACTTGAGAATTGATTTATACTAAGATCAAGATTAACTATGAGACTTTTGAATGTCGAATCGCAATCTTACATATACGGATAATCTAGTTGTAAGCAAGTTAGGAAAATATGCAATGGCATTAGGGATAGTCAAGTCAAGGACTTCAAGATTCAACATTTTTCTAAATACTTTGCAATAGGCTTTTTTGTTTACAACACGACTTCAAGGCGGAGAGGTTTGTCTTTGGTAGTCATATTCAACTACAACCATGTTCAACTAAAACAATCATCTCTTTGTACTTTTTGGGGTATGGTACTCCTTATTTTGATTCATGGGTTATTAGAAAATATTGGTTTTGGATCTACTAGTGGTGGATCTGCCTCTGGAAATTCAGTTTTCATTGCGGTGACCTTTGTATTTCCCTAGACTATATGTACAAGTCTCACAGTCAATGTCACATGATGAAATGGAGAAGAAGTTATGTGGACCTTATAAGTGATGATAGAGGCCAACACCTAATGGATTTGTGCAAGTCAATGGAGATGGTGATCTACAATGGGGTAGATCCCTTTCCAGGACCAGGAGGATTTACTTCCAGCAGACCTCAAGGCTCTAGCGTAGTTGATTACCTCATTGGAGAACCACAACCCCAAATTGTCACAAGTTTTTGTGTCAAAGATGAGTCGGACACATATCACGCCACACTCCGCTTTGATGTTGTATGTTTGTCCACCAAGCATGTAAAAGGACCAAGCGAGTCTGATAAAAATCAATAGCATAAAAACTAAGGAATATACAAATCATATTGGCGGCTTTCCCAATTTTTCAAGATCACAACAAAACATTTATAAGGTGGGGTGCCACCAATGGTGAACTTAAGGTAAAATTCACTCCCACAAATTCACATGGCAGTGTAAAACCATAAAAATTTTCCACAAACTTGTGCTCTAGCACATGTTGAATCAAATCAGTCATTAACTATCTAAAATCAGTCATCACTGTAATTACCATTTCAAAGTCAGAGTGCGGACCCCTTGATGGTAATCGCTTGCTCAATAGTTGCCTGAGAATATATGTGATGCAAAGGAGCCTTATTGGTGAGGATGTCGTTATAAAATGGTGATGGCTGCTGCGGACATGGTGAAGCATTAAAAATGACATGGTGATGGTACGATCAGACCACAATGATTTATATTAGCGGAATGATGAGTTTAATTCTGAATGGTGCAAAGAATTTCATGACATGGTGACAAGAAGAACTCAAAAACTTAAAAAGATTACTTCAATACTTAACCATGAACTATAATTTTAGCGATCGAAGGAATTGAACCCCATTGACGGAAATCTAGCCAATTACCATTATCTGCACCTGCAAAACAAACATAAATTCGTGTTAGTATATTCAACACATAACAAATGACATGTAGAACAAATGGAAATTTTAAAGATACCTTTTGGAGGGATCCTATCCATTGAAGCATATATAGAACATGATCCAAAGATAGGATCCCTCAAATGTGTTTCTAAGCAAGACCTTTACCGCTCCAAAGCCTCCAAAATACTTGACTTAACACCAAATCTTGCTCATCTAATTACACCATCAATAAAATAGAATTCTTCAAATAAAGAATGATAAACAAGATACATTTACATAAGAGTTTGGTAGCATACCTCGAATAGAGGTCAAAGATGCAAACCTTTGCTCAAAGTACAGCAGATTAATTGTTGAAATGACAATACATGCATTTTTGTCTCAAAGACCCAAACTTTGGAGGTCTTTGTTACTTCGAGACCTATATAGTTCTTCTAAGCCCTTAAGCTTTCCATTAGCTTGAGATTCTTCATCGAGAATCGATGAACTTGGAGTAAGCTTTTCATTTAGCTTTTTTTTTTCACGCAATGCCGTCCATGAACAAAGTTGAGTTTTTCGAGGTTGCAAGGCAAGGTCACATCATCTTCTTTGTCTTCAAATGCAGCCAAGGGTAAATTTATAAATAAATCTAAACCTTGCATTTGCTTGATAAGTTTTCAGCATTAGGCAATTCATGGACATTTTCAGCTTGACATTCATTATTTTCGTGCATATATTGTTTTAGTAAGAAACTCACTTGTTAGAATAAGTGGACCATCATCAAGTCACGTGCCTCTGATTCCATCATGTTTTGGGTTGCCCACAGAAGTGTAAACCCTCGTTTATCAATGGGTATGTGGGCATATCGGTATATGGCGACATATCTTTGGTGGCGCTCCAAAGCTGGCGCTGCTGTAAACTCTTGGTCATCACCCCATTCCTTCGCCTGACAACGAATGAGCGTTTCCTTCTTCCGCCTCTCGCCTTGAAGAAACCACTGCACTGCGGTTGATTGCGACCCCTTTTGCCGTCGTATCGGAACCCTTATGTAGCCTTTGATCGGTGTCGACTCTTAAGCTATATTTTTTTTCCATTTAGTTGGTGACCCTCGTCGATTGCGGAGATATGGCCTTGACATCGATTTAGTAAGTTCAACCAAAATAGACTCGTGAGATAAGCTTTTTGAGTTTCTATTTATCGATTATTTAGTCTAGCTTTGCTATCACGATTCATTTTCTCTATCCTTGCTTTGCTCTGCGATAACATCTTGGATGATTGATCATGATCGACCAGGCCCTTCACATTCACAAGTCTTGCTTATTGCTATAAAAATGCACGGAAATACCTGCGCAGCCGGAGGATTTATGGTAAGATTTATGGTCTACAAGATTGCTTCTTTTGGATTTGTCATTGCCCAAAAATTACGTGCTTGAAATATTAAAGAGATTGGTACTTGGAGATAGACATGTACATGATGGCGTCTAATTCTAATATTGCTTGCTTTTGATTCAGGCTGCTAGAATAAGCGAAATAGAAGAAAGAAATGTTAAGAGGCCTTGATCTTGGCACTTCAAGTTAGGAAGTAAGTTCATAGCTTCATGTTTCTATTTTTGCTAAGAGCTTGCTCTTGTCTATATTATTATTCATTCTTACATTGCATATCTAAAAATCTCATTCTACTATATTTTTAGGACACTTCTCAATTCATGGGTTAATGAAGCGAAATGCCTTATTGCGATTAAGGGTACTCAAAAGTACCTTTCTACGCAATACATATCTAATGTATCTTTGGAATTATCATTAAGCTTTTTAAATTTTGAAGCTTTAGCGCAAGTTATGCATGTTTGTGAAATATAGATGTAATAGGATCTATATGGAGTTGGATTACATGGTACGCACTTGATATGAGTTCTGAAATTAGATCTTATGTTACGACTAGCGATTCTGGGGCAGAAACTAGATTAAGAGGTATTCATTCACATATGCCATGCTCATGACTTGAGGAGGAATGATTGATTATTTTTCGATCTATGACCAAGTGTAACAGACTATGGACAACCTAATAGAGACAAGTGATAGTGAGTCCATCTTTCAGAAGGCAATCGAAGAACAAGGACGTGGTCAGGTATTAGACACCATGAAGGAAATCCGAGATTGGCATGATTCTGTCAAGGACATTGAAAGAAATCTTCTCGATCTATCAGGTACCCAATTTCCAGCTATAATCATAGGGTTATCATATGGTGACGATCTTGACTTTTGGGATTTCAGATTTTTATAGACCGCGGCGGGCTTAATGGAGGCACAAGGGGAATGCTTAATAATATTGAAGTTCAAGTAAAGTCATGACGTGCATATTTTGAAGTAGATAGAAAATTGATCTCGAAGGCTTCTTCTCATTGTCATCATCATAATACTAGCAGTTTTGGGTCCATGTAGAATGGTAAAGCTTAATCCACTTTATGTGCACCCAACAGTTTGTTTCGAGTGGTTGTTGAAGAATCTGTATAGATGGATCTTGAGCGAGCGTCTTTGTTCCGTTTTACAATTCCTTGGCACAATGTGGGGGTTGAAAAAACATAGTTGACACTCATGTTGACGATCGTCCTTTTATGTAGCAAAACATGTAAAATACGAAATGGAACTCATTAATTCCTTTTTAAAATTGGTTTCACCTCTTTGTAGGCCGGTAACTAATCACGCAACATGCACTTTTTAGAATGATGTGCATTCTCAAATGACTTATGAATACTAGGCCTTTATATGAAAACTTAATATATTATATGGCTTATGTTCTTTATGCTATAACTAGTTATGTATTTTGATGATTGACAATGTATTAGAACTTAAAATATATGATTTGAATGAAAAATGTTGTTTAAAAGTTCAAATACTATTATGCAGAGTAGCTATACATGTTTTTCTTGCAACTCACTCCCCTTGAAACATTTTTTTATTCTAAGTGTTCTAAGATGTTCTTTAAGCAAAGGGAACTCAAATCCGTTTTAAAATTGAAAAATTTGAATGTTGGCTGTTCCGTTCCCATCCGTTCGATCCGTTCAGATTTTGGGTCCAAGTTCCCAAAAAGTTCCGTTCGGGTAACTATGAGTCTATTAGTGATTTGCAATTATCGCGATGGTCCAAGTTTTAGGTTTGAATGTCTTTTGCATTGGATGCGGTATGATAGGGAGGGTTACATGGCTGAACATATTTGCCATTGGTGAGGAATTGAAAAGATGTTTTGGTGGAGTCTTTTTTCGGTTCTTTTTATGTCATTCTTGCGAACAAACTTCGAGCTTTCTTTGCTTGAACGCTGAAGCCTTTGCTTAAGCTGTTGAATCTTTCAATTATATTGTCCATTTGGGGATCTTTGGGATGCTTCTAACCTAGCTGCTAGCACTATTAGATTAGTTGAATAACAAACTTATTTGGCCTATGATTTAGGATAAATTTTAGTATACCTTTGGTAGAAGTATCTAAGGGCTAAGATTTATCCCATGTGTTGAGTTCGGTTCTCAAAGCTAACGACGAAAAGACATCAAAGTTTTAATATGCATATGGCAAATGGGTTCTTTGCTATAGGTGTAGTCCTAGAATTTGATGCAAAAGTCATAGCGTGTGAGAGCTTTGTGGCTATGGAGGAGGATTGAGGGCGAGTATGTGGATTTAGAGGACAATGGGAGGCCAATTGGATGGAATGCTTGGAGCGAGGCACAATTTCTTTGAAAGCGGACCTCTAGGCTGAAGCTTTCTGAGTAGAAAAAATTGGGGATTAAAAGCGGACCTCTAGGCGAAGCTTTCTGAGTAGAAAAGATTGGGGATTAAATCTTCTTGCGATGGATGGAATTCTGTTCGACATCGCTTATGCAGCATTAATGATGTTTTTTAAGTTTGGAGTCATTTTACGGTAAGTGTAGGCGCATCCATGGAGCTTTTATGATTAAAACTAGTTTATGTAAGAGCTTCTTTTTGTTCTCACGAGCTTGATTTTCGTTTCTAAGTATGTCTTATGTAATATGTGATAATGAGCAGTTGTAGATCTACTTAAATATTGAATTAGGGAATTTATACGGTAAAAAGGAGTGATTTAGTAAGGACAAGTAGTGCATAGTTTGCACGTCAAAAGAAAGTGATAAAATACTTGCTTCCAATGATGAACATATGGTACTTAGCAAGAAGAACATGGTCTATAAGCAAGAAGAACAACTATTTGAAGACATTGCATCTGTGTTTACCCATTTAAGTTTAGAAAGCTCAACGTGCATCTTGGCATAAATAAAAATATGTTCCTTGCATGCAGCATGCCAGAAATAGCATCGATCCGAGCCCTCGGATCGTTATTCTAGGATGGGACGAGCAGCTATATATGTGCTCTCCTTCTTGTGGCTCGTTATCGGCGTCTTCTCACAGCAGCATCTCTTTCCTTGTCCATACCCTACCCGCCCTTATATGTTATTTTGAGTTCGTATGTTGGTGATGCTATTTTTTCTTTTACCACCTCTCGGTGCTGTTTTCTATTTCTATATATGTTTGTTTACATTTTCGAACGTCTAACGGGTGATTTTTCATCTATGTTTCAGTTCCTGCACTCTTTGTTGTTGTCCACTTTGGGTGTTGCTATAATAATGTTTTTCTTTGTTCATCGGCATTATGCCGCATTATTCTCCACCTGCGGGTGATGCTGTTTTTTTCCACCTTGAGGGTGACGCATATTTCTGTTCTCCACCCGTTGGGTGATGCTTTTCTTCACCCTATGGGTGATGCTATCTCCACCTGCGGGTGATGCTGTTTATTTCCACCTCGAGGGTGATGCATATTTCTTGTTACATGATGGTTCTCCACCCGTTGGGTGATGCTTTTCTCCACCCTATTGGGTGATGCTCTCTCTTTTTCTGCTATGCTCTTCTTCTTATGTTTCTACTGCTCCTATTGTTGGGGGCTTGTAGTTGTGCGGCTTGCCTCGTCACTACTATGCATGTTTGATTTTCTCTAACCATTCACGGGTGTTTTTTAGGGTTCTTTGTGTTGCTTGCATGTTTTACGCCGTCTTCGAGGTCACCTTTTTTGGCCGCTTATCGACCCATCTCCCGGTTCTCCGGGCAACACATTCAAGGTTCTTGGCGACAATTTCTCATTAGGGTTTTCCTTGAAAACCCGCAGAAGGGCGAGGATTTTTTATCCCGAGTGAGAAGTTATCGCCATTACCTATCTTGCATCGCGCACATTTCTTTTTAAGGGTAGCCGATATTGTTCCTATGGTGGCTACCCCTCTCTATTCTTCAAACAAGCGTGATGAATGACAAGCCTATCTATCGGAATTTGGTTTTGTGTTCTTTGGGAGTTCCTTCGAAATAAGCAGGGAATATAGAGATAGAGTATATAATAACAAAAACAGGACGGAAAAGAAACATGGTATAAAATAAAACTTGATCTTTGGCTTTGGACTTGCATATAGCATAAACCGAACTATCAGCCTTATACTTTTTTCATTGCTCAAGTCCATTGCATGGGAATAATTCACAAACATTCAGCCGGGAACTTTATCTCTTCAAAATGCCTTTTAGCTTTGATTCTAAAGCATAAAACCACGAACACTTTTTTTGTCAAATAACTTGTTTAAGCAAGCAATGGTTTATGCGGCAACAACGATTGTAATGAATGTGGTAGCCGCAACTTTATAGAGGTAAAAGATAAAGCTCATAAAAAAGCTCGGCATGCATCTGGCATGGATAAATGTATGTTCCTTGCATGCGGCATGCAAGAAATAAACATGAATATAGAGGTAGAGTATATAATAATAGCAAAAAGGAGAGAAAGCAAAAGGTGACAAAAACATGGAATAAATTAAAACGTGATGCTAGCTTTGGACTTGCATATAGCATCAATTGAACTATCGACCTTATGCTCTCTCATTGCTCAAGTCCATTGCAAGGGCATAATTCACAAACCTTCCAACCATTATGATGGGAACTTTATCTCTTCATAAATGCCTTTTAGCTTTGATTCTAAAGCACAACCCTTTTGAACAATTTTTTTATATCGTCAAGCAATTTGCAATTTTTTAGAAAACAATGGTTTTTGCGGCAACATCGATTGTAATGAATGCGATAGAAAGCAACTTCATAGAGGTAGAAGATAGAAACTCATAATAGAAAGCTCGGCATGCATCGGCATGGATAAAGAGTATGTTCCTTGCATGCGGCATGCCATAAATAAATAGGAATAAAGAGATAGTAGATAATATTAACAAAATCAGGAGAGAAACAAAAGCGAGAGAAACATGGAATAAATTAAACGTGATCTTTGGCTTGGACTTGTATATAGCATAAACCGAACTATCAACCGTATGTTCTTCCATTGCTCAAGTCCATTGCATGTGCATAATTCACAAACCTTTCACCCATTGCGATGGGGAACTTTATCTCTTCACTTATTTGCCTTTTTAGCTTTGATTCTAAAGCATAACCCCGAACAACTTTTTATCTGTCAAACAAGCGCAATTTTTAAGCAAGCGATGGTTTGTACAACAACGATTGTAATGAATGTCAGTAGAAGCAACTTCCACGAGGTAGAAGCTCATAATAGAAAAGCTGCATGCATTACGGCGTGGTCCCATCACAAGCAAAACTGAAGGTGGTATAGACATTCCAACATCGGTATGAATTTGCTAACAATAAAAGCCTCAATTCTATCAAATAAACTTCCTTAAAACTATAAGAGAATTGAATAATAGACATGTCTTTATTTGCATTCAATTACATTCAATAAATAGACATGTCTTCATTCAACTTGCCCTCTATCTTACGAAATTATACCTTGAGAATCCATATATAGAACTTAAAACAACAAAACTGCAATGAGCTTATATTGGTTCATATCTGTTGATGAATGAAATACCGTGGTCGCTCATAGAAATCTAGACTCAATTTGCATTGGCTGAAACACCCATCAAAACTCTACAATAGTAGCGGAATCGATGTAGAATCGCATGAACATTCAATGGCATACATATTTAGATAAATGTATAAAGCAAAAGTTCTTTCCCCATAGAAATTTCAGCAAAAGATGCTTCCAATAAAGATCACTGTGAGGAAGGAAAAAATGCATGATTCTTACTATTGCTGACAATATCCTCTCTTATCCATCCTCAAAGCCATGATGGTCAAAAGATCCGAGGAGAAGAGTCCACGGAGTCGATTTCGAGAGAAGAACGTCTTTTAGATGGCTGCTCAATGATGGAATTAAATTCCCATATTGTACAATTAGATGTGGTTATGATAGATAGCTTACAGCCCTGAGGTTATGAATATACTATCCACGGACATGGGAATCACGTACCATCATTCATCTCGACAAATCATAAAAAGCATGCCGCGTGACAATGACACCGGTGGCAATAGATGCTTGTGACATCGATAAAACATTCACGGTGAAATTATCAATCTCTACATTACAGAGTACCCCATAGAATATATTACCAAATTAGGATCTGCAATTTTGACAAAAGCAAAAACAATCCCAATGATTATGCTTCACAATAATTATTCTTGCTACTGTCGGTTCAAAAAGGCTGTTGACGTACCTCTTCTTGATTAAGCGAGAAACAAAGGCATTGTTTGACATAAAAGGCTTAGGAGCAGATTTGGGGAGAGAGTCACGAAGATGTGTAATGCGGTTGGCGAATCTTGGAGGCGATCGAGAATATATACAACGAAAAACCCTACAACAAATTGACTCCACAACAAAATCCATTTAAAGAGCCTTCCAAGTGAAAGAATATAGATCCGAATGTAGATTCGAAGCCTAGGAAGAAAAAGTAGACGCATGCATCAAAAAAATCTTACTATGCATCTCTGTCTTCATCTCTTATGGATTTAGGCATAATAACTTCTGGCTAATGACCTGCTTTCCTTTTAATCAAATAAATCGTAAATCCAAATGTTAGTCCTGTGCCTCCTAGTGCGAGGACTATTCATCATCTGACGGACCAAGTCAAGCTCAAGGATCCAGGGCGGCACGGGTCAGGCCGTCAAAAAGCCAGCAAAAAGACCAAGCGGCGGAACCACCTTGATCCAAAGCACGGAGTGCCGCTGCAAAAGCGCCATTTCGGACAAGTGGCGGCCCGTCACGCCGCGTCGGCGTCAGCGTGATTTCAAGCACTTCAAAGGCACCGCCGGCATTCTACCGTCGGGCCTCCTTCGAGTCGGCAGAGATCGATCAGTGTCTATATTGGGCCAAGGCCATTGTACTATATATATGAGTAGAGCTAGCACATGAGTTTTTAGATGAGTTTTGAGTCTTGTCTCGCTTCGGGTTTTCTCTCGATTGGAGAGCTCATGTATGTTCATCATTGATATCAAGGAGCTTATCATTTTCCTCTCATTGTTCTCTTTTGTTCGTTTTTCTTCTTACGGTTCTCTTCTTGCAAATCGGCGTGACATAGTCCCGGATTCTCTGTTAGATCCTTGGGTCCTCCGAGGGCTGTCTTGCGAGGAGTTCGAACCCGGACCCCAAACATTGTCGCCCTTGCGGGTCTGATTCGCTTTTCCTTTCTTAAATCGCCGTAATGCGTCGCAACTTCACGCTGAAGAACTTCTTTCCCGGGCGGCGTCTGCGCTTGGGGCGTCATCAGCGACGAGGAAGTTGTTCGTGATATGTATGGATGCATATGACATTGAGGAGGCCACATTCGGTCTAGGGCTCGTCATGCCACCACCCCTCGTGTCATGTCTCGTCCAAATTCCCCACCTCAAGCGTGCAAACATTGCTCACAGCCTCGGTCACCTCATCACTATCAGGAGCCCTATCAGGCTCCACCTTCTCAACCTTACTTTCATACCCCCAAACATGCCTACATCCATCATTCTTACGGCCCATCGCCTCTGCCTTCAACCATCATCTCCCCGGGTGGGCGGGGATATCCACATGTCTCTTTTGCACCTCCCGGGGAATTTCCCTTCCCCACCTTTACCACGCGCTCTTCTGTTTTACAACCTTACCCGACCTCAAAACCAATGCTCGGGCACCTTGGTACCTCCCCGCTTAGTCACCCCGTCATCGGGGTCCCCGGGGCACCATGCCACCACCAACTCCACCTCAATATAATCCCTATCCGGTTCTGTCCAGCCAAGCACTTTCACCTCTACCTTTCAAACCCTTAAAGGTGACTTATCCTACCTTTGGCAACCACGAAACCAAAGTGCTCAAGGCCCACATGGAAGAATTTGAGGCTCTGGCTGTCTGAATGGTCATCGCAACCTCAACTGAAATTCCACATCTTTTCCACCACCCTGCGTGGCTCCTCATCAATGGCTCATGTCCAACAAAAGCCCGCGAAAACAAGATTGGTCGAAATGAGAAGCTGCTTTTCTTTCTCACTATGGGACCACGGATGATGATCAACTTCATCTCAAACAACTCAATGACCTTCAACAAGAGCCCCGCAGTCTGCGGGGATTTTGCGGATCGACTTCACATTCTTTCGGCAAAATCAAGGAGTACCCAACCGAGAGCGGATCTTGATGCGGTTTCTCAGGACTTCCTCGGCTATCCGAGCTCATGATGGAATACTGCGCCGAAGACTTTGGGGCGGGCTATGGAACCTTGTCAATCCCTTTCGATCAATGTTTCCTCCGGTGGCGTGGCTCTTGGGGAGCTCCCTTTCATTCCACTGTCATGGTTCCACGGGCTTTGTCCAACCTCAACGCGCCAAATCCTTGGTTGATCCGGATCTGGTGCCATATCGCAAATATCAAGGCCACTTGGCGAATGAGTGCAACTCCACCAATGGCCGCCTCATTAAAAGATGCAACATGTGCAATCATGCCATGGAAAGAGTGCACTGCACTCATCCTACACCTTCATAACAAAGGCGGTTTTATCAAGTGCAAAACAACACCTCGGCAACAATGCGCAATATCGGCGACCACCACCGGCGAGCGCAACCCAATCAACTCTATCGGCCCCGCGGGGCAACAAGCGGGGACCCAACACCGTCCTCCTTTTGACCCTTCTAAAGCTTCGGTGTTATCTTTGCCAAGAATGGTCACACCACCCACGGCGTGTCCTCAACTTCCACAAGTTGGTGCGGCTTCATGGCACCAATCAGACCACATCGGTCCGCCTCACGGCTTATCAACTCTGGATTGCCAGCGGCAAACAAGGCAGCGTCTGTTCTTGGAAGCCACCTCGCGGCGCCTCGGCAATCACGCTATCAACCAGCTCCTGCCAATCAACCTCGGATGGATCAACAAGCACATGAAGAAATTTTTTCGGGCTCTTAATCCTCGATCCGGTAGTCAAATTGGGTTGGTTTGGTTTCACGCGACCGGACGGTCACGCCCCTTAACCATTATTTCTA
This sequence comes from Isoetes taiwanensis, assembly GCA_021234155.1. Classification (NCBI taxonomy): domain Eukaryota; kingdom Viridiplantae; phylum Streptophyta; class Lycopodiopsida; order Isoetales; family Isoetaceae; genus Isoetes; species Isoetes taiwanensis. Next base: position 155,401 of record JAJEKV010000430.1, read on the forward strand.
ATGGCACGCCAACCTGCTTTTGCGGTCGACACCATTCCTCATGAAGAGGAAAAAAAAAAGGTTCACTTTGCACGACTTGGAGAAACTCATGCCGCATGTCATGCCTAAGTTTTGCCAAAGCATTTTGAACCTCATGCAAGCTGTTGAAGGCGCCGCGTTGGCTAATGTTCATGCCACCACGAGCTCAACAGCGACAAGATCCACCTTCCACATCTCAACCTCCGGCTCTCGGACATATCCCAATATTGCTGCTGAGGTTGACCTACTCAAAAAGTTCTTTGCTAGCTACCACGCACTCCGACTTTGTGGATCCGGCATATCCTTTTTTCTCATGTGCCTTTGGAACTCCAAGAGGAGCTAGCAAAAATCAAAATTCCCTTAAGTTTGGCAACAATTTTTGAAACTTCGTCACGCTCTCAAGGACCGGTTACCACTCCACTGTTTTGGTTGGGGCTGTTGCTACCTCTACACCCACGGTACATGCCCGCGGTGGGCAATCAATGTGGCTCCTGCTAAGCGTCTGGCCCGTGCGTACACTCGTGAGAAATCCCCCATCGGCTCGACAGCGCATGGGCCCGCCGTCTACCTCACGAGGTGACTCTTAGTGGGGAATTCCTGAGGTGTCTTGGCGCCCCTTCCCCTATGGGCTCCTATAACGGCGGAGCGATAACACGTCGAACTAGCATCAACATATACAAATACTACCTCGAAGGGTAGTGCATCACTCATAAACCAAGGCAAAAGATGATAATCACGAACCATAAAACATGAGAGCTCCTACCGGCTCGGACTCATAAGGAGGATGGACCCCCGGCTAGGCCTCAAGATAAGCGAGACCAGAGTCATGGCAATGGCGAGGGGCTGTATAGAACAATGGCTAGGGTTGACCACTCCATCCGCCCCTCTGTGCATACTGCGGATGGGCTAAATCGAGGGCTACGGCATGACTCTAGCCTTCCGGGATCACATAATCCCATGGCATCACCCATCGGGACTACTCCAGGTTGCATCTCCACAGTCCGATGAGGCGGGAAGGGTTGCATCTCCCTTCCGGGGGTCTAGAGGTGCCGTGGGCGGCTAGAGAATCGTGGCGACACGATTCGTGCCGGCCGAACCCCCAAAAGCGAGAGCCAAGCCAACACTTGCAGCTCTCGAGGCGTGGCAACACCATTGCCCCGGAGGTGTGGGACCCATGCCGGCCCACCGCAGTGACCCGACCATAAGCCTAGCCCACTATGGGATCCCCGAAGCCCCCACTTTCGCGGGGATCCTCCCTCCCTTCCCTCTAGCCCCGATTGTATGGTCTTTGAGTCACACAACCACCCCATTGCAGGTCCACACCTAAAAACAATGATAACAAAAAAGACCACATGTCGTTGTTCCAAAAAAATCTACATGTGGTTATGTGGAGGTGTGGTTTATTAAGGAGGCGGTGTAGTTTTTTTATGAAGCTATAGTTTTTTTTTGAAGGTGTGGCCTTTTTTTTGAGGTGTCATTTTCTAAAAAAGTGTTGCTTATTTTTTGAGGGGTGTTGTTTTTAAGAAGGTGTTGTTTTTGAGGTGTAGTTTATAGCTAGGTGTAGTTTTTTAAGAGTCGTTTTTATGGAAGTATAGTTTTTGAAGTGTGGTTTATAAGGAGGTGTAGTTTTTAAGTGGTTGTTTTTTAAGGAAGTATGGTTTTAAAGTGGTATAATTTTTTAATCGGGGTGTTGTTTTTGAGGTGTCGTTTTATAAGTGGGTGTAGTTTTTAATAGCTATTTTTAAAAAGTATGGTTTTTTGAAGTGTGGTATATAAGCGGTGTAGTTTTTAAGTGGCTGTTTTTTAATGAAGTATGGTTTTCTGAAGTGGTGTAGTTTATAACTAGGTGTAGTTTTTAAGAAGCTGTTTTTAAGGAAGTATGATTTTTTTTTTTGTGTGGTTTATATAACTAGGTATAGTTTTACGTAATTTGTTTTTAAAGTAAGTATGGTTTTGAGGTGTGGTTTTTAGTTTTTTTTTCTGAAGTGTGGTTCTCACGAAGTGGCATAGTTTTTCTGTGACTATTTCTTAAGTATAGTTTTTAGGCTATTTTTTTAAGCAAAGCACCACCACACGGAATATTGTTTTGTGTGCTCAACTTTGGGAATGTAACGTATTGTTTTACATTCGTGAAAAATAACGTGGCTCAAACATGCCACGTGGGCTCCAACATGCCACTTAGGTGCCAACATGCCAAGGTGGCTCAAGCATGCCACCTAGGCACCAACATGCCACCTAGGCTCAAACATGTCAAGGTGGCTCAAATATGCCTTGCGGGCTCCTATATGCCACCTATAGGCTCCAACATGCCACGTGGGCTCCAACATGCCAAACTAGGCTCCAGCGTGCCTCAAACATGCCACCTAGGCCCCAACATGACACCTGGGCTCAAACATGCCAAGGTGGCTCAAACATGCCACGTGGGCTTCATGCCACCTAGGCTCCAACATGTCAGGGTGGCTCAAACATGCCATGTGGGCTCCAACACTGCTAAGTCAGCTCAAGCATCTTTGCCTAGGCACCAACATGCCACCAAGGCTCAAACATGCCTGGGTGGCTCAAACATGCCATCATGGGTCCAACATGCCACCTATGCCAAGGTGGCTCAAACATACCACTAGGCTCCAACATGCCACCTAGGCTCAAACATGCCAAGGTGTATGCCACGCCGAGGTCCAACATGCTAAGGTGGCTCAAAATGCCACGGGGCTCCTACATGCCACCTAGGCTCCAACATGTCGAGGGTGGCTCAAACATGCCCGTGGGCTCCAACATACCACCTAGGCTCCAACATGCCACCTAGGCTCAAACATACCAAGGTGGCTCAAACATGCCAATGCGTGTTCCAACATGTCACCTAGGCTCCAACATACCAAGGTGGCTCCAACATGCCACCCTAGGCTCCAAGCATGCTAAGGTGGCTCAAATATGCCAAGGTGGCCCAAACATGCCTTGGGATCCAACATGCCACCTAGGATCAACATGCCACCTAGGATCCAACATGCCACCTAGGATCCAACATGCCAAGGTGGCTCAAATATGCCATGTGGGCTCCAACATACCACCTAGGCTCCAACATGTCAAGGTGGCTCAAACATGCCACCTAGCCTCCAACATGTCACCTAGGCTCAAACCGCCAAGGTGGCTCAAACATTCCATGGCGCTCCAACATGCCACCTAGGCTCCAACATGCCAAGGTGGCTCAAACCTCTTGCGTGGGCTCCAACATAACATCTGAAGCTTAAACATGCCAAGGTGGCTCAAACATGCCAAGGTTCTTGAAGGGTTTACGTTTGGGGGGGCGTTTTGGTCATTTGCACTTGGGGCGTTCTTTGAGAAGTCACAGTTGAAGGCATAAAAGCAACAGAAGCTGACACTTCCCGAGTTTGGATCTATCCTCCTCTCGAAGTGGCAATCAAAAAGTCAAGAGTCGCTTTGCGAGTATCAAGACATTGTTTGGGATTATTACGTATGGCGATAAATTGGGACCTCGTTTCTTCGGATTGTCATGGCTCTGCATGCATATTTAGAATGGTGCACTAAGTTATCCATGAAAACTAGCATGTTTTGGCCTTCAAAATGTAAACCCCTGTGTGTTGCTAGGTTATTGAAGGGTTTATGTTTTGGAGGCGATATCTAGTTTGATTCAGCAAGATCTTGCAGTGTCATCACGTGGGGCGGTGTTGAAGCAGAAGATGGACCCTTAAAACCTTCTAGAAAGCAGTTTGTCCCAAATGCCCTCTCCCATGGCCTGGCAATGGATGTGCAACTCCACGACCCTAAAACTATAAATTAGCCACATAGTATCAACCATGCCACTAGGCTCTAAGCGAGAACACATGGCTCAAACATGCCACTAGGGTCATAAAAACCCTTTCAAATGATTTATTTTTTGAAAGAATGAGATACAAGTTTGTATGTTTTTCTTATATGGTTGAAATGTTGTGCCCCTAGGCTCAAGCATGCCCTTGGCTCAAACATGCTAGATTGGCTCATGCATGCCATATAGACTCAAATGTACCACATACTCGACTCAAACATGCCACCTAGGCTCAGCGACCCCTAGGGTCAAACATGTCCTAGGCTCAAACATGCCACATAGCCTCAAATACCTTGGCGCAAATGCCACATAGGCTCAAACATGCCACCTAGGCTCAAGCATTGCCCCTTGGTCAAACATGCCCTAGGCTCAAATATGCCACATAGGCTTAAACATGCCACCAGCATCAAACATGACACGTGGCTCTTAACATGCCCCTAGGCTCAAACATGCCCGCATGTTGTGGTAAATCTGCTTGTTGGGCAGTGGCAATGTAGAGGTGGAATAGTGGCACATAATGTGACATGGCAATGATATGGCACTAGAATGATGAGGTGGCATGAAAAAAAAGCAAGCAAAATTCTTTCTTTTGAAGAAGGTGACTATTTGCAAAAATTATGGGAGATGACATGGCATGAGTATGGTGAGGTGGCAAAGATGAGTGGTGGTGGCAAAATATAAAGGGGTGGAAAATAAAGAATTTGCCTACACAACTTTTCAATTTATAGAAAAAACACATTTCTCCATGGTGACATGGCATTTCTTTGGATGGTGGGCATGTGACATGATGACTAAGCATTTATGCACTTTAGATAGAAAATGCTTGGGGAAGGGGGGGATTTTATGAGTGAGATAAGTAATAGTGGCAAGCAAGACGTTGGCATTGGACTATGCAAAAGTTGTGTTGTACTATAGAGGGTCTTAGGCTGAGTCCATTGAGGGCTCAAACATGCCACAGCTCAAACATGGCACATGGCTCAATTTGGACATGGCTCAAACATTACCACATAGACTCAACATGAGACATGGCAAAATTTAAAAATGACAAAATTTAGAAAAACATGCATGATATAGTTATATAGCGATCAATGGCCAAGATGAGCAAGCGAGATTGTGATCAAGTATTGCATTGTAAAAGTGTTTTTTTCCTTTTTAAGAGCAGTCTTTGCTATTTTTGTTCACTAGATAGGAAAATTTGTATATAAGGATCCGAGAAAGTATTTCTGCACAAGTCGCGTAAAAGTTCAATTATAATTAAATCTAAATCCTAATCGCCTTTGTTCATGCTAAAACACCACATCCTTAATGGTTTTGAATACCATAAAATATTTTGACTATTCACTCTATTATGGGAAACTTGGCCATGCAAATATCTTCTTCTAACACCCTTGTTTTAAGGAAATTTGTCTCCCAAAGCGTTGTTTCATCGTAATTGAATCGTAATGTACCGAGGATCCCAACAGTTTGAACATTTGTCTAATTGTGAGGAAAGCGAAATTCTTAATTTACCCTTATAATCTAAGTGGCGTCAATGTCCAGCATAGTGTGGAGAAATTATGGTTCTAACTTGATATTATCCATGGGTATTGTCTATATCCTTGTTGCATATAATGGTAATCCATTAAACTATGCCTAGAAACTAACTTTGATTTTTGAATAAGTAACTATGTCCCTTAGAGCAGTTGCCACCATGCTTGAAATTTTCAATGGTCTAATCCTTTTGTCCATCATTTCCACATTGTTGATGCACAATACCTTTAAATTAATGAGACATATAAGCCAATTAATGATAAGACATGTAAAGTGGCCCTCGTTATTCAAGTGGTGCCTAGGCGGCCTTGAATATGCCAAGTACTAGCCATGGGAAGCTTTGTCAGGCAGGGGCCCAAAGCTCAAGGATGCCATGATGCTTCTCCTATATTGGGAATTTGGTGTTTAAACCCGGCAACACGCATTAAATGCATGGCAAATTTTGTGTATTTTGGTTGTGTTTCAATGATTTTAATATGTATTTTCTTTCCTCTTTCAATGGTAAGCCAATGAAAAACAAAAACAATTAACACTTAGGGATTTATTTCCCTGGCCAAGTTTTGCAATTAAAATGCCATACCTTATCGAAGTGGGCCAAAATTGTTTGGATTACTAATTTGTTAAAGGTCTAAAATTGGCCGAAACAAGGTCCGATTTCATTCTCATGGCCCATGCAAGTTTAGAAGAAAACTCAACCTCGGATCTTCATGGGAACCTGCTAGCCTTTTGGACCTCAAAGAAAACCACTGAGGTGTTGCCATGGAAAGCACCCTTAGATATAAGTTATGGAATGTCAAATTAGAATGATAGATGAACCCGTTCGACATAGTATAGCCCAATGGGTGCAGTTGAAACAAGCAATATCGTTGTAGCAATGGATCCAATCTATTTTTACCCGCTACCAGGCTTTTCGGATGGCGAGATGGAGGGGAGTGCAAATCCGATACCTCCATTATTTCATAACCTATGTGTTTCTTCGCTAAGATGAATGGCTCAAATTAAATCTCCATTATTGTCTTAACTATGTGTTTCTTCCCGCTAAGATGAATCAAAAATTTAAATGATCGTCGGCCTAGATTTGATCTAGGCCTCCGGTGTGATGGTTGGGCGGTGTGCCTTGCCTTTTGTCGGTTTCCCAAAGCGGAATGGAGAATGCCGCCCGCGACTTTGATTATCGCCATAATTACACCTAGGGACCACCGAGCCATCCATGGATCAAATCGGGCAGCGGCTAAGAAGGTTTTAGGTCGGTGCCGTTCGGCCCCAAATGCATTGATGACATTTTGCGATTCCGGATTACGGAATGGGATACCCCTTTTAATATAAAACGTATTTTTCTTTGCTAGGTTATTTGAAGGGTTTACATTTTGTGCTTCGGAACTTTCAATCCGTTCCGCCAAACATAACCGATTTGGTACTTTTATTCTTTCCGCCATGAAGCAATACACCTTCAATGGGTTTTGGATTTTTCCTCCACATTTTCCCGGACGAATTAAAGTCAAAGATGCCTTTAGGAGATCACGCAAAATTGTTTAGGATAATAGGATGGCCAATAGTCCAAGCCGGTTATTCCATTGCATTGGCTCCAATGCATGTTTAGAAAAGGTACCTTGCAACAAGCCAACAACGCCGTTTGGCCGCCAAATGTAAAGGATATTTCTCAACCTAGCAATTGCGGGATTTTTTCGTTTTGGGGAGCAAAGAGCTGAAATCATCATGTTAGATAACTAGGTGGCCTTGATTTTAGGGGGTATAAAATGGCTTACAATGAAGAACTAATGGCCATTTTGATGTGGGATTTCTTGTAGATTTTGATGTATGCAATTGAGAATATCGGTGAAAGGAAGAGAAAGACAATCCAAATTTTCGATACTAGAATCAAAGGTCTTTTGGCGGATTCAAGCAATGTGCTTCTTGCTTGCTAATTTCGATGGAAGAAGGCAAATTTCTTCAAAAAAACCCCCTTCCAAGTTCATTCTATTGTTGAAAGCCTGATTTTTACAATCGGCATTATATTGTTTTGTATGTGAATAGTATGGCTGGAATTTTGGGAAATTAAGTTAAATAAGAATAGGTTTTCCAATGTTTGTTCTATTTATGAGATAAGGTCAATAAGAATATGTTTTCTAATGGTTGAAAGGCTATTTGCAATTCTAAGTGCGGGAAAAATTAAATTTAAAACCAAACATAATATGGGCATTTCAAGACTTGAAAGAAAAAGTCTAGAACTAAATGTGAATGAAAGTCATTTAAATTTGTTTTAGTTTTATTACCTTCAAAGGCATTCAAACCATATCTCAAGAGAAAAATAACCTGGAACCATTTATTTTTATAAACCACATCTATATATCAAGATTCTTCTTTATGAGAAACAATAGGCCTCAAGATGATCGGACAAAATCATGATACATGGTAGGGCGTTGTTTTTTTGGCTGGGGTTGACCATCCATCCGCCCCTCATGTGCATTTTCAAAGTGTTAGATAAGAACCGACAAGACTCTAGCCAGGTTGTTTTAATCCCAAATCACCATCGGGGAAACAACATGTTGCATCTCATTTTATTATGAACCAGGAAGGTTGCATCTCCCTTCAGGATCTAAATTGCGTTACATTTAAAAAGGAATATGGCGACACATATAATTCCTACCATGTGAACCCCCAAAGCGAGAGCCAAGCCAACACTTGCGACTCTTTAAAAAAGGCTAAATGTAACACCATTGCCCTAAGGTGTCGGACCATGTCATTCATTACGCAGTGACCGACCATAAGCCTAGCCCACTATGGTTTTTTGGAAGCCCCCCACTTTCGGGGATCCTGAAAAAACTTTCCCTCTGGACCCGTTATATGGTGCTGGAGTGTCATATCATAGCCTCAATAGCCTGGTGGGCTCCTATGCGAGCCGCAACTAATAGGAACTAAGGGTTCTACTCTAGGAGCATACTACATATGGCTCTGGGTCTCTACCCCCTTCCCAATACAAGAGGAGCAAACAAGATCAACCAACATCCATACTCATCACATCATGAGAATAATCATAAGAAGAACATCTTAACCTAATCATACAAATCTAACTAATAGTTAGGGTTCCTTGATTAGGGTTCAAGAAGTTCAATATGGGTTCTAGGATGGCTCTACTCTAGATACAAAATACTAGCATATCACGGAATGCTAATTTCCAGATGAGCTATCACAACTACTATCCTACATACCTGCTCTGAGCTCTCCCCCTCGAGATCATTATTGCCTCCATGGTCACCGACTCACGAGATGCCACCTACTCCAAGAGCGTGTCACCGAGTCTATGCCACAACAAGCGATGTTGAAAGCGGGGTTGGAGCGGTTTTGGCGATAGGTGAGTCTCACAGGTGCTAGGGCTGGAAAGAGGTCTAGGGTTAGGGTTTATGCCTATATGAGTTAGGTCCACCTAGGATGCCGCGTGGTACCAATGGTGAGTCTGTGTGGCGGTGCCCCAATAGGTTAAGCCCCGTGGATAATGGCTTAACCTATGGTTGGCTAAGTTATGAGAATAACTTAGCCATGCCCCTAGTGCCACAATCTATGGTATACAAGGCTATGAAGATAGACTTGTATGGTGGCCGGATCGAGGAATATCGTATTTATGGCGTATATTCCACGGGCCAATCACATTCTCAACAGGACAATCTTTGTCCTCGGCATTGCGCTAAGGTGACGAACCTACCTTATGCTTGCACAAGCAACAACATGTCATAACCTTTAGTTTGGTTTAGCAATCAAGTTTTTATTAGTTCAAGTCAAAAATTTAGGCTATATTTGTACTTATACAAAATTATATAGCCTTAACAGGATTATTTCTTCACGATAATTCAAAACATTATTGTAAGAGTTATTAGGGGTTCATAATCTAAATTATGGCTCCCCTATCTTCTCGTGTCGGCTCACCGTTGAAGTCCACCTTCTACTTGCGCAAGAGGGCACATTACGTTAGTTTGGATTAATAATTTGTGGTTTTAGGGGACCACCCCCCTTACCTCCTTGTAGCGAACTCTTGACTCAAGGTTGTCCTACTACCTTGCCCAAGATCATGGCCCTTTTCGGTTGAGCTTAAGGATCATTTAAGATGCTCCCATCATAAGCCCATGATCGAGTGCTACCTACTTTCGGTTACCGGTGCAGTACCCCTAGTGCATCATGCCCCCGGGTTTGAAGCTAGGGGCGTCTCCGCGATCCCATCATCGGCGCATGATCACTTTAACCTTCACCATGACCCTCCCTACGGCCCGGTGTGCGTACCCGCATCGTGGCATAGAGATCATCCGTCGATGTCCCATCATCGCCACCATGCCTCATTCCTCACTCACATGACCCTAATGGTCATGCACCTCTTCAGTGCGTGTGGCCTAGAATGCCCTAAAAGGTGTATCCCATCATAAGCCCCCACGATCCAAGGTTACGGCACATGCACCTACTAACTAGAATGCATCGCCCGGGCTTAAAACTAACTAACAACATACTAGCTAACCACGGCAAGTTTGGAGTCGACCAAGGAGGCGACTAAGCCCATCAAACTCCTTCATAAACTTCTGGGTATTGCTTCTCCAAGTCTTGCTTCAATACCCATGTCAGCGTCTTCCGCGGGTAAGTGCTTCCCTTAACCAAATATTGGAGGAATTGAGACCTCTAGTCTTCTTGAATGACTTATCAAGAAGCAATTCAGGCACTATTTCTACTTGCTCCTCCATCATTTCCAACAAAGGTTGGAGTATCCAAAACCTCCTCGGGGTTAGGATTGTGCCTTTTAATAAACTTACGTGGAAGACCTTGTGAACCTTGAGATGGGTTGGAAGATCCAACTTGTAGGCTTGAGAGCCCTCTCTCCAAAATCTTGAGCGGACCAGCCCACCTAGGGGCAAGCTTCTTGCAGCTCCCAATCGACTTGGCTTGCTTCACCTTTATCTTCAACCCGGGCTTATCGCCTACCTTGAATTCTCTTACGGTCACGGTAGTATGCGGCTACACTCTTCTGCCCGACTTCTTCGCCAATAAATAACCCTTACTTCTTCCACTAGCTGCTGCATATCCCCTAACATCTGCTGGGATACTTCTACCTTGGACGAGGATTGTGCGGTGTCAGGGGTTAAAGCAGCGGTGCCGTAATTTACCATGAAAGGAGACATCGCGAGATGACAGCGGCAGCCTTTGTTGTAAAGCGAATTCCACCAAGTGGATGTACTCATCCCACTTGGGCGCTTATTCCACACATAGTTCGAGCATGTCTTCAATGATCCGATTCGTCCTTCCGTGCGGCCCATCGTTTGGGGATGATATGCGTGCTCATGGAGAGCTTGATGCGAATGGTGCTGAAGAGGTCCTGCCAAAAGGCACTCATAAACTTGGAATCCCTATCGGATATTATCTCCGAGGCATGCCATGGAGTCTGAAAATCTCCCTTACAAATAACTTGGCGATTATCTAATGCGATTGTCGATAGTCTTGCAAGGCACAAAATGTGCCATCTTAGATAACTTATCTCGACAACCATCAATGCATCCTTGCCTCGAAGAGTTCTAGGGAGACCTGTGATGAAATCCATGCTTATGACCTCCCACTTTGCATTTGGCACCCCAATGGCTCAAGAGCACACGGAATCGAAGTTGCTCCGCTTTGGTATGGCTGACATCTTGGCAATCCAGAATATATGCAGCTATCGCCTCTTCATTCTGGCGGAAGTAGCTACTTGAATCTTGAAAATAGGTCTTCATGAAGCCCGGCATGCCACCGCTATTGAATTTTGTTATGTGTGTCATGAAGAATTAGCTTCCTTACCCACGATGATTCGGGCACACACAACTTATGCTTGTGATACAACAGGTTGCCTTCCTTCTTATAATGCTTGAAGGCTTCCGGCTCCTTATCTGTTCGGCTTCCTTGGAAAGGCTTTCCCATACCTCCTTGAAGTCCACATCGTTGGCAGGACTCCTCAATCTTCTTGCCAAACTCACTTTCGAAAGAGTGGAAATCGCATTACAATCGTCCTTGTACGAAATGGTCTCACGGAGGGCATCTGCTACAACATTAAGCTTACGGACTTATATAAAATATCAAAATCATACTCCTCAAGAATTCCATCCACCTCCTTTGTCTTAAGTTGAGGGTGGCTGGGTGAAAAGATCTTGAAGGCTCGGTGATCGGTATCCAGCTGGAAACTTCCTTCCGGCCGGATAATGCCTCCATATCCTCAATGCCACGACAATGGCTAGCAGCTCCTGATCATGGGTTGGGTAGCGTTGCTCTGGCGTCGTTCATCTTCTTCGAGTCGTGGCGACTACCCTTCCTTCTTGCATCAAGGCCCTTTGTTGCTATCTTGCTTGCATCTGTTGCTACCAACTTATCTTTACTCGGATCCGGGAGAACAAGCACTGGTGCTGTTGTTAGAGCCTCTTTAAGCTTCTCAAAAAAGCTTGGACTTTCTCTAACCAATGGCTAGTCAATCCTTAATCTTCTTGGCCTTAGTGAGGTCGGAGCAAGGGGGCGCCCGCCGCAAAAGTCCTTGGCGAACTTTACGTAATATCCCGCCAGCAGAAAGCTTCTTACTTACGCCCACATTCCTTGGAGCTGGCCAATCAACTATTGCCTCAATCTTAGATGGATGCGTGGAGATTCCCTGGGATGTTACTACATGCCCCAAGTACTACTCCACTTTCGACATTTGCAAAGTGGCATAGAGAGCTTCCCATACAACCGATGGCGTCTCAACTTCTCCAACACTTTCACGAGATGCTGACAATGCTCCTCAAGGGACTTGCTGTAGATTAGAATGTCGTCGAAGAAGACAATAACAAACTCATCCAAGAAGTCTCACGAAGATGTCGTTCATGAGCGCATAAGCGTTGCTGGAGCATTCGATAGTCCAAAGGGCATTCTTGTAAACTCAAAATGACCATAGCGTTACGGCGGTCTTATGGATATCCTCTTCTTTTATTCTTATCGATGGTATCACGACCTCAAATCAATTTTAGAATACCTTTGCTCCTTGTGGCTGGTCCATTAGATCATCGCCCTTGGCAATGCATACTTGTTCTTTATCGATGCGCTTATTAAGCTGGCGATAGTCTATCACATTCTTAAGCTCCCATCTTTCTTCTTCACAAAGAGTATAGGTGCTCAGAAGGAGACACACTTGCTCTTATAAATCAAGCTCGAGCAATTCTGAATTTTGTTTCTTGAGCTCAATCAATTCTAGGGTGCTCATTCTATATGGCCTTCTTGGTAGGCTTGCCAGCATCCGGAGCCAATGTGATCTCACATTCCACACCCCTATAAGGTGGCGTTTGCTTGGGATTTCCTCCGGAAATACATCCTTGAACTCTGAAATAAGCCTTGCTATGCACGGGCAACCGATTTCCCTTTGGGTCACTTCCATCCTGCTTGCACGGCTCAGCGATTCCATCCTCAAGATGTAATCCACCTTATTCCTTTCTATACTCTTCCTTAGCTGCTTCAAAGAAATACACTTTGCATAGGAGAATCTAGCTTCTTACCTTTCACTATCAACTTGCCCGTGCGGTGCCGTCATGGTGACTTCATTCGGTGCCAATCAATCATGGCTTTGGTGGCTTCAAAAATTCCATCCCCACTATCGGATCATATCTTCCGATGTCCATGACTTACGCTCCCATCCCCACTTAGCCCCACTAAGGTCTATGTCAAAGGTGATCCTCCTCCCCTTAGTGTGCGAATGGGCCGTTTGCCATAGCCTCTTGGCCTTGGCTTAGACTTCAATACCTTGTTCTTCATTAGAGCAGACCAATCTAGGGAGATGCAAAATTATGAGAGCTACGTATCTATGAGGACTACATAAGGATTACTATCTATGATCCCATCGCCCGGCGATGGCGGTTAGTGATTCTCTATATCACTGTCTCAATGTTTGCACATATGTGGCACTCACCATCTATGAAGTCACGGCAGCCCTCCTGGCGTTAGTGGGTAAGTCTAATTAAAACTACGTTGGGGAGTCCCAATCAAAGAGTTACGCCAAAATTTGCATGGCGAATGGACAATCATGTGTTGATTGCCTTTTGGCTGGAAGCACACGAAGCATAACTTTTTTCTCAATGCATTCACGTCTCTTTTCCTTGTTGTTGTCTAGGAGGCGGCTTGGCCTTACGATGCGATTACGTGGCTTACTACGGTCCCCAAAAGCTTTGTTCTGACCCTTACCTTCTTCTTGACTCCACGATGGTGTAGCGCTGGCGATTATACCTAATATTGCCCACGATCTTTAGTGAACTCTTACCCCGAAGGTTGTTGTTTCTCTGGCTGGAGTTGCTGGTGCCTCTTTAAACTTAACTTTTATCTTACGGCACATTACAGTGACTTGAGGTTGATTGCTCTAACAAGCCTCTTGATATTCTTTTCAACCCCTCAATGTAAGTATCCACGGCTTGCCTCTCACGAGACTCGGGGAACATGCGACTGAGCCTCATAAATTCTTCGGTATATGCTTAGCCAGCGATAAGCTACCGATTCAACTGTGTAAAAGCTGGCGAATCGTCTACTAGTATGAGACCTTGGCACATAGTGTGCTGGGGAAAGCTTTGCGAAGGTCTTAAACCTACAATTGTTCCTCTTCGGCTTGTTGGACTTAGCATATCCCTTCCACCGGATCCTTGCGGTCCAATAAGGTTAGGCTGTAACAACTTTCCCCTATGTCCTTGTCTTTCATACCAGGTATGAGTTGCCAAATTCTTCCATTTCATCAAGCCATGCTTCAGCCTCCATGCGATCTGTCTTTCCACGAGGCGGCGGTAGAGCTTCCTTGTCTTCCATACATTGCTCATAGCACTATCCACCTTTTACGATAGTCATCGTCTTTCTTGCTCTTTTCCTTGCTTTTAGGTGTGCGGTATTTGTCGGACCCGGTTATCCTCTTGGAAGAGCTATCGATGAGCTGGAGCTAGATGGTGATGGACTCTGGTTCTCCTCTTCCTTCTCCTATCCACGGCGTTCCCACGGTTGCCCTCCCCTTCTGGCGAGGGACTTCGTCACCACACGGAAAACAAGGTGGAGGTGGAGGACCATCTTCACGTGCATTCATAAGAGGTGTAAGCCCGGTTGATGAGGTGTTGCATCACGGTTCCTCATCGCACCAACCTTGCGTTGGCCTGCCTCACGGTGACATATCACGCTCAAAAGTCTTCGTTCTCGCCAAACAAGTTCCTTGGTACCCAATTGCGTGGTCGGTCTGCTGATCTTGAGATCACGCACTTGAGTTCTTCTTTGCAAGGATTGATCATCAATACATTTTATTTGGGTTAGATGTTGATCAATTTTACTTGCAATTGAATTATCTTTAGTTATAAGAAATCATACAAAGCCTTACATTGACAAAGCGGTTAATAGTCATTAATACATAAGGATTACATGATAAGGTAGATATATCTTAGCACAATGGGTACAAGAAACATTTAGCACAAAACTTAAGAAAATTTTACAACTATTCAATGGCCTCGAAAGCACGAAGAAGTTCTTGACATCCACGAATCCGGAGGCCTCTTGGGGATGGCAAAAGATGTTCTCGTCGATCTTCCTTCAAGTGCTGGGGCCATCTGGGTTCCGGGAGTTCGGTGTTGTTCTTCTACCTGAGGAAAGTGTTGCATCCCTAAGGTGCCCTCTCGCAAAGTTCCAGGCAATGGAATTTGGCTGCGCCCTGTTGAAAGGAATGATGTGATGCGGCATGGTATATCTTGAAAGTGCTGCCGAAGCCCGAAAGTGCTATGAGAAGTGCCTGCGGATTCTTCCCCTTGGGCTGAACTCCTTGTGGAAGACTATCATTTGCCCTTGGTTGGGGCTGGAAGATAGTAGCGAAGTGCGTGCCCTTCCCTCGCCTACCGCGATCCGGTGCCCTTCCCAAGCCGCTTCACCAGGTAGGCATCCAACGCCATCGGTCTTCATGATCCCTCCACATCTTTGGTTGCATTGTCCAAGTTGATCTTTCTTTGGACCCTTCCCTCATGCTCTGGCTCGGGCCGGCCGGCTTGAGCTTGGGCCCTTCCACGGTTTGTAGAGTATGCTCAGCCGTATCTGGCTGGAACTCCTCCTCTGAGATGATAGGTTTCTTTGCCGATGAATCTCCCTTATCTGGCGATAGGCTGCTATGTCCGACATTGTCTCTCCAGTAAGAGTGTCTCAGCCCGGCTCCCTTGGGATCTCACGGTATGAATAGATGGATGGTGCGCTCTTCCCGTGTGCTATCATGCCCAAGAGCTTCGTCGATTAGAAGACCACGTTCACGGCAATGGGACAAGTTGGGGATGTCATTTGCAAAATGTACTCCTCCCCGTCGATGACTATCGGTGGCAATTTTGTGATCTTATTAATGGTGGGTGCGTTATCTGTTCTCCGTCGTCGTCGTCATGCCTCAACGCGATACCTCCGCATTCTTGTTGCCTCCACCGCTCCCATTCGGGTTACGCTCCCCTAAGCCGCTTTCGTAGTCTTCATGGATGCAACAGAGATGGTGCCCCGGACGTCGTGCCGCTATAGTATTAATAGGCGGGAGGACTCTATATTCGGGATTTGATCCTGGGCCCCTACAGGGCATCAAGTGGCGCTAAGTCTAAGGGCTGAGCAGGGGTTCCCCTACTTTGTTGATTGACCTATAGTGCATGAAGAGGGCAAAAGTCGCATGCAGTGAAAAGGTACCTATGCCTATTATGTGCCGGGTCATGTGTAATCGGGCATGGTCCTAGTCCTATCCCATAGCTGCTTCTTGCCTTTGGATCCTGCCAACTCTAAAGACCTAAGGCTTGGGTAAGTGTCTCAAGGGAAACCCAATTCCTCCCCTAGGAGGCGATCCTAACTTCCCAAAGGCGGGGACCTGGCTGGTCATATTGGCACATAATGTCGTGTAGTAGGGTGTTCTAGTCAAAGTTGCGTGAAGATCAAACAAGTGATCAAAAACATTGAGAAGGCTTGATCTCTTGGAAGCTGATGGATATGGCTGGCAGCATTGTACCATCTCTCAAAAGTTCTTTGAAGCCATTGAGCGGAAAGGGTGTAGAAAATGGCTTGCAAAGATGGAGTGGAGGATCAGAAAATCGCCCTAAAGGGCTGAAGGGAGCAGTTAAAGGAAAAAAAAAATGGCAAAATGGGGCCTATTTTTATAGACTATGGGTGACCTGGGGTTCGTGCAAAAGGTACCTACCTAAGACGACCTTGGTTCTATGGCTCGGTGTCCAAATGAACTACCATGAAGTGCAAACTTAAAGCAAAACAAAGCAAGAAATACTACATGGCAATTTGTTGGATCAAATTTGGCTAATTTGGGCCAAAGATGGGCTGACCAGGTGAATCAGCTGGCGGATGGCCTCAGCGTCCCTTGGGCATGGACGCAAAGCGTTTAAGCTTGGTCTCACCCGGTTGGCTTTGTTTTGGGCCAATTTTTGGTCATTTCTGGGAATTTAAAGATGCTAATATGGCTAATTGGGCCAATTCTAACCTAACTAGCAACTTATTTTGAGCAAAACTGACATCTAGAAGCTTGATTTTGGGCCCAGTCGGGTGAATCCGCGCGAAACACGCCTGCGTCGGGAACGCAGAGGCCCTAAGGCGGTGGTCTCACCGGTTGGCCCGATTTTTCAGCATTTTAGATGATTTTTTTGCCAAAATTTTGTTGTAGTCATGATTTCTAGGGTGTTTCTAGACATGCTATGAAGAATTCTACCACAATTGGGTTCTATTTCCTATATTTCAAGCATACAACATTTTTTCTAATTATAGAGGGAAAATAACTTTTATATTAATAAGAAACATAGTTACATGAAAATTTAGCTTTCTTACAAAATTTACAAAATTTGAGGGCCTAAGGCCTCTCTCTCTGCAATCCTTCGTGCTAAGTGAATATCCTTGGGCATAAAGGGTAACTCTCTTAGCATGGATAGTATGAGAGGTTCCCTTCCTCGAAGAGCTGGACCAGCTCTGCTGAAGCCTCTTGCGAGCGGGTCATTAGAGGGTAACCCTATAATCGGTCGGAGCTGCTACAAAACCTCTCTAAGGAGGCTCGAAGGAGCCTTCCTTATCGGAGATGCGTGCACATCACGGAAGTGCGAATCTCCCTAAACACCGGGTGTATGTGCTATTCGCCCGTGGTGAACCCTCTTGGGTTTTCGGTCTCGGTGGGGTGGCTTGGGCTGGTTCTTCTTCCCCCGCCGCCCCACCGCGGCAACTGGCGCACCTCTGGCGGCAATACCACTCATTGTACCTCGTCCAACGACGAAGGTACTCCTTGTATGCCACCATCTTCCGCTTAAACTTCGGTCTCTTTGGAGCTTGAATGCCTCCCCTACCTTTTGCTTCTTCACCACCTTAGGTGGTTCCGCCATTTAGGGTAGGGTGGCTAGCGTTGGGTCCCCCTCGCTCTTCTTCCTCCCTCGTCTCAGGTAAGCCCTTTGTTGGTGCTCCTCCTCCGTGCGGGCCTCTTCTATAAGCGGCCAGTCCGGGGAGGCGTCGTTCCTCCTCTTGGTCAGCCTCTCCTGCTCCCTCAGCTCCCTCTCCAGCTCAGCTTCTTCTGGCTGACCCCTCTCCTCACGGCCACTCTTTGACTTTTTCCTTCCCCTTCTTTTTTTTGAAGGGCCCGGCCGTCGATCACGGTGGTGGTGCTGCTCTTCCACCTGTTCTTCAACCTGTTCCTCCACCTCGGTGTCAGGGGCCAGTGTGAGACTCATCGTTCTCTGTGTGCCTCCCAGATGGTGGCGCTCTTTGGGGCTCTCCTCGGCATCATGATGCGTTATCGCCCCGGCTGCTGCTGCTGGGGGAAGCTCCTCTTCCCCTTTCTTGGGTGGGAGGTGCTCAGGGGATCTTCTTCACATGTAGCCCCTGCTAGCCATGGAAGGGGTAGGTCTTGGTCGAGCTTCTGTAGGTTTGTTTGGTGCGTGCCATATCTTGTGGTTGAGGGAAATGGGTGGCGTAAAGGTTTTGAGCAAGAGAGAGGTGAAGGTGAAGGGTTGGAGAGAGAGAATGAGGTGTCGGATATTTAAAAGGAGGGTCCCCGGGAATATTCTCCTACCATAACTACCCTATTTATTAGTCCCCCCTTATTAATTACACCATATTTAGTAATTATTTAACTATTAATGTATATGTTAAATCTATATTAATTGATATTATACTTAGATTTTCGAATTTTTCTAATGGTTGAAGTGCAACCTATGAATTTTCGCCATTTTTCACTGGGTCTCGATTGGCATGATTCTTGACCCATTTTAGGGTTAATTTTCACTCCAAATTTACTAGAAGATGAATTTGACTCACTCAACTTTCGTCTAACACTTAACCTAAGTAAGTCTTGCCTAGGAGAAAAATTTTTCCCCATTTTTGTGGTTCGATGGTGGAAATGTTTATTTCACACCCTATAGGCCTGTTAGACTACTTCATGGTTATGGATATGGTGCTAGTTCTTGGTCAACCAAGAACATGCGCTCTGATACCATTTGTGACGCTCCTCGCTAAGCGTCACGGTACGCCGTACACTTTCGGCAGAAATCCCCATCGGCTCGGCAACCGCGATGGGCCCTTCGTCTACCCGCTTTCGACGGGTGACTCTTAGTGTGGGAAGGGGACTGAAGGTGTCTTGCGGCGCCCTTCCCTATGGGCTCCTATAGGCAGGCGATAACCACGTCGAGAACTAGCATCAACATATACAAATACTACCTCGAAGGGTAGTGCATCACTCATAAACCAAGGCAAAGATGATAATCACGAACCATAAAACATGAGAGCTCCTACCCGGCTCGGACTTCGTGGGAGGATGGTAGAGGCTAGGCCTCAAGATAGAAGCATCGAGTCATGGCAATGGCGAGGCTGGCATAGAACAATGGCTAGGGTTGACCACTCCATCCGCCCCTCCCGTGCATACTTTGCAAATGGGCTAGATCAGGCTCGACAAGACTCTAGCCTTCCGGATCGCAATCCCATGGCATCACCCATCTGGGACTACTCAGTTGCATCTCCCCGGAAGGGTTGCATCTCCCCTTCCGGGATCTAGAGGTGCCGTGGGCGGCTAGAGAATCGTGGCGACACACGCATTCGTACCAGTGAACCCCCAAAGCGAGCCAAGCCAACACTTGCAGCTCTCGAGGTGTGGCAACACCATTGCCCGGGGAGGTGTCGGACCCATGCTGGAAGCCCACCGCAGTGACCCGACCATAAGCCTAGCCCACTATGGGATCCCCGAAGCCCCCCACTCGGCGGGGATCCTCCCTCCACTTTCCCTCTAGCCTGTTATATGGTGCTGAGTCATATCATAGCCTCAATAGCCTGGTGGGCTCCTATGCACAGAGCCGCAACTAATAGGAACTAAAGGGGTCTACTCTAGGAGCATACTACATATGGCTCTAGGTCTCTACCCCTTCCCAATACAAGAGGAGCAAACAAGATCAACCAACATCCATACTCATCACATCATGAGAATAATCATAAGAAGAACATCTTAACCTAATCATACAAATCTAACTAATAGTTAGGGTTCCTTGATTAGGGTTCAAGAAGTTCAATATGGGTTCTAGGATGGCTCTACTCTAGATACAAAATACTAGCATATCACGGAATGCTAATTTCGGATGAGCTATCACAACTACTATCCTACATACACGCTCTGAAGCTCTCCCTCCGGATCCGTGTGCCTCCATGGTCTCGACTCACGAGATGCCGCTCCTACTCCAAGAGCGAGTCTACCTGGCTTTGGGGCTCTTTTGATCTATGCCTGACAAGCGATGTTGAAATGGGGTTTCGAACGAGTAGGTGAGTCTCTGGGTGCTAGGGCTAGAAAGAGGTCTAGGGTTAGGGTTTATGCCTATATGAGTTAGGTCCACCTAGGATGCCACGTGGTACCAATCGGGTGAGTCCTGTGTGGCGGTGCCCCAATAGGTTAAGGCCACGTGGATAATGGCTTAACCTATGGTTGGCTAAGTTATGAGAATAACTTAGCCATGCCCCCTAGTGCCACAATCTATGGTATACAAGGCTATGAAGATAGACTTGTATGGTGACGGATCCAGGAATATACGTATTTATGGCGTATATTCCCCTGGACCGTCACAACGGACCCTTAAAACCTTCCAGAAGCAGTTCGCCCTAAAAGTCCTTTCCCGAAGGCCCCTGGCCATGGACAAGCAATTCTCCCACTCCGGAACTGTGAATTGACTCTGCCAATGGACTCAAAACATCGACATTATCCTGGACACCAAGTTTCGTGGGCAGAAGACCACCCCTTCTCCAAGAAGCGCCAAAGTAGCTCATGTCCAAAATATTCGTAGTCAATTAGCCTAAGAGGTGGTTGCAGAATACTGCCATGTAGAGGGTTCATGTTTCTTTCGTTGCCAACTTCAACATGCCACCTAGGCTTCAACATGCCACCTAGGCTAAAACATGCCAAGGTGGCTCAAACATGCCACCTAGGCTCCAACATACCACCTACGCTCAAACATGCCAAGCTGGCTCAAACATGCCACATGGGCTCCAACATGCCACCTAGGCTCCAACATGCCAAGGTGGCTCAAACATGCCATGTCGGCTCCAAGATGCCACCTAGGCTCCATCATGTCAAGGTGGCTCAAACATGGCAAGGTGGTCAAACATGCCACGTGGTTCAACATGCCACCTAGGCTCCAACATGCAAGGTGGCTCCAACATGCCACCTATGCTCAAATATGCCAAGGTGGGTCAAACATGCCGCAGCGAGGGCTCCAACATGCCACCTAGGCTCAAACATGCCAAGGTGGCTCACAACATGCCACCCGGGGCTCCAACATGCCAAGTTGGCTCCAACATGCCACCTAGGCTCAAACATGCCAAGGTGGCTAAAACATGCCAAGGTGGCTCAAACATGGCAAGATGGCTCAAACATGCCACGTGGCTCCAACATGCCACCTAGGCTCCAACATGCAAGGTGGCCCAAGCATGCCACTTAGGCTCCAATATGCCACCTAGGATAAAACATGCCAAGGTGGCTGAAACATACCACGCGGGCTCCAACATGCCAAGGTGGCTCAAACATGCCATCTAGGCTCCAACATGCCACCTAGGCTCCAGCGTGCCACCTAGGCTTCAACATGCGAAGGTGGCTCAAACATGCCATACGGGCTCCAACATGCCACCTAGGTTTCAACATGGCAAAGTGGCTCAAACATGCCACGCGGGCTAAAGATTAATATATGTAGTGCCGAGAGATGGATGGCCTAGATCTCGGTCGAGTGCGATCACCGCGATTATAATCCCTCTTGGTTGAAGTAATGGGATGGACGGCATAGATTTTGGCCAAGATAAACAGCTGAGATTGCAATCCTTGTATTCTCGTCTTATTGGCCACATCATCTTTCCCATGCTACTTGTTGGTGCCAGAAGGGTAACGACATGCCCTGCCAAATTCTGGCCACTTGTGGCAAAAGGAGCAACTCGTAACATCGAAAATGAGATCATTTAACCGAGCATAGCCAAAAGGATGCACAACGTGATGATGGAACTGGAGAAATAGAGTAAAAGTGCCTAAATCAATGAACATTATACTAAAGAATAAATAAACGGGTGCCTGACGTTGTCAGACATAAATAGTTGTATGTTAACTAAAATCACGCAGGTCTCATCCATCTTGGAGTGTTCAAAATGGTTGAAATTGCTTGTGAATAGTGGTAGTGTGAGATTGCCCAAACGACAATAAGCAATCGAGGTGGCTAAGATGTTGGCATAGTTGTTCTCTTTGTATTTATAGGAATTAGTAAACGGAGCATGATTCCAAAATTATAGTTGGAATGGGATTATATATACCTTCAAGCAACTCAATACTTTGTGCCTGTTATGTGTTTGGCTAAAATTCTACGTAATGTTATCTACACATTAGGTTTTATACGTTTGTGATAAAGTCGGGCCTAGATGAACGGCCATGATCTTGATCTCCGTCCTGCGATTTTATTGGTTTTGTTTTTTAACGCTTCAGATTGACTGCAGCGGAGATGAGCGGTAAAGATCTTGATCCTCGTCCTCTGTTCTTATTAGCCCAAAATTAACGGCTCAGATTGACCAGAGATGTTACGATCCCGCCATGCTTTCCCTCTCCACTCTCCAGCTATGGCGCATTCCCTCTCAAGCTATGGCGCCATCTTTCTCTCTCCAGCTATGGCGCATCTCTCCAGCTATGGCGCATCTATTCCGCCATTGCTTCCCCTCTATGGTGCTATGGCGCTATGCCACTGCAGATTCCCCTAGGAGCGGTGCAAACAGAAAGCAGGGGACGGTGGGCGATCATTCCGGCATCTGGATTACAGAGATGAGCTGCAGTTTAGCACAATGGCAGACCTTGAAGCCCAACTAAAAGACTGAGGCAAATCGGCTGGAGTTGCTCAGCGGATTGTTATGAAGGCAGACCTATAAGCCTGTAGATGATCGAGAGAAGCAGTTATAGAAAATCTTGGAAGATGCAGGGGTAGCCGGTTATCTGCTCGGACCTGCTGGTCTCTATTTGGTGGCCGATTTCTGCTTCCCAGCATAGCTTAATAGACCTGCGTCCTTTCTGTACTTAAGGCTGGAAGAGGAGCGGCCGATCAGCTCAGATGAAGGCTGTCCCATTCAATATCATCGGCCCCAGCTACCATGTTGTTCCCTGCTACCATGTTGTTCCCTGCAAATCAGGAACTTGTGTTCTTTATCCAGTTCTACCGGATAAGATGCGACAGCCTTTGAGACTTGTCCAAATCAGGTAAGTCCAGTTTGTTTGTTTTTCACTGCTTAGCTTTTTCTAAAATCCTTTTTCTAAATTGTTTGTTTTGATCCAGACACAGATGTCTTCAATAGGGCAGGATTACTTCCAAGAAAAGGGGTTTTCAAGTTCGTATTGAAAATTTAGTATAAGTAAGTTTACTTTCTTTCAAACTTGCGGCAGATGGCAAAACAGAGTCTGCTCTAGGTGTTTTTTCTGTATTCAATGCATTGAAAGTAGCTAAAATCAACACACTATTGCTGAAGGCAACACTGGCAGAAGCAAATTATTTTTGCTAAAAGACAAATCCTCACAGACATTTGTATGCCTTAGACTTTTTATGTTTTACGATGTTACAGTGACAACAGTGGCCATTGGCACAGTCAACTATGCTACAGTACCGAGTCAATACCGGTTATATGAGTAACAGTGCTTTCAAATTATATTAATCTCATGTTTTGATACTTCACCGTTAATTTAATTATTCTGAACCTTTAACCATTAATCAATTATGAGTTTTACTGATTTACCAATTAATGGAGAAACTTGTGATAGTTGGCTTGTGTCCCAAGTTGTCTATACCTTCTTATTACTATACCTTCTTATTACTCATTGAATGTTTCAATGTAATGTTAAAATATTAGATTGCAATCTAATAATATTTGTCTTAATTTTTGGGCTTGATTCTTAAAGCCTTTCTTAAAAGGCTGTATTCATTTTGTTTGTGTTTGTATTCAAATTTTGCGGTGCTCTATATTTTGCAGATTGAAATTATCATTAGGCATAAAGAAAAAAGTAGGTGTGCTTTTTTTTTTTTAAAGAATTGGTGCCATGTGTCAAGGTTTGATTAGTTAAAAAGATATCCATGTATAAAGAATGAGCGCCACGTGTCAAAATTTGATTGCCTAAAAAGATGTCCACATGGAACCAAACATGTTGTTTTTGTAAACTTAAAAAAAGTCCACGGATATTTTATTTTAATTTTCTTGCAAAAACAACACTTGGAAACAACTAATTTAAAAAATAACGTGTCTACTTTTTAATAGCTACATATAATATTGAGGAAAACAATGTTTAAAAATAGCAATTATTTTTAGATGCTACATGTGGATTTTCTTTAAAACTATGTATCTTTCTCTAAGAAAACAATGACAACTTTTAAAACTACAAGTAGAGGAAAAAATAAAAGTGATAGAAAAAAAAAAAGATCTGTCTTTTTACTTCTTCATGTAGTAATATCGTAAAATCTAATGCATGTACTTTTCAAAAAACAACGCATGACTTCTTAAAAAAACAACAGTGACAAAAAAAGAACCACACGTAGAAACAACTGATAAAAACAACAGTGCAAAAAAAGGACACGTTGACAAAAAATCACAAAAACTATGTCAATTTTTCCTACGCGTGGATTTTTCTGCCAAAAAACCACCGTGGAAAATTTCTGCCAAAAAACCACTGTCTCTTTGTGCAAATCCGGATAAACGGGCCACGTGGACTTTTGGGGCCATTATGGTGTTGTTTTTGGCATAAAACAACACTTCCGTACAACTAAAAAACAACTGTGGACCAAAAATTGGGGTCAGTGTGATCTTTCCCAAATCGATTTGGGGAAGGATTGGGGGTGGAGGCCCAGCTTGCCCCCTTGGAATAGCAAGTCTCCTCTGGCCCAATCGATTTGGGCCAGGTGGCTCCCCCTATTGGCTAATTAATATTATTAATTAGCCTAATTAGGTTAATTAAATTAACTAGTCTATGATTATTTAGTATAGCTAACATAAACCCCCTTTCTAATGTTAGCCCCTAATCCCCATTATAGTCCAAACATACCTAGTGATGTGTCTTAGTATTTATACGTATAGTGTATGAACACGAGGAACGTCATATTCTACCCCCCCTTGGAATAATGTTATCCTCAGCATTGAACCTTATAGAGCAATACAACTATTAAAAAAATACAAGCACTTTATCATATAATAGAGAAGATTACAAGTAGATCATAAGTGATCAAAAGTTTTGGACCGAAGTACCTTCCTTCCATTCCTTCCATAGACCGATTGGTCTCCGTGGACGATAAAAGTACCTTCCTTCCTTCCTTCCTTCCACACTATAATATAGAATACAAGTTAACATGCACAATAACAAGATCCTCAGTGGACCAAAAGGAACATACATAAGAAAGCACAACATGGCCCCTAAAGTGAGCCATCAAAGAACTGCAGATGTCGTCGTTTGCACTACTCACCATTGGAGTTGGAATCGATAGCATCGTGGATAGTCCAATCCTAGCATTGCTGCATAAAGTCGGGGTAAGCCTTATCAAGGTCTTGTTTAAGGACCCAAGTGGCATCCTCGGTTGGCAACTGTTGGCACTTAACCAAGTATTGCAATATCTGGGTTCTTCTCGTTTTCTTATATGATCTGTCGAGAAGAGCTTCTGGAACAATTTCTAATTGTTCATCTGTCATTTCCAGAAGTGTTGGCATATCCAGAATCTCATGAGGATCCAGGATGTGCTTCTTCAAAAGGCTTACGTGGAAAACTTTATGGACCTTGAGATGGGCGGGCAAATTCAGCTTATAGGCGTGAAAACCTATTCGTTTGATGATTGGAGAGGGTCCCCCCCATCGTGGTGCCAGTTTTTTGCAATTACCAATCTTGAGCTTGGCCTGCTTAATCTTGATCTTCAACCATACAGAATCAGCAACTTGAAACTCCCGTGACGTGGGGTGTTTGTCTGCTAGACTCTTTTGTCGACTTCGTGCTGCCAATAAATAACCGTGGACTTCTTCCACCAAGACATACATATCAGTAAGCAACTGCTGTCAGACTGCCACCTTGGAAACCGGGTTATGCCACGTGTCTGGAGTAAGGCATTGATAGCCATAGGTAATCATAAAGAGCGACGTTTTTTAAGACTCCTGCTTAGTACTATTGTAGGGAAATTCCAATAAATGAATGTAACTTGTCCACTGAGATTGCTTATTCCAGACGTAATTGCATAACATATCCTCAATAATGCGATTGGTATGCTCTGACTGCCCATCTATCTGAGGTGATACGTGGTACTCATGGAGAGCTTGGTTTGTATAGTGCTAAAGAAGTCCTTCCAAAAAGCACTAACAAACATAGGATCACAATCCGAAATAATGGTTCGTGGCATCCCCATGAATCTCTTTGGAAAATAAGAGTGTCGTATCCAAAGCAGTGTCGATGGTGCGACATGGCAAGAAATGCGCCATCTTAGAAAGCTTGTCGACTACCACCATCAAGACATCAATATCTAGCATTATAATATGGGGTTTTTTTGTGGTTTTATATGGTTTTCATATGATTTCATGGGCGTATTGCACGAGGCATATTAATCAGTACATCTAGAGTGCACCAAGTTTTTGCATGCAATTTGTGCAATTTTTGTTTCATCCTCCTCAATGGTTAAGATCAGATCAGAGGGCTTACAAAGAA
Source organism: Isoetes taiwanensis (assembly GCA_021234155.1). Classification (NCBI taxonomy): domain Eukaryota; kingdom Viridiplantae; phylum Streptophyta; class Lycopodiopsida; order Isoetales; family Isoetaceae; genus Isoetes; species Isoetes taiwanensis. The sequence goes on from JAJEKV010000430.1 coordinate 181,962, forward strand.
AGCCCTCTTTTAATTCAAAAAGATCCAAGGGCTTATAATAAGAGCTCTTTTCTCATGAGATTCGAGACAGTCGGAATTAGGGCACGGTTAGGGTTTGTGGAATCGATGGTAGCTGCTTACTTGGAGTCATGCATAGCCGATGGAATAGGGCGATCTCAGGGCCGATTCTAACTGTGGTGTTGCAGCAAGAAGGCATCTTCGTCCTTGGCAGTTGAGAGGGAGTCTTTGTTGCCCAAAACCTTGTTTTCAAGTTTTTTCAGTTCTCTCTTCTTCTTTTTTGATTGCATCTTCGTCCTTGCTTCCCAAAACCTTGTTTTCAAGATGTGCTTTCGGTTCCCTCCATTTTGATTGCATCTTCGTCGAAACCTTTTGTTCATGTTAATGCCAGTTTCATACAAGACTTCGATGACTGGTCATAGCAGGCAACCATTACAAGCCTTTGTTTCTGTTATTTAGAAGAGAGAAGATCTCTCTTCAGAATTGAGTTGTCTATTACGATGGTAGAAAAAGATGCTATTTAGCATAAGTTTTTCAACGGTCGAGTCTAATACATCGGACCTAGAAGCCACACAATCTTCATCAAGCATCTGGATGTAAACTCTTGCTGCAAACGATTGTTTTTATGTATCCACTCTTTCAGTGAAACTGAGGGAAAGGGAATGTCCAGGCATGCAATCATCTTACACTACTAGAGAACGGGCTATTAGCGACTTCGGTTTGCGACGATGGCAAACGCCGACGCCGCAAAATAATCGCGCGCTGCTCTTAAAAGGTCGCTAAGATTTTTTCACGACGCCGCGATAAAGCGACGTACACGCCGCATTACAAACGCTCAAGCAGACGCCGCATCGGCCTACGTTGCAAACAAAGAACGCGACCACGCCGAACCGCAACGCCGCCATCGCCAGATGGGCAACGCCAGAACGCCGCTATACAACGCCGACGCCGCATATGAAACGTCCGGACGAGTGCGCGACGCCATCGCTGTAAAGCGACGGGACACGCTATGGTCAACGCCTATCGTAACACACGCGACGCCATGTCAAGGTGCGACGCGCGGTAATGCTTTATGTGCGACGCCATGTCCGATAATGCTATTTTTAGTAAAACCCTAATAAAACCCGAGACCTATTTTCTTTTTGTATGCTTGGCTTGCACCTAGAAGAGCCTTCTATTAATGGATGATAGCGCTCTCAACCCCAAGCACGTGAGAAATTTTTAGAAAGTGCAATGAGAGAAGAACAAGAAACACTAGAGGGTGCTCCCCTTCTTCGAGAGTTTCGCGGGCGAGGAGGATATGTTAGAAGCTCTTAATCCCGATGTTGATTTGGATGATTTAGAATACGAGGAAGATGTTGGTGATGGAGGACGTATTACATGACTATTATGGTAATGATCCCATGATGGTGGAGGCAAGAGACAAATCTATTTCCGTGCTCTCAAACATCAAGATTGTCCGCTTGTTTGTTAATTCTCAATTTACAAACTAAGTATGGATGGAGCAACACAAGTGTGTCCGACCTTTTAAGGTATGCAACTTGACTAATTTGTTTGTTGATTAGTATGGGCTTTTCTTTACTATCTTATCAATAATCGTTATATGTTGGACCTGCCTTTCATGGTATTAGCAACAATTATTAATTGGTCATTTATCATATTGGTTATGTAGGTTATTGCACGAGAAGATCCTTCCGTAAGGGAATAGTTTACCCTACCATCGAGATGATGTGAAGAAGATTATTCAGCAACCGGGCCTTGGTTACAAGAGCATTCATGCATGTCCAAATGATTGCATGATCTTCTATCCTCTTGAAACATTTAGCAAAACTACGCATTGTATGGTGTGCAATGCCTCTAGGTACAAAAATGATATGCAAGGTAAGAACGTACCTGAGAAGATGGTTCGCCATTTCCCATTGCTTCCTAGGCAATGGTTCGGCATTGTTGTGCAGATGGTAGTCACATGTTTTATGAAATTGCGCAAGAAATCATATTATATATCATTATGGTCTATATTAAGATGTATTATTGTCTGCTGATGATTGAGGTTAACCGCTTAGTTCACTTTGATCGATGGCGATAGGTCTCAGCGTTCAAGTCCTCGTGATAGACATGCAATATAAAGTGAATGGGGACCAGACTATAAATAAACCTTAGTGTAATGGTGTGTGCATCTCTAGACATGTTGCAATTGTTGCAATATAAAGTTAATGGGCAAAAGAAACAAAGAAGGGGCTTGAGTGTCGCTTCTAGTTCAAAAGATCCGCTTATAGCATCCGGGCATTTTCGTAAGCCTATTCAGGTTGTGGTGGTGAGAGTAAATAGCAGCTGAAGTTGCTTTCTTTTTGTTCATTACATGCCGCTGTATTGTTCTTATATAGTTGTGTTTCCCATTTTTCATTTGCATGGATGGCAAGCTCGGGGACATTTCGCCGTGTGATGCATTATGGGACCGATTAACTTTGGTGGGGTTCAAACCCCATGCTTCATCTTCCTTGGCTCTTGAGATTTCATTTTCTCGGCCGGTCTGCTCATGATAGGTTGATGTGTTGGATCGCCTAAGACACATTTGCATTTCCTCAGTCCATCCATGTTTCGAAGTTGAAGTGCTTTCGGTTACATTTCAACTATCCTTTTCAGCCATAGTGCCCTTTTCATGTTGCTTTTGTGTCTGTTATGTTGATGTGTGGCAGGAAGAGCAGCTTCTCTCGACCATGCTAACATGTAACATAAAGGACGAAAGTGTTGCATAGATGTCGCCCCGACGGCAAGGTAGTGAGCGATGTGCATCATGTCCATGTACTTTTGATGGCTATTTCCATGTCAGAAATATTTCTAACTATAGAAACAAAATCTTTAGCATTGTCGTTTGGAAAAGTGTAGATGCAACATTTGTAAGCATCATTTCTCGTAAACTCAGAGCCTTTGTGTTATATGTTCACCGTGTTCAATACCGCTGTAGGAGTTTGTGTTAGAGTAATGAAAAGACTTCACGAAAATCTCCGTGGAAGGTACTTCTTCGCTTGGATCCCGTGGTAATGATTGATTGTATGATCGACTTCTACACCTTTCCATCCTTTGCATTCATAGTGTTCTCCTCACGTTTATCTGTCTGTTATATGCACGCATGACAGTTCCCGTAGTCCTAAGGTGATGAACAATCTATACATTTCTATGTCAGCTTGAAGTGACTATGGTCTTGAAACCTTAGGGCCGGTGTGGATATTGGGTTTTGATCCCATCTTCAATTTGGCCCTATGGCCAAGGTTGAAGGATATGGTATATTCTCCGTATGTTCCCCGGGTTCTGATGGAGGAGTATAAGGATGGAACAAGAATATTCTTAATAATGGAGAAATATTATTATGATGTATAATCTAGACCTAACCCTAAGTTATCTTATTTTTCAATCGACAACAAAAAGCTTATCGGATTTGTTGAAGGGCTCGAGGAGAGGCCATGCAAAAGCAGCAAGTCATTGAGTTAAAATAGGCAACGGTTGAGATGGAGCATGTACTGATTGATCTCTTCTTTACTTATGGTCTCCGTGTTCTTATAAATGATGATATTTCCCGTTAGGGCTCAAATTGTCATAGAAGCACTTCAATGCAAGGAATGTTCCATGGATCTTGAGTGGTGTCGCAAGAAGGTACAATATGACTGCTACTAGTTTTAAGTAGGTGTAATTTTTGACAAGTATTTTTCGAGGTGTATATCCAAGTAAATATATACACTAATATCAAAGTTTCTTTTTTCCCTTCTTCGTGACAATAAAAGGAAAAAAGGGGGCAAACATTTTAACGACTTTTAAATTTCAAGGGGAAAGAAGGGGAAAAATTCTCACGCGGCTATTTTTCGCATTCTTTCATCCGATGATCTCTTGGCTATGGCGAAGGTTTAACCATCGAGGCTATGGCTTCAAAACCTTGGTATTTTTGTGAACTTCCTGAAAGCCCCGCTCAACTTTTAAGGTAGTAGATCATTTGGTCTTCTTTCCTCTTGCATTTATTTTGCTTCAGCCGCTGATCTTTAGTCTTCCTGGCCTGGCTTTTGTATACGATTTGGCGATGGAGCTTCCCTTTGACATCTTCATAGCCACGGGCGGCATGTGCCATCTTAGATTTAGAGAGATGATTTTGGTAGCTAAATCGGGGTTAAGACTCATAATTGAAATATTGCTCAAAATATGCGGAAGGGTCCCCGCTTTATACATTTTGGATTTTGCTGGCCGCTTTTTGTGGTAGCGATTCTATCCTGAACTCCTCGTGTTAATGTTAACAGTTTCTTTGATCTTTTGGCATGCATGATTGATTCTCTCGATGATGATAAGCATCGAGTATGTCCGCCCGTAAAAGCTCGAGGAAGAGGGTGGTTCATAACGCCTTAGGTTGGTGGCATTTTAGATTCTTCAAAGAAACACGGGTGCCCATTCCGGCATAAATAGATAACCGTGTAACCATGATGTGTCGTTATTTCATTTTTTTAAGGGTTAGTATATAGTGTGTGCCAAGGCGGCCCTGATTCCTATGGTTTTACTAAGGTTTGTTATGCATTACAAGAGGTGATGGTGCCGTTGGTAAAACTTGCATCCCGATCTCCAACAACACGCTTCCAACGTGTAGCTTTGAGACTTCTGCTTTACTTTTGGAATTATAGACATAGTTTCTTATTTAAGACACCAAAGCTATGATCATCATGTTATAATCCGATTTTGAGTCTATGCCTAATGTTCTTTCTAGATTTGAGTCTAATGTTCTTTTCATGTTCTTGTTCTTAATGTTTCTTGTTCATGTTCTTAATGATCATCATGTTATAATCCGATTTTGAGTCTATGCCTAATGTTCTTTTTCTAGATTTGAGTCTAATGTTCTTTTCATGTTCTTTGTTCTTAATGTTTCTTGTTCATGTTCTTAATGTTTCTTGTTCTTTTCATCATGCCTAATGTTCTTTCTAGATTTGAGTCTATGTGTATATGAGTTGCTCATATTTGATGTTCTCATGCTACCTTATCATGCTTAAAAATAATGGGCATGCTTTGCGTGACAAGAAGATTATAACAGATTTCACCCTAGTTATCGAGGGCAGATGTATTTCTCCCTCGCATTCCCTCTCATCAACAAGGTTAGTTATGAAAACATTTCTAAAAAGATGGTTATATGCTTAAATATTTGGCTTATAGACTAGTTTATATAGCATTCAATATGGTTTGATGGCAATATTGGTGTGCAAAGGGATTCCGTAATTGAGGCATTGCGCTCCTTCATTTTCTATTATTCTTGTTGGGATCTAAAATAGGCTAGATGAACTTTGAAGATACATTTCAGTTTTTATTTTTCTTGTTACAAAAATTGATTGTCCAAGTATTGCTATATTGTTAATATTGTTTATGCCGCCTTCTAGTATGCTTAAGTAAATTACAATGGATATTTAGGTGTTGAATCATATTGACTTATTGCATGTCTATTTTTACATCTCCATGATGATAAGCGCTTGTTCTTCGACCATCATCTTGAGCTGCTCCAATAACCACCGCCAAGTAATGTCAAGCAGGTAATACTTAGATATTTTTTCCTTCAACTTTTAGAGAAGTTTAATCTTGCATTATCGGAGTTACAGTAATGTGAAAGCTGTCCTTAATGCAAATTTATTAAGATTGTCCTCCATTTAAAGTAGAAAAAAAACAGAAAAAATAAGCACAACTATTTGTTATTTGTTGTTTGTGCTATGGCTTGCTTTTTTACTTCTTATTTTCATGTCCGATTGAGTTTTTGGGTTCGATTCCCAAAAGGCTTTTGGAAACTTTGTATTGTTTTTAGATATAGTTTTTTAGAACTCGTGTCATTATTTGAGAAAGACGCTATTTACTTTGTGAAGGACGTCTAGACGCTGCAAAAATATGTTGCACGACGTCGAAAACAACGCTTCATGGGTAACGAAATAGAACGAGATTAGAACGCCCTAGCCACATATTAACAACGCCTTAAAGATTTTTTTTACGACACGGTGAAGGACGTTTTGACGTTGTAAATATGTTGCACGACGTCGAAAACAACGCTTCATAGGTAACGTAAATAGAACGAGATTAGAACGCCCTAGCGACGATATAACAACGTTAAAGCGACGCCACGGACGCCGCGAAACATGACGCTTCACCCGCGACGCGGACGCCCCGCGACGAATCCTAGGCGACGCCCTTTGCAACGCCCGCGGGCAACATTTGCAAGACGCCCCTCGCGCGACGCCCGACGCCTCTAATACGCCATGTGACGCTGCTAACGACGCTAATAGCCCGCTCTCAGAGTAGTGTTATTTATTGTGGGTGTGGTAGAGATCTTTAGTATGCCTCGTAGTGCTCTCCCTATGCCCGGGAAGGAAAATCAAGTAGTGATCAATCAGAGAATTAAGAAATGTTCAACCCATCCTTGGGTTTATCCATTAATCTAAGGTATATGTCCTATATCCTCATTTTGCATAGTTCCAAATTTTTCCAAAGGATGGTCCATCCAATGTTGTTTTTCAAATTTACCAAAGCCCTATTTTTGCTGCAATTCTACTCCAAAAATTGGCGATATAGATTTTCCACTTGAGCCGAATATACTGTTTTTAGGTTCGGGGTAAGTGTAATTCAAGAAATGTACATGTCTCAATCAGATCTAAAATTAACGCGTTTTTAACAAAAAAAGGGAGAATTTAACTTTTCTTGTAGGCCTAAAATAGAAGTCCTTAAGCAATTGCAAGTCGATGAAAGGCACGTGAGGGTCGCCACACGCAGTAGCTTAGTATTCTTCCCACTTTAGATGCCGCTGAATTGTCTACTTGCCAAGAGGTTGAGCTAATACTAGTTTGAGTCCCAAGCCTTTGTCGAAGATAGACTTGCAACACCGATAAATGTAACCAAGGAGCCCCGAAATGGATGGCTGCAATTTATTTTGGGTAGACGCCCATTCTCCGACATCGCTTTTTTCCTCCTTTCCTTTACCTTTTGCCACTTCCACCTGGTGCAATTTTCTTTCTTCTTCCTCACCGGTGCATTTGGGGTTATAATACGAGAGCAAAAGATCTCGCAGCTTCAAGCTGCAACGATCAATATTTTGGAGCCGCCGAATTATGTACAAAGCTCAAGCAAATGTCCTCGCCAAGGTGCCAAATATAATATCTACTTTTGCAATTGAACATTTAGAATCCTTCTAATTCGCCACAATTAATATTGGCGACTATGTTCTTAGTGCGTATGATGCATAATTATGCTCTCTTCTTTGATTAATAGTATTGGGCAAACGACAACATACCTAATGCAACACCCTCTCTTGAAATAGGTCTCGTATATATATTTTAAACAACAAATATTCTTCCCAAGCTTTATGTAAGTTTTTTCTCATGTAAATTACATGATATCCTTGAGATTAGCATTCAATAAAAAAAAAAGAGATTCCATGGATAAGCATTTCTCATGCGTGGATTCCCCTTAGGCATATGGATTGCAATGTGAAACGTGATAAAGCTCCACTTTCAGTGAGATTTGAGCTTTGCTTCCCAACCCTTGTTCCTAGTTGGCTTTCTCGGGTTCTTCGCTTGGTTGCACCATGCCCAAGCAGGTTGCAAACTCGCAGCGGATTTGTTGGTCGCAGTAATCGAGGTCCGATGCCCCCGCTTTTTAAGAGCAGTGACTAAACTAGAAAGACATCAATATCTCAACGACATCAACAAGAGGTATATCTGCAACCTCGTCAAACATGGGATCTCAGGATATGCCCAACAGCAGGAAGGTTACTCTCATGAAGATCACTCCGCTTTGCAGTTCTTTGAGAACATGCAACAGGAGGAAGGAAGGAAGGAGGGCATAATGCTAGATCAGATAACACCCCTAAAGCAGGGAGAGAACATCCATGAACTTATTATTGGAAGGAAGTTTCAGGTCAATATTGTCCTTGGGAATAAACTTTGATAGGCATTCCAAGTGTGCAAGCTTAGAGGATGCAGAGAGAGCTTTTTGACAAGTTGTTGGATAGAGATATAGTGTTATGGATTCATATGATTTTAGCACATACACACATGAGCACTTTATGTGCCTTTACAAATGGCAAATGCTTTTATTAATAGGCCGTTGGTAGTGGAGACAAATTTTTGGAACTGCCCAAGTAATGGCAAATGTCGTTGTCATTAGTTTTACTAAACTGTTGTTCATACGAGTAGGTTGTTTAACGATTTAGGCCCTTAAAGTTTATCTATGTTTGCTTTTGTTAGGGCCTGAAGGGCCCAAAATGTTTTTTAATATAGCAATCAACACACAACTACCATTAACATTATTAACACAAACCATTACATTTAACACATTTAAATTAAAATTCCCCTTAAATCCCCTTTGGTTTGGGTGCATATTCACACGGGGGGTTACGTAGGGCAGCGAGAGCCCCAAAAATATATTTACAATACATGTACAAAATTAACACCATTAAGTACATTCTCTCAAACCTTATAGTATTTTACAAACTTTAATATACAGTATACATAAACTTGTACATGCATACCCCACAAACGAGGATCGCTATGTACGGTCCAGATCTTGGAATAAAGGGCAAATATGCCCATCCGACAGCTCTTATTGCCCGGAGTAATCCCCCGTGTGAATATGCACCCACAATGACTTCCCATTTTGCATTGGGAACGTCTAGAGGTTCAAGTTCGCCGGGGTCGTTAACTGCTTTGCTTTTGTTTGCTGGCAAAGTTGGCACTGCTTAATGTAACAGGCAATATGCTTCTTCATACCAGATCAGAAATAACTGGATCTTATCTTGAAATACGTCTTCATAAAGCCAGCATGACCAGCTATTAGACCGTTATGTATGCCATGGAGAATAAGCCTTTTAACTCCTGATGACTCGGGCACACATAACTTATCTCGGTAATACAAAAGGTTACCGTCCTTCTTATAATGCTTATATGTTTGCCTTTGCTTGTCTGTCCTGGCTTCTTTAGAAAGGCTGCTTCACACTTCACGAAACTCTGGATCTGTTGGAAGAGATTGCTCAATAGTCTTCCCAAATTCACTTGCCAGATTGGAAATAGTATTGCAATGCGTACGTGTTGTCAACAGGTGCCGAGATAGGGCATCCGCAACAACATTATGCTTACCGGGTTTATACAAAACCTCAAAGTCATATTCTTTCAAAAATTCTATTCACCTACGTTGTCTGAAGTTAAGATTAGCCTGTATGAAGATGTATTGAAGGCTTTGATGATCCGTATCTAATTGAAAATGTCGTCCAAGAAGATAGAGTCTCCAGATGCGCAAAGCACGCATGACCGCAAGCAATTCTTGGTCATGGATGGAATATCTCTGTTCTGCATCATTCATTTTATTAGAATCATAGGCAATGACCCGTCCTTGCATCAAGACAGCTTCAGACTGGCATCAGTTGCAACCGCCTTGTCCTTTTGAGGATCAGGTAGCGTAAGGACTGGCGTTGAGGTCAAAGCGTCCTTTAACTATTGGAAGCCTGCCTGAACCTTGTGCTTCCAATGTGTTGCCCAGTCTTTGACTTTCTCATGCTTCATGAGGTTGGTGAGGGGTGCTGCAATCTTGGCAAAATCCTTAACAAACTTGCGATAATATCCTGCCAAGCCCAGGAAACTCCTAACTTCAGAAACATTCATAGGAGGGGGGTGAAAGCACGCTGTGGTGTTCCAATTCGGCTGTCCCCCCTGTCCCCCCAAAATGTGGCGTTGCATCCGCCACTTTTGTGGTATGAAAGTATAATTATGGCACCGCTCAACTGCCGTTATTTAAGAATGGAGTCCCAATTTGTGGGGGAAATTCTAATTTCAAAAACTAAAATTCAAATTCCTATTCTTTGGCCCCTTCCCGTTTTTGCCTACGCCCCGTTTCTTTGGCTCCTCCCCTCCACGCAAGCTCCAATTCATTGTGGATATGGATGTCAATGAGGTAATCCGTCCACAAACCCGCATTTCGCATGTGAGAAAACGAAGAAGAACCAAGGAAGAAGAAATGTTGAAGAAAAGACGCCAGAGGAAAAGAAGAAGAGAAGAAAAATTGAGCTTGCGTAATTGGTAACAAGGATCCGCTTTCATCAAGAAGTGCAAGCAAGAACGCCGTGATTGTCCTTAATTTGCTAACGCTCTTTCCATAAACGTACCAAAAAAATTTGAGAATAGCATGAAGAAAGAAATTTTACTTGAGTTTTTGAGGGATAAAACATTGGAAAAATTCATAGGTGAAGAATTAAAAGACTTGGAAGCCAAGAGCATCGCTATAAGAAGCCTCGACTCCATGCGACCGCCAAACTCTCTACCAAAGAATGACCCGCTTAGCGCCAAGAATAGCCGCCTTTGTAATGTACCAGACCACTGCGATTCTCAAACAAGTGACAAAATCAGCCAAATGAGATCTTGAAAGATATTAGGTGTTCACCCAAGAAACCCGCAAAAGGCAAAGAAAAAAGAGGGAAGAGATCGATTACAATGGTGGGAAATGGGTTTCTTTACAAGAGGGCTAAAAGATTCGATGCAATTTCGTGATGAACATATAAAAAAGATTCAAAATTTTGGATTGAGAACACCAGAGTGTCTCCTAACACAAAGGATGTTAGAACTAAGATTGGAGAGAAATGTAAGAGAACATGTCGCCCACTATCCGGAGGAATCATGTGTTAGTTTATTTCAAGTATTCATGTTTTCTTAGTTATGGTGCTTAGTGTGGTGGCGATGTGGTGGTTATTGTGTTGTACGTTGATTGTGGTGTAATCGTATGCAAAGATGTGAATTGTGTGTAGTTGACTCGCAGTGTTCCCAAATGCAATATTTAATGTTTGGAATATTAGAACATGATGTAATTGAGTATTCCTTTAATTGGGTGTGTGTACAAGCCTAAAAATATTTGAGAATGATAGATAACTAATCGATCCTAAGAAGTACAAGTTTTTGTTGAATAAAGATAATTTTTGTCGATTCAAGCAACGTACTGCTGGAAAGTATAATATATTAAAAAAGGATCTTACAAAATTTGGTTTTTACAAAATTTGGCTTTCCATTGAAAGCTCTGCACTGGTAGAACTAAATTTACATGCATTTCCTAAGCAGCAGGAAATGCTGGTATGACTGGCTCGAGAACTGGTGCATCCAAAATTATTATTTTCTGCACTAAAGCATCTAAGCTTTCTGCAATCATCCCAAAATTTGACAGGATGAGGTTTGCCGCTGCTTCCCCGTGATCCCCCGGTGGTAAGAACGCAACCTTGCCGCATTCCCCATGTTGCCACTCGTGAGCGTGCAAGTGACAGAGAACAATAAACCAAACCGCTTTTTGCAAAGCTAAAGATGTAACATAAGGTCATGGACCTTGTCTAAGAGCTCACTTCTTCATCAATCTGACCCCAAGCATAGCCATTGAAGGCCCAAAGATCCAAATTGCTTGTATGGCTTTAGGGTGGAATCAAATCAGAAAGAAGGTGGATTTACGATTTCCACCTTCGTAGATTGGTCACAAGCCCTATTTAACATATGCCGAATGCCCTCCTCGCTCACCCGGGGTAGGCCATAGTGATCTCTGAACATCCCTACCATTGCCAGAATGAACTTGTTCAAATTGAGAATGAAACGCCAAGAATCGACGCCAGAAGGATTTAGGACCAAGATCCTTTCTAATGATTAGAAGAGGAATGTAATTATTATCGGTGCAATGAATTTCTAAATGTTTATGAGAGCAAAGCTAGGCAGATTTTTTTATATCAGACTAAATAGGGATAAAAAGTGATGTGATGTGATGTGTGGTGTGGTGTGGTGTGATGGTGTGGTGTGGTGTGTGGTGGTGTGGTGTGGTGTGGTGTGGTGTGGTGTGGGTGGTGTGGTGTGGTGTGGTGTGGTGTGGGTGTGATGTCTATGGTGTCATGGGGGTGTGTGCATGTTAATGTATGATATGTGTGGATTCAATTTTATTTATTCTCCCCCTCACCCCACCACACCCCATCATCTATCCCACCACCATAAACTACCACCACATCTTTGAGTGACCACCACATTACCACCACATGCACCACATTGTCCATTACCACCACACTCCACCACCCTCCACCATATCCCACACCACACCCCTCCACCACACTCCACCATATCCTGCACCACACCCCTCCACCACACTCCACCACCACCACCACCACACTCCACCACACCACAATCCACAACACCACACCACACCCCCCACCACACTCCACCACCACCACACTCCACCACACCACACCACACACCACCACCACAACCAACCACCACCACACTCCACCACACCACATCATACCACCACACACCACTACACACACCACCACCACCACACCCCACCACCACCACATACCACTCCACCCCCCCCCACCACCACACTCCACCACCACCACTCCACCACACTCCACCACCACCACCACACTCCACCACCCTGCACAATGTCCTACAACTCCTTGCTACCACCACACATTTGGTGTATGGTGTATGGTGTGTGGTGAATGGTGTGGTGTGTCAGAAGGCCCCCAAAAATGAACCAATATATTTAACCAATACTAGATGGTCAAAAAACCATGATATATGTGGTTTTTTATGCATGAATATATTTGGCAGAAGAAAACCATATGCCATAGTGGTTTGTTAAATTGAGAGTGGATTCTGATATGGTTTTCCACGTTGGTTATCAATCCAATAGTGGTTTGTCAAAACTAATACTAATTTATGTCATTGTTTCATGTATATATAATAGATCATCAAAACTTGGTTTGGAGATAGTAGTTTAATTATGCTCAAAATTAATCAATGACACAAATTTTGGCTAGCATAATGATTTGTTAAAATAATCATTTTATGGAGAAATGAATAATAAGAAATCTTAGTCCTCAAGATGGTTTTATTCCCAACATTTTAACTTTTATCTTTACAATTTAACTTACCTAATGATCTTTATGCTCTTTTTTTTTTAGTTCGATTCATCTCTTTTTGGTTTGCCCCTAAGAGGCAAACACTCGCTCATGTGGGGTATGTGGAATATCTGTATATGCCAATATATTCCTAAACATTCCTCCGGGTCGGCTTAAACTTGCTATCGATGATACAATAGGCTAGATCGACGGTTAATTGCATGTTTGTGTTTCTAAATTGTAGCTAACACTTTCAACTGAATGTGGGCCAACTTGCAGCTTGATCCGTTGATATCTTCCCCGAAGCTTCTAGGTATGATACTTAAATGATCCCAATATATTACCTTGTTTTGGCAACTTTCCATTTCGCCATAGGCGTAAGGAAGTCTTGCTCTCTAATTACTCTTTTATAGAAAATTCTTTTTATGGCAATTATAGAGTTATACTGGATAATATGAACATGTTAATTTTATAACTAGTTTTATAACCATGTTACCCTATGTCAACCCCCGTGTGAATATGCACCCAAACCAAAGGAGGTTTCAGGGGGATTTTAGTAGTAAGTGTAGGAGTAATGGTTGTGTAGAATGGTTTTTACAAATTACTTGCTAGGATCTAATCTAGCAAATACTATACTCCAAGAACTGAACCTAGTTAGAAATTGAGAATTTGTCTGTCCTGGTTTAAACCAGGCCCACACCCATCACCTGGCACAAATACATGGTAAGGCATTACACCTAGCATTCTCTAGTAAAAGCCAAATTAATTTTGCCAAAAAATTTTGGGCCCTTCAGGCCCTTGAGAAAAATATTGCTGGCATTAAACATAACAAAAGTTCAATGAACAAACATAAGAAAAGTGCAATGGAACAAACATGTAATGAATGAGACTTTAACCCAGTGTATGCTTGCAAAACCATAGTGCCTATATCTTACATAACTATACAACTTATATGTCTGCCAAATAAGGATGAGATACCACACGAATTGATATTGCAACCACCATAGATTGCAATCACCATAGATGGTGAAGCTTCAACTTTGATCTTTAAAGAACAAATAAAGACTTGAACCCAACGCACCCTTGCAAAACAATAGTGAATATATCTTGCAAAACCATACCGGCTATATCCAAATAAGGATGAGGTACCACACAAATTGAATTGATACTAGAACTGCCATATATTGTGAAGCTTTAAATATGAAACAATGCCCTATGTTTAAGGAACAACAAAATTACTTGTAACATTAAAGAAATTTGGCAACAAAATGTCTTATGTAGAATGTCTTATAAATTGTAACACCAATGTGCACAAAGTGCACAACTATTGAAGTATGAGTGTACAGGGCCCCAAAATTCAAAATTATAAGCACAACGCATGTATATAAATGATAAATCTAATGATAAAGTGCACCCGGTGATTCTTACTGATCATCCCAGAGCATGCACTATTTCAGGAGATTCGGGATTGCACATGACAAGAAAGTAAGCAAATAGCCAAAGTAGTATTGCTGTAACTTAATGATAGTAATAACGTCCTTGCCCAACCTATCCCATTTTTAAAATGCGATTTAATATATTTGGGGCATAGAAAAACAACACTTGTATTTCTTGATATACATGTTTTACCATGACCACAGGTTTAAAATAAAGAAAGAATTCAAACCTTGCCTGACATGTGCGATGACAGTTGAAATCTGCTTGTCAATGTAGACTTTTACACTTTATTTTCGGAGAACACTATCTAGTATCTGCAAAGCTGCAACATTGGTTCCACTAGAAGAATGTGTTAGGCAGAGGATATTAACAACTCTTACAATAGATGCCCACATGCATTCTATGTCATCTTAATGCTGTTGTATACATGTTTGTCAAGCTGTGCTATAACTGTTTCTGCTGCTTTCAACTTGCTACCTTCATAATGTTGCCTGAATAAAAGCAAACACATTTGGCAATAAATGACCGAGTAAGATATCCTTCATAGATTTTCATGTAACATCATGTTAGCACTGCTCTGTTAAGAAGAAGAAGAAGAAGAAGAAAAAAAAAAAAAGGCCTTTCTATTCAAACCCTAAAACAATTAGAAACCCTAAAAAAATTTCATTGTTTTAACCACAGAATTGCATTTCTTTTTCAGAATCAACGGCTGGGAAAGACTGAAATATTGTTTCGTACATCTGCATGGATACAACAACGAAATCATAGAAAAACCATGTGAAGAAAGGTATAAAAAAACAAGGTGCTGCGCACGAGGGGTTGCCCTCTTGCGGCTCGAGAGTGTGTTTTCATTGTCTCTATTTCAAAATATCCATATGACTAGCAAATAAAGGATATAAGCTTTTCTTATTTCAGATAGACAGTGCAATAACTTCTATCAGGAGGACAGAGAACATTCTTTTTGTAGCAAATTTCATATTGTTATAGTACTCACAGCTTTGATTCAATCACATTAATAGATGCTTAAAGCATAAGCATGTTACAATTGTAGACCAACAAGGCCAATGTAGCATACACATACTATTTTATATAGACATTCTATTAATATAATATTGCTAAGAAATTGAACCATTGAGCTAAACCCCTCTAATGACCCCCCAGTTGTTTTTGTTGATATTCGTACATGGCGTCTAATGGTAGGCGAGGTACCCTACATACATAGGTACGAATTTGTAAAGGTTGTGAAGCACAATATACATATGGGCGTACGTAACATTTGTTGACAGTTTCTCATTAGGGTTTTCCTCAAAAGCCCGAAAGAACGGGTTTTTTTTTATCCCGATGAGAAGCCGTCTCCAATGTTTTTCATCGCCCCATCATACTCTCTAGAATTATCAAAACCCTTCTTTCTCCTTCTTTTCCCATATCATTGGGGTAGTCCGACAGCATACTTATGGTCGACTACCCTATCCATCTCTTTTTGGAGACATTGCATGCTGCTGCTGTGAGGCCTATCTATCTTTCTCCCTAACTTTCTTGGAAAACACCTTATCAGCTATCTTAGCCTTGTAGTTGCTTATAAGGAAATATATTGGGCTAGACTTTAGCATCACAAAATTGTATATCTCAAGCTGGACTCAGTTAAGCTTATGATAAGTGGATTGGCAACTCATGAAGAAGCGCCTCTTGACCATCAGACTTCGTGTTAGGTTCAACATGTAGATTATGAAACTTCATATGTCATGGAGAATTAGTGCTAGATTATTAAGTAGGTTATGAAACTTCATATCTATGTTCGTGCAACTGCTCCATGCCTTCTGCTAATATTTAGGTTGGGAAGATTTATGGCACCAAAAAGTATCTTTTAGCTCCACTAATGGCTCCTATCAAACTCTTCTAATCTATTAATCGAACCTCGTAGACATTTGGCCAGCGTCATGCTTATCCAAAACAATGCTAAGTCCTTAAAAACTGCAATGTATTTCTACGCTCAGCTATCAACCACGATTAAGCTTGCATAATTAGTTTAGAGATGCCGGGCACGCCAGTTGACAAAGATTCGACGCGGGACCGGTGGGTCCCGCGACCGGGCGGTAGCCGGAGCGGTCACCGTCCACGCCTAATGCGGGACCACCGGCGCGTCAAAGACAACATGGTAACCGGGAGCAAAAATTTTGCCGGCATTTTTTTTTGTCTTTCTCCCATCCAAAGAGCCTATGGCGCCGATTTTAGAAAGGCCCTCCTCGCCTCGCTTTCCTTTCCTTTGGCGCGGCGGCCGATAAAGCCATAGTAAGGCAAAATATGCGAAGCTATGGCATAAGGGAGGCAGGTGCATTTTTGCTTTGCACGCTTGTTATTTGGGAAGTTTTTTATGTTCTTGGTATTTTCTTCAGCTTTTGCATACCGAGCCTTTTATCGACTCTTTCGACATTCTTTAGGTATTATTGTCGTTTTCATTCGATCTTTGTTGAATTTATTGAATGTAACTTGTTTTCTTTGATAAATGCAAAAAGTGTAAATGGAAGTCTAGTCGCTGGATTCAAGCTCTTTCGGGCGATTCGGGCGCGGCCCTCGAACCTAGGTTTTGATGGTTTAGGTCTTTGATTTTGCTGTTCTTTTTTGTTACAGGTTATAATATTGTCTGCATGCAGGTGAAAACTTGGTTAGCGCAGCTGTAGAGTCATCTCAGCCGACTATGGCGACTCAGTTACCATGTTGTGTGCTGGATTCGTCTATTAATTTAGGTAAATTTGTAATTTTGTGTTGCATGTCTATTTTTTCTTATGTATTTGTCTAATCTTTGTTGCATGCAGCTCGGGATGTAGCTGTTGCACCTGTTCTTGTGGATCCGAGGTCAAATGAAGGTAAAGCATTTTCTTTCTTTGTTATTTTAGCTTGTTTTTTGGTTTGTTTCTAATCATTATATCTTTTGTTTTTTTATTTAGGAGATTTGTTCACTGGGAAAGAAAATGAAGTGACTGATTGTCCTTCATTTAGTCTTGGGGATATTGTTACTCCTATAGAAAACATTGCTGATCCTGGTAGTTCTATGGAGAAGGCTGCTAGTCCTATGGAGAAGATTTCTAATTTCGAACAGAATGGAAAGAGGCCCTTAAATTTGTCTAGAATTAAAGATTTAGATCCGGAATTAGTTGAGAAGGTTAATGCAGCTGGTCCGAATGCTTCAGAAGAAAAGGATGATTGGGCAAGGGGTCGTTTTGACGCATGGAGAGTTCTGAATAATTTTCCAATTCAAGCTCCAATTGAGGAGATTCCTCTCAATGAATTAGCTGATATGCTTGAAAAATTTATACTTTGTGTGCATCGGCAAGATGGTCAGAGATATCCTCCAGATTCGTAAGTATTTTGAATTTGTTTTTGTTGTATTTCTTTTAATTTTTTCACATCAGGTTCTCAATTCCGATTTTGCAGCTTGCGTAACTGCTTTCGCACGCTCAATAGAATATTGAGGAGAGCATGTGATGCCGTAATTTTGCAAAACTAGGAAGGATGAGAAATTGATAGACATTTACCATGATGTCAATTTCTTAAGGGCACGAAAAAGCATTAGAAGTTGCCATGGAACAATCACATCGCAGTGCACTTCCGACACGGAAAAAAAAGTGATATTCTCGAGCTCGGGAAGATCGAATAGAATCTTGGCACATCCTATGCATCAGTCAACATCGCCATTGTGTCTTCAAAAGCCGCTTTTGCTTTTATTGTATGACTCGATTGACGACGAGGTGTTGGAGAGTTACGGAAGGTACGAGATTTCCAACTTAATATTGGCAGTGGATTTTGTTAGAGAATACATAGAGTACCGGAGAGACAACAAGCAAAAATTGGCATGGTGGGATAAACAAGTGTAGGCCGAGGATTTTAGGGAACCAAAGTGAGATGCTATGAGGTCGACGCTATAGAGACATGGAGACATCTTGAGGGCCATCTTCCATCGTGATGAAGTGAAGGATAAGATTGGGGAAGATTTGTATTTCGGCAGCTATTAACAAGTTCGTGACTTGGTATGGTATATACTTAACCATACAAGCACTAAGAGTATTTCTGCTATGGCGCAAGTGGAGATGATGTAAGTGTGTGGGATTAAGGGTAATTTCACTAATAAAAGTTGCGTGTCTACAATGATCACCGTGATGTCCGCTTTCGTGTTCCAATTGAAGTTGGAATGGCGATTACAGTCACAAGAATCCAAATCCAAGCCGTATGATCACCGTATTTACATAAGGCGTACCGCAATGGATGTCTCCGCACCGGGCATACGTGTTATAGAGATGCCCGCAAAGAATGTGGAAAATTTAAATGTTGGATTGGTCGGATCGAAAGTGTGAAAGGTCGGCCGGATTGGCGGCGATCGGATGAGAAGTCATTGGTTGACATTACTAATGTTGGATCCAGAATCTTCCCCGCTGAAATTGATGACGAGTATTGTAAGGATTTAGACATTCGTTAGATCAAGTCCAAAGATCAAGCAAAGATTTTTCCGTGAGATTGTTCTACCGGTGTGGATCACGGCCTTAGAAGTTCTCGTGGTGGCAATATATCTTTTCGTGTAATAAAATTGAAAAAATTATCATTCGTGTTAGTAATACGCCCGATGCAAGAGATTTCAAGAAATTGTGAGTATGTATTTTTATTTGCTTGATTTTGTGCTTTTTTCTTATTTTTATTTCGCTTAGGTGTGTGGAGGGCTAGCTTCGATCATAAGGATGGCGCAAAGGTAGTTTACAAGTTTTTGGTGATAACGATGGCGCAGGTTTCATGTAAGTTTATTTAATTTATCTTTTGATATATGTAGCTTCATCTGATGTATGTTTTGAATTGCAGGTTTGTGTTCGCATTAATTTGATTGGTCAGATGTTAGTGATTGGCTGCAGATGCAGATGTTAGTCATTGGCTGCAGATGTTCGATGGCAATTTTCTTCTATTGCGATGATCTGATCTTCAATTTTCTGAAGTCAATCAGAAACTGGTCCAATCTTTTCAATGTGTGAAGTTTTTTTGATGGCAAACTATTGCTACAATGGCCAAACTTTTGTGACTTTGAACTTTGTGTAAATACTTTGTGTACTGTGAACTGTGGTTTGAATATGAACTTGTGAACTTGTGAATATGAACTTGTGAACTTGTGAATATGAACTTTGTGTACTTGTGAACTTGTGATTTGAATATGAACTTGTGAATTTGAATATGAACTGTGATTTGAATGTGAACTTGTGTAAAAACTGTGTTTTTAAGGTTTTGAACTTTGAGGAAATTTTACCGGTTGTAGCCCTCAGAAGAATCCAACAGACGGAATTGGCATCCCTTTTCCATTCCGAATGTAGGGTGCCACGTGGCACAATGACATTCACTCAGAGAAAATAATGCACCCGCCACCATGTTAGTAATAGGTAAAGGCATTTAGGTTGCCGTTTCCAGGGCGGCGGTGGAGGTGGAGCCGGGCGGGTCGTACGAAGTGGGCGCGCCAAATAACCTCATCACGCGTGCCTTTTCGCCGCAACGCTGGCCTAAATGGTTTTACTTACATAAAGGCAAGGGGCCACATTTTAATACCGATGCCACGGGCCAAAGATCATTTATAAAGCTTTTTTTTTTATTCTTACCTCCTTTTTCCTCGGGCGATAGTTCCGGCCGCCATAGCCAGCCTACGAGCATGGGCGCTTTGTCGCTTTTGCATGGGCGCTTTGTCGCTTTGCGCTTGTATAGCATTTTGCATGCTTTAGCCGCTGATATGGGCTTATTTCTTCATGCTAGCTTTTTTTGCTCAATCTTTGTGTTCTTGGGATTTTGAGGCCGACGCCATGGCTGATTTTTTTGAGTTCCTGACGCCGCCATACCTCGAGGTTTCGCAGGATTTTGTCGGGTTGATTTTAGCCGGCCATTACTTTTTGCTCAATCTTTGTGTTCTTGGGGATTTTGAGTGCCGACGCCGCCATAGCTGATTTTTGAGTTCCTGACGCCGCCATAATCGAGGTTTTAGAGATTTTGTCGGTTCCAAAGATTTCTTGGCGCAGTCAGCCATTACTTTTTTGCTCCATCTTTGTGTTCTTGGGGATTTTTGAGTGCCGACACCGCCATAGTTGATTTTTGAGTTCGGACGCCGCCATAGCCGAGGTTTCGTGAGATTTTGTCAAGTTTTTCTCGTTAATGTGTCAATAACAGAGTGCTAACATCCGCCTTTTTCGCTTCTCATAGAAATCAGCTTTTGATCAAGTAATATGTTGTTTCTCGGGAATTTCTATAATATGCTGTTTTTAACTTCTATAATACGTTGTTTTTGATTGAATATCCGTAATTTCTATCTTATTTGATCAAGTATATTTCTGTATAAAAATCAACTGATAAGTGACCTGAAATCAACTGACCATAACAAGAACTATTACTCGATTTAAAATTGGCGAAAAAGCCGAAATGTGGCCCCTTTACCTTTTATGTATTGCGGGCTTTTGCCATCTTTGGGCACCTTATTTTCATTTAGAGGTCAAATGGCTATTCTTGTGGGTTTTGTGGCATGGTTGAAAGGAAGGAAGGTAATGCACGATTTTTTTGGAGCGACTTTCCAGGGAGTGGATAAGACTACACTCTCCTTCTATGCATCGTAGCTTCTGTTCAGTGCCAAAGGCAATCCGATATGCCTGGGAAACCGTTATTCTGCTTGTTGAAAGCTCTGGTGAGGCCATTGGGGCCTGGAGGTTCGAATCCTCCGGCTTTCTTTCACTCATCTTTGTTGGCGGTTAATGGACAACGGATGAGCGTTGTGGTTTCCTTTTTCTGGAGATAGCCAAGCTGTTAGCAGTAGCATCAGAGCATCCATTCCTGCAGTCCATAGCTGACCTGTGTGTTCGGGATGGACTATTGGTGGAGTTTTTTTGCATTTTTTTTCATTTCTGTGGCACCAATCATTGGCACCATTGGAACTTCCATAGGGTTCACGTACAAAAAATTAGGGGCGCGTGATCTGTGAATATTTCCGAGATCGAGGGTCCACAAAACAAGATGAAAACATCCCATTTATTTCTTATATTTCTTATTTTCTTATTTCTCAGTTATCAGCCACTAAATAGATATGCCATCAGCCGTGGTTTAAACACTACATTGGCTACATGAAGAAAATACCAACCAGTTTGTTGTTGACAGTTTCCTCTTCCTAATCGCATAAAAGTCAATATATAGGGTCCAATATATAGAATGCAAAGCTGCTTGTTGATGCCCCCTGGTGTGCAACAAAACCCCCCAAAAAAAGCTTACCCCATCAATCGGAAGCAAAGGACAAAGGTTTCGGTCCTTGATATGGTTAAAACAAAACGTCTCAAGTTAGTTATTGGCAAACAATTGTTCTGTCAGACCAACATCTGCGTGAAGATTAGACAGAAGTAAATAGGTTGCAGAACTGGAGGTATCCAAACTAAGAGCATGTCTAGCTGCGCGTTTTCCTTGTCCAAAAGCATCATGAGTTCTACAAGATCCAAGAAATGTTGTCCACAGACTAGCATTGGGTTGAACGGGCATGTTGTTCATTAATGCCTCTGCATTATCCAGGCATCCTGCCCTTCCAAGGAGATCAACCATGCAGCTGTAATGCTTCATTGTAGGAGAAAGACAATAATTACTGGCTATAGAAATGAAGCAATAGCTACCTTTTATTAACCATACCCCTCATGACTGCACGCAAAGATAATACTGTCCCAAAGTCACTGCATCTGGTCTGATCCTTCTTGCACCATCTTATGTAAAATCTTAACCGCACCCTTACTTTCATTACCATGCTGCGCATATGCAGCTACCATGGAAGACCATGAAACAACATCCTTCCAAGGCATTTCCTCAAAAAGTTGGGAGGCTTTATTGAAGTTGCCTTGCCTAGCATGCACGCTGATCATTATTGTCCAAGAAATGATATTCCTGTCGGGCATTTCATTGAAGAACTGGATGGCCTTTTCAGGTAATCCATGATCAGCATAAGCAGACAGTATGACATTCCACGAAACTGTGTTCCTTTGAGGCATTTGTTTGGCATCCTTGAGATATTCATGATGTGCATATGCAGCAACCATGATGTTCCATGAAACTACATTCGTTTCAGGCATTTGTTTAAAGGGGTGGCTTCCTTCAAGTTTCCTTCCTGGACATATGCTGAAATCATGGTATTCCATGACACAACGTCCCGCCGAGGCATTGTTTCAAAAATTTTAAGAGCCTCATCAAACATTCCCTGCTGGGCATAGACTACAAGGATAGAGTTCCAAGAGACCACATTCCTTTGGGGCATTTTCTCAAAAACTTCAAGCGCATCCATGAAATATCCTTCCTGAGCATAAGCTGTAATCATGGCATTCCAGGAGATAACATCCCTTTGAGGCATTTGTTCAAAAAAATCAATTGCTTGCCTGAACTGCCTATGTTGGACATGAGCATGTCACAATGTTAGGTTCTTATCGACCAAAGGCTTCTTTGAGCATTCCTTGCTGTGCATAAGCTGCAACCATGGCATTCCACGAAACTATATCATGCTCAGGCATCTGTTTGAACAAAGTTAAGGCAATGTCAAAAATACCCTTTGTCTGGCATAACCTGAGATCATTGCATTCCATGAAATTATATCACGTTCAGGCATTTGCTCAAAAGTTTAAGAGCTTCTTCCATACACCCCTGTTGGGCATACCCTGCAATAATTGCATTCCACGATACCACGTTTCGCTCAGGCATCTCTTTAAAAGTTCCATGGCCTTCTTTACATAACCATGCTGACATAATGCGCCAATCATGGTTGTCCATGACACCACATTCCTGTGCGGCATTTGCTCAAAAGTTAAAAATGCCTCCTTGAGAAGTCCTTGAAGGTTATATGCAGCAATCATGATGTTCCATGAACTTTAAGTAATGACAGAGAACATAGACATAAGAGTAAGAATAACAAGGATGACACACAAGGCACCAACGATATGTCTAGAAAAAAGGATGCAACAGTCAGAACTTTGGTTTGGCTACAGATGGCTTTGTTGTCAGTTTGTCTTTGCTCACCCCCATCCTTTACAGCTGTCATGGTAAGTCCAGCACTAGTGCTTCCAAGCCCAGTCGTAATGACAAATCGATGACTCAGTTTTGCTGCATACTCGAAAACTGTGACTTGCCAGTACCTCCCAGAAGTTTTCCATTGCTTGTTAGATGTTTGAATTAGTCGTCAACGATTCTAAGCATCAGACCAGGATCCCCAACAAGGAGCAAGTGTGATTCCTCCGTAGATTTTGTTCCAGAGCCATCCACATGTTGAACTCCACCAATTAATGTCAAAGCCACTTGCAATGTAAGGCTACTGTTACTATGTTATATCTTATACAAAACTGCCTATGAACAATAAAACTACATCAGCTAGTTGAAATAGCACAAACTAGAATTGATAACCAGCATTATTGCACAGATAAGAAAAAGGTGAAGATGCATAACTCAGAAAGTGCTCTGTCTCTATCAGGAAAACAGCAAGTAATACCTCAACTAAAACCCCAGGTTTTTTCAAGAATCTGGTTCCTAAAATCTTGTCTGCCCCTAAGTAGGTCTTTGCAAAATCCTCAACCAATATACGAGGGTTTGCAGTTACGACGCATCTCTTCCCGCAAGATAAGAAACCCGCAGGGCATGAGAATGCACATCTTCTGAGTACAGCCCCTACAACTTGCTCAATTTGCGAAACCTTGAGTCCAGCAAATGAAAAGAAGAGTAAAATCTGAATACCTGCAGCTTCTGGATACGAAATGATAGAGAATAAGCTGCCTTCCTGAGCAGCAAATCCGGCTGTCCAGATATAAAATGCCCATATTCAGTAGAAACAGCACAGCCGGTTAGCCGAGTTTGCATAGCGGCCGCCTATCGATGCTGGTGACCGCGAATTTACAGGAAACAGCAAGTTTGTAGCAGGTTTTAGCATATTTTAAGCATATTCCTAGCATATACTTGAAATATGCCGAAAACCCACATGAACAAGGGTTTGCCCCTAGGGGCAACCCAAAAAAAAAAAAAAAAAAAAAGAACTCTCCATTGGTATGCTAGATATATGGGGAAGAAGTCAACTGTTAAAATGCAAAATTTAAAGAAGTTGAAATTTTATTTATGCATGATTTTGATTGATGGTATGTGCGACAACTAGATTTATGGATCATAGGGTGTTTTGAGGATATCCATTGAAGGAGCAACATGCATGAACATGCAATGGGTGCAAAGGAATTATGGCCAAACAATTTTCTTAAAAAAAGAAAACCAAGGGACTGGTTCATGTAAAAAAGTGGCCAAGGGCTAAGATTGAGTCTTGGGATGGATCTTAAGGGCCCAAAGTAAATCCCTTAAATGGAAGGGGTGTAAGAGGAAAAGTAGAGCAGTAGCAAGATTCAAGGCCATATGCATGCATTTTCTTGCTACTCCAAAGAAATTTTGAACTGCAGAAGGCTTTGTAAAATGCAAACACGCTGGTCGGGTAGCCTCATAAGCTAGAAGTAGTCAAGGAGGAAAGCATTTTAGATGTGTTGGGCGTGAGATGAACAATCGGGCGATCGAATGGGCGCAGTCAGATAATCCCGGGTTTCTAGATCTTCAATTTTTGTATCTCGATGTCATGCGATGTATATCTAGTTTAGACCTCCACCCATCTCTCAAATTTTAAAGGTATTTTTATCTCGATCTATGCCGTTTTTGTGATCTTATCCTTCAAAATTATAGGGTTTTCCGTGACTTTTTTTTTATTACAGTATGCATCTTGTGATTGTGTCACGAAAGCTTCACCGCTTATGAGCCGTGAAGGATATCATGAACTTAATGCAAGCCTTTTTGCTTCTTCCTTCACCATTTATGGCTAAGGAGCTTCATATGGCAATACAGAGGAGATTATGCT